>VWZI01014168.1:83492-261772 GCA_013396835.1 Psilopogon haemacephalus
AAAAAAAAAAAAAAAAAAAAAAAAAGAGGGGGGGGGGGTGGGGTGGGCAGAAAGGGGAGAATTGTGAAAACCTGATCAGCAACATTGATGTCAGTGGCATCTTGAAGGGTCACCTGGAAAGGTCGTCACTTACTACAAAGACCCTGTAGCCAATGTTAAAAACAGACTGGTCTAACTCGCTCCTTTCTCAAATGGTCACTGATGGTATCAGTGATTTGTGGCCTAAAGCAACATGAAAGAAATTCCCTTTTATATGAAGGATTGTCTGCCAAAGGTTAGTAATAACATTGGGAGCTATCAAAATCATGATGTTATTTCTTGGAGCATCAGAGGACTGTAGCACTGTGAGAGCTTGGTGCTTCACTGCTACAGGAGTTCAGAACACTGGAGGCTGGATAATCTGAGAGCCATCATGTTCTACGCTGTGAGAGGGAGGATCAGTGCCAGGATAAATCCATTTTAAACAGCCCATAACTGGAGCTGCCACTAAGGACTCCACAAGAGCCTTCTAACTGCCCCATGGGTACCTCCTCCAGGGACAAAAATGTTCTCAGAGACTCTTAGTCCCATGTCCAGATGGGAATGTTCACTACATCTTTTTTCCAATAATTTCTTTTTCCCACCACTTTGTTATGTGACTTCAGTCCATCAGGTACACAGAACCAAAGTCACAGAATAGTTAGCGTTGAAAGGGACCTTTTAAAAATCATTTAGTCCAGTTCCTTTGCCATGAACAGGGGCACCTTTCACTAAATCATGTTGCTGAAAATCCAACCTTACCTGGAACACTTCCATTGATCAGGCATCAGCAACTTCCCTGGGCCACCTGTTCAATATCTTTGTTCAGGATAAAGAAGAGATAAGTCCTGGAACTTCTAACCCTTAACATCAGTCAAAAGGCTTTAGGTTGAGAGAAGGCAGGAAGAAGGGGAAAGACCAAAGGCTCTAACCATGGACTAGCTCAGAGTGTAGTGGTTCAATGACCTGGTTGAATCTGTTAAATGATGAAGAAAAAAGTGGGATAGCCTGGCTTGTGTGGGTCCTTCAAACTGAAGGTTCATCCAAAAGGAAGAGTGGAAGCCAAATGCATATAATGGATGCAAGGTGTGTGAATAGGGAAGTGGACAGGAAGGATAGACTTAATGATAGAAAAGGGACTGGTTTCAGGTACTAGAAAATGAAACTTTGAGAATGAAGATAGAGAAGATCAGGCAAGAAAGCCAGGAGAAGGGAAAAGAACAGAAAGAAATACTGGTAGAAGGCACTCATGCTGAAAATACAAAACATCCAGCTTCTTTCCCTGAATTTCTCTCACATAATCCTACCCTAAATTGATGTTTGTATTACTTTCCATGTTACTTTAATGTCCCATTTTATCCCTTCACTGGGCAAAACCAGTAAAAATGACTAGGTTTAATTAAAATATCACTTCAGGCCATAGTTAATAATTTGGTAGTTTGCTGCAGTTACTGTACTAGTGAGAACATGACTTCTTGCTTCCTCACCTCCTGAAATACATTAAAAGTTTCATAGTTCCTTAAAGTGCTGGCTACCTACTTGGTCTTTTTACATAAAAGAATATTTACTCTTAAATTAATTTTGGATTCTGAAAATTCAGCAGGGAAAAAAAAACCCAAACAAACCCCCCCCCCCAACACACCAACAGCCCAATGTTCATATTCAACACAACCAGAAGTGGTGAATTAAAAATCAGAAAAGTCATACTTTTGTTGGAAAATTTATGACTGCCACTTCTCCAAAACCATTTGTGCCCAGATGAGAGTGACTGAATGCATGACAAGCTTTTGGAAGTGTTTGAAAATTAGATTAATCAGTTTTCACAGACGTAAATACCAATCCAGATTACTTTATTTCAGATGTTTGTTTAAACTATTGTCAGTTGGAGATATAGAGATTAACCCTTCTCAAAGCTCAGTTTCAACTTAACCACAGGATACATCTCTTTTTTTTTTTAAACTCAAAATCCCTCCAGCACAGCCTGAGTAAGGAAGAAAGTGGTTTCCTTCCTAACTGTTTGTTTCCCTTCAGAGACTCCCGTCAACATTAAGCTCTCTCAGCTTCCATGTATGTTTTGCTTCAAGATAAGGGCAGGTCAAAGACACACGGGTAGCCCCAAACCAAGCTTTGAAGCAGCCTATATTTACTTTGGACCACAAGACATGTTTGTGTGTTTATACTCCTCACCCGCTTTCACAGATGTTTATGGACTGAAGGTCTGAAGACCTAAAGGAAGCTTTTGTACAGCCTTCTGTAAAAAAAAAGATTCATACTCAGATCCAACCCCTTTAATGGCACTGTAGGACAGATGTTTAAGGATTTGGGTCACCTGCAAGCCTAGCAGTTTGAAAGCTTATCAGAAGCCCTTAGTGGTGGTACTGCCTGGTTAAGCAGAGAGAACAGCAGCTCTTCCTGAGGGAGCAGCAGTTGCATCGGCTTGGGGCAGTAGCTCCTTCACCTGCCTAGCTTAAGCATGCTGGTGAGGACGACAGAGATCATCAGCTCCCGGCAGCAAAAGCAGCTGCAGAAAGATGTCCCTGCAGTGCTCTCTGCTTGTACTGAGTGGAGACTGCCAGACTACAGAGATTTCCTGTGCTCTGACAATTTTAATTGGAAAACTCTGTGTCCCTGCAGTCAAAAGCATGGAAAACAGAGCTCTGTAGGCACACAGTTCCTGCCATTCAAGGGAAAAACACTGTCAGCATGTGGTGGGGGGAATAAAAACAACTCATAGCAAGAGCTGTTTGCTTCCTAGTTGCACTGCAATGACCTATTTTAAAGTTCTACATTTTAATGTGCCATAAAGGTATAAATTGAGCATAGAGAGAAGATAACCATGTCCAGAGGAATTGGAGTTAAAGATTACTGCTGCAAATAGAAAGTGTCTTGTGGGACACATGCTGGCTTATGGATCAAGTCGGGAACTGTATTCTTGTGATAAAAGCTCCTGTTGGGTTAATTTACATGAAGAAGCAGTGCTGATATGCAGGGAAGGAAACTGAACAACCAGAAATCAGCTCAAAGCACCAACAGGAAGGTGCTGAAATGCGTCATGTAAAAGCCTTCCAAGAACACCTAAGATCTGGAGACTCAGTCCTGTGGATCTACAAGAACAGGAAAGAAGATCAGAAGATGAGAGTCTCAAGTCTGTCAGAGCCACCAGCACACGATGATACCAGTGGGTTGCATAACTCAGAACGCATCCTAGGATGCAGTAACTTCTATGTACAAAGATAAAATAATGGTTCCTGAAGGATCTTTCTGTGCTCAGATGGGATCCCCTAGCATGGCAACACTGTTTCTGGGACAGACCTCTAAACAGGTAACTGTCATTGAGTGGCTGAGCTTGAGGCAATAACTGAGCATAATAGGTGAATAGTTATGTGCTAATCAAAACAACAACAGCTTGATTCTATCAACAGTTTACCTCGTAAAACATAACATAATAAATATTGTTATCTTTTTCTTCCCTGACCTGAACATCTCTGAGAAGAAAATTACTCTAGCCATGGAGGCATGTAGTCCTGATTAGCTCCTCAGTGGGTGTCCATCTCAGTCCCATCCACATCTCACTTGACCAGTAGATGTTGAGGTCTGCAGGGCTGGCAGTAACCAGAACTACATGTTTGTGTCTTTGCTGATTTCCTACAGGCACAGACAACTCTGCGTAATGCTGTGATAGCTCTAGCAGAGACCACAGGCAAGTGTTTGAGCTCCTAAGCAACTCCTGAGTAAATAAGCAGCCTCTGGAGAGACCTCTTTGTGCTTCTCCACTATGCAGCTCTTTTCACAGCAGTGCAACTTTGGATCAGACTGGTGTTTTACAGACAGCACAAGGCAAGGCTTAAAAACCATAAACAAATAGACAAATCCCAGTGACAAGGCAAAGAGATTGCAGAGCTTGCTGATGCACTAAGGACCTAAAAGCTTTGAGGTCAGTGAACTTGGGGTACTGGACAAATGCCAGACAGACACCATCAGACAGGAAGAGTTTGCATGTCAGAAAGAGGACTAGGACAGCATGTTTAGATTGGTGTAAAGAGATGGAACACTGCAACTTGTTCAGATGGCAAAGAATGAGCCCAGAAGCCACAGTCTGATGAACAGCGGCTTCTATGTCCCTAAGGTCATCATTCAGGGAATGAGCAGAGTGGGCAGAGCTACTAGCAATGGTCATACATAACATGAAACAGAAAGAAGCTCTGTAGAGAAAACAGGAAGTCCTGCAATTCACAGCCTAAGAAAGATGGCCTTTCAAGAGCTTCTGCTCACAAGGTTCTCAAGTTTTGACCAAATAAGGAGGTCCTAGGCCTGCCTCATAGGCAGAGCTGGTGTCATTTTTCACTCACAGAACTGCCACTAGCGATGAACATCTCTGCTGGCCCTACACTGAGTACAATTTCTCCCATGGAAGTGGATGAGCTACAGATTTAGAGACCTTTTTTCTCCTCCAAAGTGATTCACAGAATGACCAATATTCTGCACTTTCACATTGCCTTGTCAGGTGAGAACCATTCAGATACTGCTTTGCCTGTCCCTTTGGTGTTGATCCCATAACAACACCAGACAATGTCAAAGCTGACATCAGAAGCACAATCATCCTTCATATAAGGTCATGGGCACAATTTTCAAATTTTATTGGAGGTTTTGGTTCTTTCAAACTTGAGATTAATCTGCTGATAATGTCTAAAAAGGTAAGCAGTCTTTCTATTGGCTCCTTCATGTAGTTCATGCTAGCATGTGAATCTAGAGATTTCCTCCTTTGTAGTCATTTGTGAGTCTCAGAGAAGCCCATGCAGAGTATGGTCTAGGCAATGCCTAACAGAGAGTAAAGTTTCATCTGTCCATGATCAGAATGGCAACAAAAAGACGTCTTTGGACACCACTGTTGTGGCAGCTTCTCCTCTCTGTTCAGGTCTCCCCGGGTAAGTACATATTTATTTCAGTAAAGGCAGATAGGAAAAAAAAGTAACTTCAGTACAAAGAGGTTGTTGTTCCATCACTCTGTGAGGCAGAGAGTCAGCATGGTGTTTAAATACAGTCCCTTTCAGCAACCAGCGTGGGGACAGAAGGGCTATGGTTATAAAATGTCTGACCAGAGCCTGCTGAAGCAGTTCTATTACACTTTTAAACTAGTTCATGTTCACAGTGTGGGTTCATCTTTTTGCCTGGTGGTAGTGTATAAATCCCTATGTGCTCTGCATATTCCCTGGGATGATGGTTGCAATCTGAGGAAAATGGATCGGGTCTATCGCATTGCCTGGCCGCGGGACTGAGCTGGTGTTTGTATGCAGCATGAGCTCATCAGTAACCTCTCCTGTTTCAAAGACAAGATGGGCAAAGAGACTTTCTCAGATTTTGAGAATGTTGAACATCCTTGGACTGTCCAAGCCAGCAGGTTCCTGTTGCTGTGTCTCCTGAATGTGTCCCAGGTCTTGCTCAGGGTTACACATCTTTTTTCCCATCAAGAATACCACCCAGAGATCTGCCCCAATGCTCAATGCTCAATATTTATGAATGNTCACTTCCACTATTTTGGAATTTCACCCCTGAACACGTGCAGAATCCTGACAAACTGGTGAAATATCAGGGAAAGTTGTTGTCAGATTGGCAGTTCCCAAGGAACAACGCACTGGGATGTGCTGGGGCCTTGCCCACATCTACCAAGTCCTTTTCAACACGATTCAGTACCCTCAGAGGGAAGAGAAAGAGAGAAACTCCTGAGCCTAAAGACAGACTTGGCAGGCACTGTGGCTACCGAAGCCCCATTCGCAGGCAGTGCAGCTGCACCATATAACCAGCCTGGGCCAGTACCAGCCACCCCTGCAGAGAAAATGAAAACCAGTTCTTTTCACAAGGCATGGCAACGAACCAGAGCCACCCCGAGAACAGGAGGAAAAGCCAGAGGTAATGCCCTGATTGCTGTCTGCAAGTGAGCCGTGAGACGTGCAGAAGGATTTTGCACTTCAACACCTGCCTGCTCTGGTGCTGAGATAATGGTTTGGAATTAGAGGGCAGGGAAGCCAAGGAGCTGGGATCCCTGTCTAGGTAAGGGGTCATTGAAAAAAGTGATTGGAAAACAGACAGAGGCCCTCTGCCTATGGAGGCAACTTCTGTCAGGCATGATGTAAAGGTACTCCTTCAAGAAAGATGTTGCATGTCACCTGGGCAAGTGGACCACCATGGAGAATGGTATCCAGTACCTGAATGAGTTAGCTGTGCTGGAAGTGATTTATAACTATCAGAATGACAAGCAGTCACACACAGTTCCAGAAGAACTTTCCAATGGAAGTTCCTACAAAGCCCATCACTATCATATGCCAACTCATTGGCAGTAATGTCCTGGAAAGACAGCCAAGGGCAAACAGTGGAAAAATTGGCTGGCCAGCTCCAGACGAACAATGGAAGCCTCCTGTCCCAGGAGTTTCAGCAAGTCAAAGAAGACATGTCCTACTCCCCACCTGTACCATCCTGTATCTCTGCTATTAAGAGCAGATGCCCAGAAGAGACAATTTGGGAGGAACCCTCTGGTTTAATCTGTGTGACTACTGAAAGGATGTGAGGAAATGGGATGGACAACCCACTTCAATCCTAGATGCACAAGTACAAGAGCTGTGAGGGAAAACAACTGCAATGGAATTTCCTGCTCCAGTTTCCAGTGGGAAAGCCTCCAGAGTAGAATGGCTGATCTCATCCTCTTGATCTTCCAGGTCACTTTCACAAGAAGTGAGTGATTCTGATCAGGATTAGAGAGGCCTTGCCTCCAGGCAGGTGCAGGAAAGGGACAATTTGGTTTACTGGTCTGTGTCAATCCGGTGGCCTGGCACATCTGCCCTGCAGGAATATAAGGCTCTAGCAGATACTGGCACAGAGTGCACTCCAATGCTATCAAGCTAAAGAGGGCTTGAACTCCTCTATATTTCTGAGGTGACAGGGCATTCCCAGCACCCAAGTGCATTGGAATCTTAGGTGAGCCTAACTGGGAAAAAGTGGCACAAACATCCCAATGTGACTGGTCCAGAGGGTCTGTGCATCCTTGGCATAGACTACCTCAGAAGAAGATATTTAAAAGACACAAAAGGGTACCAGTGGGCTTTTGGGATAGCTGCTTTGGAGATGGAGGGAAATAGATAGCTGTCCAGCTTGTCTGATCTCTCAAAGGACCCTTCTCTGCTGGGGTTCATGAGGGTTAAAGACCATCAGCTGTCAATCACTTCCACAATGGTGTACTAGCAGCAATATGTGACCAAGACCCTCTGATTCCCATCCACAAACTGATTTGTCAAATGTAGAACCAAGGGGTGATCAGCAAAACCTGCTCACCCTTCAACAGCCCCATATAGCCAGTGTGGAAATGGAAACTAACAGCAGAATTCCATGGCCTGAAGGAAGTTACACCAGACCCGAGTGTTGCTGTGCCAGCCATGCTGGGCCTTCAATATCATAGGCAGCCAAGTGGCACACCACAGCTGCTATCACTAAGGCATTCTACTCTGTTCCTACAGCAACAGAGTGCAGGACAGTTTGCTTGAACTTAAAGGAGTGACCAGTACACCTGGAATCGACTGCCCTAAGGGGCAGTCCCCCACCATTTACCATGGACTAACCCATCCCCACACCAGCATTTCCTAGCCCTGATAGGTTAGAAGAAGAGAAAGCTTAAATGTCAGTAGAAAAAAAAAACCTTACATTTTAGCAATGCAGTTAGCTCCAATTTGCAAATACAGACACAACTCCCTGCAAAAAAAAAAAACCAAGCTTTAAGTTGGATTATTTAGAAATAACTGAGTAAATCTGATTTAAGAGAAATTAGGAGTACTAATAATCTCATTACGGATCTGCAATAGAGAGTTGCGTTTAGGCATTGACCTTTCCATAACGTTGCTCTGTCTCTACATATGAAGGTGCTGATGAATTGAGGCTGTCAAATGGAACTGGCCCCTGCTCTGGGAGAGTGGAAGTAAAACATAACGAGATATGGGGAACCGTGTGCGATGGTGACTGGACCAAAGAAGATGCTGAGGTTGTTTGTAAGCAGCTACAATGTGGGTATGCTGTTCGGGCCCTTAACCGAGCTCCTTTTGGAGAAGGGTCTGGACCAACGTGGTTGTACCGAGTTGACTGCCGTGGTGATGAACCAGCCCTCTGGAACTGCACACACATAGGGTGGGGTGTTTTCACCTGCCCTCATTACTTTGATACTGGAGTGATCTGCTCAGGTAAGAAGTCACCCAACTTTGTATAACAGAAAAATGCTGCAAGGCTGAGATCAAGGTTTGTGTTAGCTGAACAAAGCCAGGTACTGCCAGAGGTAACCCTTCCTGCATGGCCTCTGATCAGTCAAAGCAGGTTGCACCAGCACTAATTCTGCTGATTACAAATGTATGTCTCCTTTGACTGGGCAGAGTGATGACACAGAATGGAAGCAGACATGGTAAATTACATTGAATAGAAAAAGAAACATGATTTGTTTCTACCACAGCTCTCCCAGGCAACAGGAGAGCAGTACTGTACTTGTCTTTGACCAGAAAAGAGGCTAAAAATCCAGATGGAGATGGAGAAGCAAGACAATGCTGTCATGCCATAAAGCTGCTCTTCTTCTCCAGATCTTTGTGTAAGCTAATATAGCATAGTCTGTGATGGCAAACAAATCCAATGACTGTCCAGCTGCCTTCCTCTGATGCCTTTGTTCTCCCACACACCACTTTTTTTCAGTGGCATATAGAAATTGCCACAATAGGCAGTTAAAGGCGCCTGTGGCCCTCAGGAAAGTGACATGTGTCTTGCCCATAGAATTATTAAATGAGGACAGTCCAACTAACGACTGATGCTGGATTTCTTCTTGTTTTTTTGTTCAGGTTTCTCTGGGCTGCAGCTTACTGGAGGGGACACTGTCTGCTCGGGACAGCTGAAAGTAAAGAAAGAAGAAACCTGGGCTGCAGTCTGTTTTTCACATGTTAATTTCCAAACTGCCTCTGTTATATGTAACGAGTTAGAGTGTGGGCAAGCAGTGGATATCCTGAGAGGAACTCGCTTTGGAAACAGACATGAACTGATCTGGCAGGAAGAGTTTCACTGTGTAGGGAACGAAACCAACCTTGCACACTGTCCCAGGATGCTGCATCATAGTAAGATGTGCTCTCGTGATGCCCATGATGCCACCATTGTATGTTCAGGTGAGACTTGGGACTGATAGATGTAATTTACATAGCTCCTATATGTCTTCTTCCTGTTAAGCCACAGTTCAGAGTCTCTGCATATTCATGGGGAGCTCAATGTTCCTGAGTACATTCCCAATCACACCCTGAGTCATCCAGAGAAGGTCAGGAAGTCACAGAGAGCAGCCCCACAATCTTGCATTCACTCTAGTGAGACTGCATTTAACATGAACTGTTCTAACCACTCCCCTTCTGCATCAGGGATGCTGATTTCCAAAGGACTGTATTTCTTTTATATTAATAAGGTGTTACAGGTACTTAGCAGTACTGAGATCTCTTTCATGCCTTTCTCATACACATAAAAGGAGAGAGAGCCAGAGCAGATAAGCAGGAAAATGGAGCATGCTTTCAGTACTGCCAGTGTGTGTGTTGACTCCTGACACTTCAGCTAATTACAGAACTGGGAGAGATGCCATGCTTTCAAAAGGACAAAGAAGGCAGAGGTCACAAGTTAGTGTTTTGTTCTTAAAATAAAAACTTGCAGGTAACATTAATTAAGAACTCACAAAATCACAGAATGGTAGGGGTTGGAAAGGACCTCCCAGAGATCACCTATTCCAGCCCCCCCTGCTAAAGTAGGTTCACCTAGAGCAGGTTGCACAAGACCACATCCAGGTGGGTTTGGAAAGTGTCCAAAGAAGGAAACTCTACAACTTCTCTGGGCATCCTGTTCCACTTCTTCATCACCTTCTAAGTAAAGAAGATTTTTCTCATGTTGAGATGGAACTTCCTGTGTTCTATTTTGTGTTCATTGCCCCTTGTCCTACCACCAGGCACCACTGAAAAGCAACTGGCCCCATTCTCTTGACACTTGCCCTGTATAGATTTATATGCATTGACCAGAATCCCCCTCAGGCGGCTCTTCCCCAGGCTAAATAGCATCAGATCTCTCAGCCTTTCCTCCTCAGAGAGGTTCTCCAATCCCCTCATGATCTTTACAGCCTCCAACAGACCCTCTGCAGTGGTTCCTGGTCCTTCTTCAACTGGAGTTGAACTGGACACAAAACCCCAGGTGTGTCAGAGTAAAGGAGTAAGACATCCTCCCCCAACCTGCTGGCTACCCTCTTAATGCACCCCAGGATACCACTGGCCTTCTTGGCCACAAGAGTACACTGCTGGCTTACAGTTAACACTAGAATCTTGGCTGGTGTGGGCTCTAAATGCAGTTAATTCATTGCCACCTACTGTAACATGGTGATTAGACCCAGCAATCACAACTTTCCTCCTGAGGGCACAATTCAAAAGGCATAAATCAACATGGACCAGAGATGCTGATATCTTGTCACACAATATGGCTGGAAAGGACTGGAGTTCATGTCCACTTCCCATTCAAAGGGCTGAGGTCTGTTTCAAGACTGCCTTAAACATTGTCCCACTGACCACAGTGATCTGGAGTGCTGGCTGGGCACAGTTAAGGTGCCAGTAACTGAAAGATTTTGGCTTCTGCCTCCATTTTGCAAGAATCATGGCTCAGAGTGGAAATCCAGGTCTGATTAGGGGGAGTACAATGCAAGAATCAGGAAAAGGTAAGAAGTAGCAGTGTGAGAAGATAAAAGTATGACAGCAAAACACCACTGTCTTATCAATGCTACACTTAAATTCTTGTGAATATGCTGATAATCATGGCCTGCTGGTCCTGAAGAGCAGGAGTTTGGAGCCTTATGCTGTGGCATGGATTAAAGCTGAAAATTGCACACTGCAGTATTGTGGGAAGAGGAGAGAGCAGAGAAGAGGAAGAGAGACTGAACTTAAAGAATAAAAAGAGTCACGTAGTGCAGTCTGCAATATGCACCATAAATACTTTTTTTTTTCCAGAGCTGGATTGTGAGCATCCAGGCATAACATGCTACCCAGTAATCTGAGATAGTTCCTTGCAGCTAGATCTGTCTTACAATTTTCAGTGCAGAAGCACACACCAAAAAACCACCTACTAAGTGCCTTTGTTCTTCCCACAGGTTATGGTGGGTACAGGCTGGCAAACAGCAGTACTCCATGTTCAGGGAGAGTGGAGCTTCTTCATGGAGGCACGTGGGGAGCCTTTTGTGACTACCTGTGGGATTTACCAACTGCCAATGCCCTCTGCCAGCAGCTGGACTGTGGGCTTGCCCTACTGATACCAGACAGACAGTCTTTTGGGAAAGGAAATGGGTCTGTCTGGAATGGGACATCCAGCTGCAAGAACAGCTCATGCCTGAAAGACCATCCTGTGAGGCTGCTGGGTCACCATGAGTGCCCTCCTGGGAAAGACGCTCGTGTGGTATGCTCAGGTGAGCAACAGAAAGGTCTGAGAGCACTGAAAAACTCATTGGAGGAAAAACATGGGCCCAAAATCCAGAGGATGCCTGTTGAGCCAAGCTTTGCCTTTTGTCTGCAGCTACAGGCCTTTCCAGGGGTCGAGGTTGCAAGTCACCTGTACCACAAGGCTGCTCTCTGTGAACACTTCTAGTGTCAGGAAACAGCAAGAATAGGGCTGCTCCACAAGGTAGGATGAGCTGGGGGCACAGGACGAGGACAATGTCGGCACTGTCCTTAACCACAACTCAAAGCATCTGTATAGAGGTCCTTAACAAGGTCAGTCCCAAACAAGGCAAAGTAGTGGCTGCGATGTAGGGTCCAACTGGAGAGAACAGTCAGAAGCAGCAGGAGACAAGGCTGGTGACAATCACACTGGTCACATTGCTGAGGCAAGGACTGAAGGCCTGGTCCAGGCTTAAGTGAAGTCTTGGAGCAGTAGCCTAAGTATGCACAACATATGTCTCTAGGTGAGCCTGGTCAGAAAATTAAGGTCTGTTGGTTATTCCAGAGCCCTGAAACCTAGTGCATTGAGGTTAAAAACTGCAAAGAGATCAGGTCCTGATTTCACAGAATCACACAGGTTCGCAGAGTGGTAGTGACTGGAAGGGACCTCTGAAGATCATTGGATCCAATCCCCTTGATTGAGCAGGATCACCTAGAGTAAATCACATAGGCATATGTCCCAGCAGGTTTTGAACACCTCCAGAGATGGTGACTCTATTAATTTTTCTCAGTAAAATAAGGTGGATGAAACATGATTATGAGTACAGAAGGTCCAGCAGCCCAGTGGACTAATTTTTACTACTGAATGCTTCTCAATCACTCTCAGGTGATGCCCATGAGTAGTTACAAACATAACATCTTGGTACTTTCTCTCATATTCAGGGTGCTCAGGGGGCAGGCTGGTGAATGGCACCATGTGCTCTGGCAGAGTGGAGATTCGCCATGGAAAGACGTGGGGAGGACTCTGCCACTCCCACTGGAATGTGCAAGCTGCCAGCATTCTCTGTCACCAGCTAAACTGCGGCTATGCAAAGTCCATACAGACAGGAGAGCGTTTCGGGTATGGGGATGGGCCCATATGGAGAGATGCTTTTCACTGTGAAGGGACAGAGTCCTGCCTGTGGGACTGTGCTCAAGTGACTTTGGGCAATCCCACCTGTTTGGCCAGAGAAGCAGCCACTGTCATTTGCTCAGGTAAGTCAGGAGTGGCCTTTTATGTGTAGTGCAACTTCAGAGCGAAGCAGCCTTGCCCATCTCTCTGCCAGGCAGGTCTGGTATGTCAGCCTATCTCCAGTGCCCTATGCTTTCCCCACCTCTCCAACCTTGGTTTGAGCATAGAAATTTTGTATAGTAGAAGGATTCACATACTTTAGACGTGCCTGACTCCTCACAGGAGCTGGGGAAGCCGTTCTTGCTTCCCATTGCAGACACCTGTGTGCAGAGAAGCAAACGAAGCCTTAACAGAGGCTGTCCTCTTAACCACTGGTTATTTTCACCAATATAGAAATTTCTCTCCCATCTCTCTCTTGCATGTTATTTCTACTGCACTAAAAGCAACATTTTTCTACTCTCTTGAGCCCAGGTCCCTCGGAGTCACTCAGATTCTCAGGTGGTGAGAGCCGCTGTGATGGGCGAGTTGAGATCTCCCTCCATGGCACGTGGAGCAGAGTCTTGGATGATGACTGGGACATTCAGGATGCTCATGTTGCATGCCGACAGCTCCACTGTGGAACTGCTGAAAAAGCCTATTACCTCCCAAGGTCTGAGCGAGGCATGGGTCTGGTCGGATTAAGAAGAGTCCAGTGTGCTGGAAATGAGACTCAGCTGCTGCACTGTAAGACCTCTCCTTCTCAGACAGTGCCAGCAGGAGTTGCTGAGGATGTTGGTGTGGTCTGCTCGGGTAAGTTACTGTGGGAAAGGTGCAGAATGCTTCCTGTGGTTGCCTCCAGATCACCTTATGCTGTGTTCTCAGCAGATATGAAATAGGCAAGGACCTGAGACTGTGCCAGCCTTCTGCTTGTATACTTTAAGGGACAAAAAATAGTTAAGGAAGAAGTGGAATTCCCATAACGCTCCCATCTGAACTTCTTACAGAATTTAACTTGCAGGATAAAATTTGAAATAAACAGAACACATTAGTCACAAGAACACTAATTTGGCCATGATGACCATACATTCTGACTGCCCTTCCGGAATTAAATTGGGTTTATTTTGTGACATTTCTTTATTTATAGATACCTGCAGCCTTCCTAAAGTAAATCAGAACTGTTCCTACTCTGATTTTGTAATCTGTCTGCAACAGGAACTGTGCCTGTCACTAACTAAATGAGTTTAGATAGAAAACAGCTGCTCCCACTTCCTAAGACAAGGTGATCTCTATAGACATTGAGCACGAATGGACAACACTTCATGTTTGCAACACCTCACAGGAATTAAACACTTACCTGATGCAGGAGCTTTATGAGGTTTTAGCATTAACAGGAGTTCTGCCCAAGAAACCATAACCAGACTACAACAAGAACATGAGTCCTTCAAAGTGTTTTAAACATAGTGTCAGGATGCCATCTGTGCATTACCTTTCTGCTGCATGTTGACAGCTGGGGTTTCTTTCTGCAGGGAGCAGGCAGGTCAGGCTGGTGAATGGAACACAGCGCTGTGCTGGGCGGGTAGAGCTCTACCACCACGGCATCTGGGGCACCATCTGTGATGATAACTGGGATCTGTCAGATGCTAACGTGGTTTGCAAACAGCTGGGATGTGGACACGCCATCAAGGCATTTGCCTCTGCTCATTACGGTGAAGGCTCTGGGCAGATCTGGCTGGATGATGTGAACTGCACTGGGGCTGAAGCTGATCTTTGGGCATGTCCCTCTAGGGCATGGGGCCAGCACAACTGCCAACACAAAGAGGATGCTGGTGTTCTGTGCTCAGGTATGTTTGGAAAGTACTTTTATGAGCCTGTAAGTTGAAAGGGGAGAGTTACATGAAGGGAAAGAAGAGAATAGCAGAGACTTGCTTGGGCAGCCTCTTGCTGTCTTGACTATGTGCATAGGTGGTTAGCACATCCCCTTGGTTCTGTCAAGATGCAAAGGGTCTACAGAACTGGGAGGAGTGGTTGACACCCCATCAGGCTGTCCGGCCATTCAGTGAGATCTGGACAGGCTGGAGAGTCAGGCAAAGATAAACCTCATTAAGTTCAACAAGGATAAATGTAGAGTCCTGCACATAGGGAAGAATAAGTCCCTGCACCAGGACAGGATAGGAATTGACCTACTGGAAAGTAGCTCTGTGGGAAAGGACTTGGAAGGGCTGGCAGACAACAAGTTCACCATGAGCCAGCAATGTGCCCTCATGGTCACATTGTATTCTGAGGTGCACTAAGAGCACTGTGGCTACTCAGACAGCAAATGCAGGTAGCACCCTAGAAGGAATAAACAATCATCTGTTGGCACTATGGAATGATGCTCAAGCACAAATCTGACAACATAAGTCATTATAAAACTGCAGCCTTTCAGGAATGAAGAGAGTGGGTACAACATCAGGCAGCAGGAAAAGTAGAACTGGGTAATGATTTGATTAAACTCATGCAGCCCAAAATAATAAACAAACCTGAGTTCATCTGGGTGATAAAGTACCATCAAGACCTGAGGACACCTGGACTGAGAAGTTTGCAACAGTTGAAATCCCTAAGACAGTGATCTCTGCTGTTTGAAGAGCAGGATTTACTTACTGGTTAGTCTTTAGAAGAAGAGCAATGAAATGTGTGCTTGTACAAAAAGTGGATAGAAGAGATCTAAACCACATCCTTCTTCATGTGCTTTGCAGGGACAAGGCCTGAATCTTGTTGAGATTGGTGTGATAACTCCTACTCTGTGGTTCCTCGACTGAGAGACAGTGTTCCACTATTGCAGTGCACACTGCAATACCTGTTAGCTAGGACTGAGGGCAGAGTTTATGAGGCCTGTATTTTATGACTGTTTTACAGAAATAGGGGTGAAATTTACCAGCTACAACTGGTAGTGTTTCAGTTACCAGCAGCTCCGGGGTGCCCTGTACCCCTGCTGAGAAGCCCTTCCAGCTGGCTCTGAAATGACTGCAAATAAGTCATTGCACAACAGAACTCAACAAAGCAGACAACCACATGGCAACCACACTTCAACACACCAAAGAAACATGCCTGCAGTTGCACGGGGTGGTCACCACTGTTATTTGCTGACATAGGTGCTGGTGACTGCTGGCTGACCAGAGAGCATCACTAGACGTCTTTTGCTTTGGAGTGTTTGCCATTTTGAGAGTAATTTCCTCTGACACTTTCATTCCAAGTGATGAACAGCTTGTTAGCAGGTTCTGGATTCCACTCACCACAGTCGAGTTCCTAGCAGCCGTGGGCCCCTCTAATTCCACTGTCATGTCTTTACTTCCAGAGTTCCTGGCTCTGAGGCTGATGAATGGCAGCGACTGTGCTGGGCGCCTAGAGGTGTTCTACAATGGGACGTGGGGCAGCATCTGCTCCAACCGCATGTCTCAACTGGCTGCAGGGATTGCCTGCAAGCACCTGGGCTGCGGCGACAGCGGTGAGACTGACAGAGACTTCAAATATGGCAGAGGTTCTGGGCCCACATGGCTAGACCACATTGAGTGTATCAAGGAGCACAGCTCTCTCTGGCAGTGCCAGTCAGACCCCTGGAACCCTCAGTCGTGTGATAACCGAGCAGAGGAGACACACATTTCTTGCCACGGTAATTAGAAATCACAGCTTCACAGAGCGGTAAGAGTTGGGAAGGACCTCAGGAGATCATCCAGTCCAACCCTCCTGCTAGAGCACGATCACCTAGAGCAGATCACTACAGGATTGCCTAGACATAGATATAAACCCATGCATGCACATATGGACACAGTAGCAATTACCCTACAGAATGTTTGTTACTTAGAAGAAAAGAAAAAGAACAAACCTCCGGCACCTCCGGCACCTCCAGCCCCAGTGCCTGCCGCGGCAAGGCCCGGCCATGGCTGCTCCCACCACCAGCCCCAGTCTTTTCGGTTTCATACCTATGTCCCATTTTCCTTTGTTTACACTCCAATGTAAATGGTTGCACTAAAGTGACGCAAGTGTCACCGAGTGCAACTAACCAAGTGGAAATTCCCAGGCAGTCCCTGATGGGATGGTGCCACTGAACATTTTCAAAGCTAAAATCTATGAAACACAGCCAGTCTGTAAGATATGAGCTAGGGTCATGCTTCCCAAGAAGTCTATAAGGCACACATATGGACACATGTATGGACACACACTGAAGTCTGTGTATGTCTACACACAAGCATGAGCGTAGCCATGGACAAGGGCTCTAAAGGTCAATCTCTAAGCCCTGTTCTTATGACACTACGTCATATCCGTGGAATTTCACAGTAATACAAATCATAGAATGGTTTAGATTGGAAAGGACCTCAAAGACCATCCAGTTCCATCCCCCCCAACATAGGCAGGGACACCTCCCACTAGAACAGGTCGCTCAAGGTCTCATCCAACCTGGCCTTGAACACTTCCGGGGAGGGAGCAACCACAACCTCTCTGGGCAACCTGTTCCAGTGTCTCACCACCCTCAATGAGGAACTCAATGAGTTCCTGATGGCATTCAGATCTCCTGAAAAGGACTGCAGCTGCCTCACACAAGAACAAAGCAAGCACAGCCACCAAGAGGATTATTTAATTCACAGCACCAGGCAAGCAATGATCCACCAAGTACCAAATAGGCCATACATACATTATAGGAGAAAGCTGACTTGATGACTGATTTTCAAGCATTTTATAATCCTGAGCTTTCTTCAGCAAATAATCAAATTATTTACTTCAATATTTAAATTCTACAGGAAGAAAAGAGGGCACGACTCCAGCCACATTTGCTGCATGTCCAAACTCTTCAAGCTGTTCAGGTACTTCTAGCTGTTGGTTTTTGCCCACTGGTCTCTCCAGACCTTCCTGCTGCTTCAGCAGTACAGAAGGCTTTTGTGTTTTGCAGACAGGGAGAAGTTACGAGTCACGGGAGGAGAGGATGGATGTTCAGGCAGAGTGGAAATTTGGCACCAAGGCTCCTGGGGAACAGTCTGTGATGATTCCTGGGATATGGCAGATGCTAATGTTGTATGCAAGCAGCTGGGTTGTGGATCTGCTGTGTCTGCTCTGAGTGAAGCTGCCTATGGGGAAGGGACTGGTCCCATCTGGTTGGAGAAGGTGCACTGTAAAGGTACAGAGCTGTCTCTCTGGGACTGCTCTGCCCAGCCCTTGTTCAGCAAAAACTGTGATCACAAGGAAGATGCTGCTGTGAATTGCTCTGGTTAGTGACTGGTCTTTTGGTTCAGCACAGAGGTCTGGGAAGGAGGTGGAGAATTCTGACTTGCAGAAACTTCACAAATGCTGTGAAGACATTCTCCCGATTTTTCACATTTGCCTCTTCCTTAATCTGGACTCACCTTCCTTTTGCAGGCATGACAGAAAAAACAGCATCACCCACTAGAGCAGGTAAAACATTTTTTTCCTCCTTTCTTTCTCTCATCAAAATGTCCCTCATTCTGCATAGCAGGTAAATCAGCAGCATATTCCAGCTCATCAGAAAGCACCTCCTACAGCCCTTTGTAAAAGGAGAGTCGAGTGGCACTGATCCAAAATGCTTCATTCTAGCTGCTTGAGCAGGACCCACAACCGGGCAGCAGACGGCCTGCCTCACTCTGCTAGCATGGGCAGAGCAGGAGACTCCAGAGGAGCAGCCCAGTTCTCTACCTGTTGCTTCCTCATCTCCATTCAGATCCTTCCAAACACCCTGCAGCAGACAGTACAAGAATTTCAACACCTATCATCATCTGCATCATCCTGGGGGGCCTTCTCTGCCTGGTCCTTGCCATCCTTGCTGGACAGATCCAAAGAGCCAGGGCACAGCAGAGAGGTGGGTCCCTCAGAACTGGTATGAAATGGCTCTTGGACATGTCTGGCAACTGTTCAGTTGGCTGGGCAGGCTGGGGTTGTGGGTAACTGAGTGAAGGGCTTCTGCTGCCACACTCATATTGTCTGACAGCAAAAGAGCCCAGCAGTGCTAATCCTTAGTCCCAGTGACTTTCTGGGTAACAAACAGCATCCACCCCAGGTCACATCTCCTTTTCATGACTCCAGCGGACATTGTGTGAGTGACCACTCCCTTTCACTTCCAGGCTTCAGATTATCCTATGACCCCTTCTCTGAGGCTGTCTATGAAGAGATTGACTACAACCTGACAAGGGAAAAGCAGGGTATGCCTGGCCTCTTGCCTCTGTGTGTCTTGCTCTTGTCAAGGGCAAATTCCTCCCTGTTGCCCAGATCCTGCTCTGATACTTTTTAGCTCCCAAACTTAATGGAAAACTGAAAATTCCTAGGTTGGACTCTGCCAATTCCTCTCCTGAGGACAACTTTGTGCTGCCCTCACTGCAGCTGTACAGCATAGATCAATATAGGTCAAACAAACCACAAGCACAAGACTCTTGCTGCAATTATTTAAAGCAGGAACAAATGAAGGAATCGTTTGTATCTTCCTCCCAAAAGTTAGGTATCTCTGTAGGTTTCCTCCTGTTGATTGCCTTTCTCATTTCACGGCTTGCTCCCTTCCCATTAGCCACAAGTGCTGTTACAGGGCCCCTGAAGAATTTTTTGTTATTCCACTGTAATCCCTTTAGCATGCAAGAGTAGAATTGATTGCCCAAGATTCTGTTTGACTTGGAAGGTATTACTGTAGCCTTTTGTTTTTCTCATGATGAATTCTTAGCAGCTAAGGAGAGGTTAATCTGATATTACACTCTTTCTCATCTGCCTAGATTCTTATTCAGAGTACTCAAAATCAAAGCCACAGTTTTATAATGGGGACAGTGATGAAGAAAACAGCCCTGGAGTAACTCAAGGTAATGGAAAATGGAGATTCTAAAAAGAAAGAGACTCCAAATTAGGGGGTTTCACTTCCAAACATAATTGGTGATTAAAACTTTTTCCTTTATGCACTTCACACCTACTAGTGATGTTTTGATGTGGAACAAAGATTCCTGTTTAACTCTGAACAGTGGAAGAGTGTCACACAATCTCACGTGCAAGTGATAGTCTTCTAGACGAGCAGCTGAAGATAAATATTTGCTGGTAGCACTGCACTCTTCCCAGGACTGTCACACAAATCCAACAATCTGACAACTGCTCCTTCCAGAAACTGCAGCTATAACAGCTTGCAAGTTGTTACTGCAGTTCTGAGATAAATGAGGAGGATTAAGACAAAGGAAAACCGTGCTCCAAAAAATAATACCAGTATCCAGTCAGGGTGGATTAGGGAATGCTAATACGGGTGATGTGAAGTAAATGGACCTTGCCAGATGTGGGACTTTTATTTGCAAGAACTGAGGGACAGCAAGTGCTCAGAGAAGACCTGCTTCTTCCTGGAGATGACCCAGAAGCTCACTTAGCCATTGTCTGGTTTCCAAGAGCCACAGCTTTGGACCTCAGCTGCCCATATCCCATACTCTCTGCTGTAATACATCTGTAGGTGTATTTTCTATTGCATGTCTTACATTAAGGGTCAACAGTTGATAAGCTTGAAGCAAGGGATCATTCAGCGGCATCAGTGTTGTCTGAAATACCTCAGAGTCCTCAGGAGGATTCTAGGTGCATTATCATTCATTATTATCACAGCAATGTCAGAACTACTGGCCCTTATCAGCAACTTAATCATCAGCTACTGCTTTCTGTAGCGGAATACGTTTCCCTGTTGTAGTTAACATTTGTATCATTCCAGAGGTCTCTCCACTGCCTAGAAATGCCCTGGAAGATAGTTATGATGATGTGACAGAAGCTCCTGGATTTAAAGATGTTTCCCTTTCCGGGCAGAAAGAACAGAAAAACATTGGGATCCCTGAAGAAGGCAACATAAACAAGGATTCACAGAGAGGTGAGACCAGAAGAGCAGTGCTATTAATTTCCACAATCCTTTTAGAGAAGCAAAAAGAAAAACCAGAATTACCTGGTGTGACTTATTTTTTATAAATCTATCTGATATCTACATGCCAGTTTTCTTCTGTCTCCTTACACATAGGTTACTTTCCTCCTTTATTCTGGGAGGGACAAGGACAGATCTACTAAATTTGCAATGGAGCTGGTTTATTGTATGGATTTTGCTTTATTATAAGTGTTTAAATTAGATCAGTAATCTGTGTTCTGGGAAGTGTGAGTTTCATTTTGGGTGTATATGTATGTAGCAGGAGGCAGGATAGGACAAGCATTTTCCAGGTCTTTCAAAGCTTTAGGGTTGATGTCCGAGGAAGACATCTGACAGTCCACACTGCTAGCTGCACATCATGTAAAGGTCACGCATGCAGCAGGAGCACTTAACTCAGTGTTTTCCCTTCATGTTCTCAGACTGGAGTCCCAGTGTGTTGGGAAACAGGACCTCTGAGGCTGACAGACATTCATCACCTCCTCTTGAAGACACAGGCTATGATGACATTGAAGAGTTAGGACAGCAATGAACTGCTGAGATCTGCTGACAGCTTCTGGAAACACACCTCTCTTTCTGAAATGCTAATGGGGTACCAGCAGCACCAGAACAGCTTGCACTCAGCCTTAGTTTTGGGTGCTTTGCAGAGAAGCTAGAACATACTCAGCAGATAAACAAGCACGACTGTTATGAAAATCATTCTAATATTCCCCACAATTTCTTGTTGACAAGACTGCCCAGACGCGCTTTGCTTTTTATCTCTAAATATTTCCATAGATAGATTGGATAGGTTGGACCAGGAGGTTCGGTCACTTGTAGAAGGTTTAATAAGGCCAAGTGTGGGCCCTGAATTTCAATCACAACAATCCCATGCAGTGCTATAGGCTTGGGGACAAGTGGCTGGAAAGCAGCCTGGTAGAAAAGGACCTATGAATGCTGGCTGACAGCAGCTGAAGACGAGCCAGCAGTGTGCCAGGTTCTGTGTCAGAAATGGTGTGGCCAGCAGGAGTAACGAAGGAATTGTGTCCCTGTACTCTGCACTGGAGAAACTGCACCTCAAGTTCTGTGTCCAGTTTTGGACAATGTCATTTCAGAAAGCCATATGAAAGAGCACATTTCCTTTCTGAGGGGAGATGTATGATCGATCAACACAGTTTCATAGATGAAAAATGTTAAAGACAAAAAAATCTACTATAATGAACATCTATTTTTCTATCATGTAGAAGTTTGCAACCAACCATACTTCTACGCTGGAATCATAATTCCTACATTTAAAATCTATTGTCTGACATTAAATACACTCGTGTTTTAACTTCTAAAGAGGAACAGGCCTGTTTTCAGAGCTTGGAGTGTTTTGAGTGCTTGTAGACCCTATAAAACCCAGTGGGAGATGCCTATCCAAGAGCTGAATTTGGCCCAGCATATTCAATACTGTTCATTGATACAAGGGAGGAAATAAAAGGCCAAAGAGCTGCACCTGGAGATGTACCTCAGCTACTGCACAGAGCAAATACACAGTGGTGGCAGGAGGTTGAAAGGAAGCACACTGCACTTCCCGATCAGCCAGCATGAGGGATGAAATTAACTTCTTTGAGGGCGTAACTCAATGAACACAAGGAGTCACCTAGGAAAGAGATGATAGATCTAGTGTGGGCTGTGTGCTTTTGGGAGAGCAGACTTGGTGTTGCTGCTCATCTACGTAACAGCCATGCTTAAGGCAGTGAAATGAACTTATGGAGTGCAGCAAACAGGAGAAGGGAGGCAACATGCTTCAGGGGGATACCGGAATATACCTGACAAGACTTTTAACTATCATGAAAGGTAACAGAAGATTTAGAGGTTATTTCACTGCTGTCAGCAACATAATAAAAAGGATAATATATAACAACAACAATAGTGAATAATGTTTCTTTGCTTTTCAGCCTGGAGAAGAGAAGGCTTCAGGAAGACCTTATAGCAGCCTACCAGTATCTGAGGGGGGCCTACAGGAGGGCTGGGGAGGGAATATTCACAAGGTCTTGTAATGACAGGACGAGGGGGAATGGGTTCAAATTGGCGGAGGGGAGATTTGAACGGGATGTTAGGAATTCATTCTTCACAGTGAGGGTCGTGAGGCACTGGAACAGGTTGCCCAGGGAGGTTGTGTCTGCTCCCTCCCTGGATGTGTTCAAGGCCAGGCTGGATGAGGTCTTGAGCGTCCTGATCTAGTGGGAGGTGTCCCTGCCTGTGGCAGGGGGTTGGAACTGGATGATCTTTGAGGTCTTTTCCAACCTAAACAATTCTATGATTCTATGATAATAACACAACTCTTTAAAATAATGTTTCATAACTGGATGTGTTTCCAGCTAGTATGAACTTTGTTACTCAAACTGCTAAAGTTTTCAGGGGAGACTTTTCACTTTTTAAGAAATAAATAGGTTGCGGTTTCATTGTTTGTTTAAGTTTACATCTCCTCCGCCGGCTCCAGCAGGGCAGCTGCGCTCCTGGCAGAACAGGCTGCACTGCTCCGTCGAAGCAGCTCCCAGGGCGCCTCCCCGGAGCCCTCCTCGGCCCCTGCCTCGCCTTAGAGAATGCCGCGGGGTCCCTCCGCTCCCCTGAAAACTCCACTTCCCGCCACCACCCCTCCTCTTCCTGCTAAGCCAGAGACAGCAAAGGACGCCTCCCAGCTGGTAACGGGCCCTAGCCACGCCGGGGCGGGCTGCGCACAAGGCCGGACGGAGAGACAGAGTCAGAGGAGACGAAGCGGAGCCAGCCCCAGGGCGTGCCGAGCCCCACGGCGTGCCCGCCTCCGCCGCCCCTCGCCTACCCTCGGGGAGGAGCTCCGGCGGCCGTGGTGGTGAAACGTACGGGACCAGAATGGGACGGACATTGGTGGAGCTCTTTTACGATGTAGTGTCCCCATACTCATGGCTGGGATTTGAGGTGAGGGCTGAGAGCTGCAGGAAGGAGGTTCGCGGACGCACCGCAGCTCTTCCGCATCGTGACCTCTGCGCTGGCCTGCGGCTGCCCCGGCCTGGCCCGGGCGCTCGCTCCCGCCGCTGCCTAACGTTCTAGAAGCGGCTGAAGGGCAGCTCGTCCGCGCTGCCTTCACGGCCTGCTTCTCTGCCCCTCATGTTTAGCTTTGGTGATCTTTGTTCCTCGCCTGTTGGAAACCTGCGACACTGGGAAGCCTCTAAGGAAGGCTGTCGCTGCCAGTCGGCAGCTTGGCCTATGCGTGTTTGGGTGTTAACTGTTGAACGTTTTGCTTTAGAAGTAGTTTTGATAGTTTTATCGAGTGGAGGTATCTGCTCGTGAGCTTGATCTTCCCCTTGTTTACCCCTGCCTAGACTTGTATAGTCACAAAAGAGTGCAGACGACTCAGTTTCTTTGAGATTGGCGTTCTCGTAGCATCCAGAAAGGCATGTCAAGGACTAATACAATAGAAAAAGGACTTACCTGAAGTGTCTGTGTGGTGCCCGAGCTGCACACAGCTGCAGTAGACGTCTCTGGCTGTTAATACATCACCACTGCTTTACGTTGCAGGTGCTCTGCCGGTACCAACACGTCTGGAACATTGACCTGCGCTTTCGCCCAGCTTTCCTTGCCGGCGTAATGCAAGCAACTGGTAGGCGACTTGGAGTTCTACATAACGAAGTGCCTTCTTCACTAGTAGGACACTAGTGGACAAGCTCTTAGTGTAGAGACCACAAAGCCGGCTTTAAGTTTTCGTACCAGTAACATAAGCTCCATGATCATGGAGCTCAGTAGTGATTGAGAAATTTGGCACAAGGAATTTAATCCTCTTGCAACTACACAACCACAGTTTGTGGCATATAGAATCTATGTCAAAGTTTGTCAGTGCTAAAGCAGGATAACAGTAACTTGATGTGTAATATTTTCCAGAAGTTACTTGTTTAATTCAAAGCAGAATTGATCTGTGGAGCATTTGTAATATGCATGAAGGATCCAAGTGTGCCATAAAATGGTACTTGTGGCCTTACTATAACAATCTGATCACCAAAACTTATATATAATGACATTAGCAAGGCTGTAACTTTGTCTACCTATCCATTAGTAATTGTTTAGCTTAAAAGTCATCTATCTGAATCAGTACAAGTCCCTGCTAGGGTATTTCTACCTTGGTTTAAAACTGTTTCTGCTAACCTTAAGGGTTGATCTGTGCAAAATCAAAATCAATCATGTTTAATCACAGGTTCACAGATTGCATTGGGTTGGCAGGAACTCTCAAAGGTCATCCTAGTGGCATCTTTGGAAAAGCTATATATGTTTCAATGAGCCAATGTGAAATCACACTTTTCTGTAGGCACATGTACGTATGAGGTTTAATTTATTCAATGTTTTGTTCAGTGATACTACCACAAAGTTCAAAATCTCAACAAAACTTTCTCCTGAAAGGTAACAAGCCCCCAGCAATGTTGCCAAAGCGTGGAGAATACATGCTGAAGGATATCAAAAGGATGGCAGAGTACTACCAAGTTCCTCTACAGGCATCAAAAGATGATTTCCAACGTATTCTTAGTATAAGTAAGTAAGGAACTTAGAAGTGGTAGCTATCTACTTCAGTACTTCTAGTTCAGGTTCTCCCTAACAGTAAGGTGAAGATAATTCTCCATCCACAGCGTGGTCCCTTAACCTGTGCACAATACTGAGTCTGTGCATTTTTGACCATTAAAAGAATTTCTGGAGAAAGGTGGTTGTGAATGATACTAGCATAGAAGACTGAATCATAGAATCACTCAGGTTGGAAAAGATCACAGAATCATGGAATGTCAGGGGCTGGAAGTGGCCTTGAAAGATCATCCAGTCCAACCCTCAATGCCAGATCCTATACCAGATCACACAGGAATGCATCCAGGCAGGTTTTGAATATCTCCAGAGAAGGAGACTCCACAACCCCCCTGGGCAGCCTGTTCCAGTGTTCTGTCACCCTCATAGTGAAAAATTCCTCCTCATGTTTACATGAAACTTCAGCTTCCACCCGTTGCCCCTTGTCCTGTTATCTGACATCATTGAGAAGAGCCTGGCTCCATCCTCCTGGCACTCACCCTTTACATATTTATAAACATTGATGAGGTCACCCCTTGGTCTCCTACAAGCAGCAGAGCTCCAGCTCCCTCAGTCTCTCCTCATAAGAGAGATGGTCCGTTCCCTTAATCATCTTTGTGGCTCTGCGCTGGACTCTCTCAAGCAGTTCTATGCCCCTTTTGAACGGGGAGGGGGGCCCAGAACTGGACACAGTACTTCAGATGTGGCCTCACCAGGGCAGAGTAGAGGGGCAGGAGAACCTCTCTCAACATACTAGCCACACCCCTTCTAATATACTCCAGTATGGCATTGGTCCTGTCCACAAGAGCAGATGGCTGGCTCCTGGTCAACCTCCTGTCAACTAGGACCCCCAGATCCTTTTCCCCTTTGCTGCCTTGCAACAGGTCAGTCCCCACTGGTGATGGAATACAGATTTAGATTTTGTTTTACATGCTTCAGTCAGCCCCAGAAATCCTTCACTGTCTAGTCACAGCTGATGCAGTGCAGAAGAATTCTTTTCTTCTGCTGCATATGAGAGATTCTGCATCTCCAAGGCACTCCATGTAAGGGTAAACCAGTTATTTTAGCACTTCTTTTGGGGAGAGGGCAAGGAAACAAAAAATGGTGAAAGACTGGGGAGCCACAGAAACAAAAGGAGTGTCTATTGAAGTTCTTGGAGCTGAGACTAGAAATCATGCCAGAACTTTTCCAATTAGGATTAATGACTAGCGAATCCTAGAATCGTTCAGGTTGGAAAAGACCCTTGAGATCATCACGTCCAATCATTAACCCCACTCTACCAAGTTCACCACTAAGCCATAATCACCAAGCACCATATCTAAATGATCTTTAAACACCTCAGGGACACGTATCTAAATGACCTTTAAACATCTGCCTGGGCAGCCTGTTACAATGCCTGACCACTCTTGCAGTTAATTTTTTTTCCCCTAATGTCCAGCCTAAACCTCCTCTAGTGCAGCCTGAAGGTGTCCCCTCTTGTTCTGTCACTAATGACCTGTGAGGTACTGTGGATAAATGTCAGCTCTGCAGTTTGGGGACTGTTGCAGAGGTGATGTTCTGTTCTTAGTCAGCTCTGGTGCAGACTGTGCCTGCCCTGACCCTGTGCTTTGCTTCAGTGTTTCTCTGTCTCCTCACTGATAACAGGCAGTCTTGGGGCCATGCGATTTATCACAGCCGCAGCCATGACAGAGCCACAATACTTGGAGCCACTCTCTAGGGAGTTCTGGATAAGCTTTTGGTCACAGGTCAGTATTTTATAAAGCCAACTTCATGATCTTTTCTCTGTTACCCTTCTTGTCCCACTTTGTTCAGCTGTGGAACTGGAGCAAGAGAGGCGCTGTCTTCAAATGAGAAGTCATAGCAGGAAGCTCTGGGTAACAGCAGTTCAGGAGCCTTGCTAAGAAAAAGCCTAGTTTATAGTCAGTTTAACCTGCTGCCTTTTAGGTCTGTGTAGTGCATCCTAGGGGCTGAGGACATCAGGAGCTCATAGAAGAAAGCACTTCTGTAAATTCCTAGATTAGATGACTTAAAATTTTTGAGGAAATTTCTCTAGCAACTAGCATTTTTTTTATGTCTGTTTGCTTAGCACTCTGAAGTCTAGAGCTGAGCTTTTGTTCTTAAGTACTGAATTGCCTACTTTATTCTTTTACCAGCATGAAGATATCAGTCAGACAGAAAAGATACTTGCTGTAAGTATCTCTTTTTGGTGGTGTTTGTGTTTCTCATAGTTTGTTGATGGCTTGAATCAATAACAGACATGAATACAGCTCAGTCACATCATCACTTGGTGTTTTGAAAACTCTTAGCTAGACACTCAGAACCAGAATGCCCTTCTTTGTTGATTCACCCAGGGTGGATAATGAATTACCTGCTAACACTGTTTTATTCACAGTAGTTGACTATGAACTTTGTCTCCAGAATGTACTGAGAATTTGCTGCTTTATGACATTTTGCTGTTTCCCCAGAGTCTAGTCCTTGCACTTCTTAGTGAGCCTTTTCTTAACCAGAATTTCAGCAGAGGTTTGCATTTTGCCTTTTCAAGAGGCAAGATCTGAAGGATATAATTAAAAGGTGATGCATTAATCCTGGTAGGCACCTAAGCACCACAGAGGTGTTTCCACTCTTCCCAACCCAGTGGGACAGGGGAAGAGGACAAGAAGAATAAAAGTAAGAAAACTTTTTGGGCTTAATAAGCAAAATATAAGTGGAAGAAAAGAGGAAGGAAAAGAAAATGAATGATGCAAAGGCCATCACTTACCACCTGCCATGGGTAAACTGATGCCCTTCCACTTCTTAGGCAGAAGGTAACTAACCTTGCTAACCTCCCCTCCACTTCTTACTGCTCAGTGCATGACATTAAATGTAAAGAGTATCTCTGAGTTGTTTGCCTTACGTCCTCTCCCACCCTTTTGTGCACCTCCAGTCTATTCACTGGAGGCTGAGAGTGAGAAGCAGAGAAGGCTTTGACACTGTATTACCACCCTTCAACAGTAACTAAAACATCAGTGTGTTACCGGCTTGAGTTTGTCACAGAATGTAGGAACTGCTGTGAAGGAAATATGCAGACCTAAATACATATAGGAAGTTCTCACATGGTCTGAATCCATCATTATTTAAAGCAAAGACATGAAGAGCTAAAGAGAAACAAACCTCATACTTTAAACGTCTCTGTGTAACTTACTCACTAGTGGCCTGTGGGCATCACACCACATCAGCAAGGCAGAGGTTGGTACATCCTTGTTTGCATAGGCCCATCTTCAGGGGGGGCTTGATGATCTTGAAGGTCTCTCCAACCCAAATGATTCTGTGGTTTGCCCCCAGTACTAAACTTCAGTCTCTTCTGGAAATACACAATCCAAAGGTGGATGTCAGGGACCAAGACTTTACAGAGGAATTTATTTTACACATGAGTTAGAAAAAATGGAATGTTGCTTATTTGGTACAGCTCCTTAGTGGGTTTTGCACTTCTTTTTTCCAGTCAGCAGTACCTTTACACAGATTGCTAGTCGTTGAATGCTGAACCACTCCACTCAAACGTGTGCAGAGAATGGTGAGGAGCAGATAGTGCAGGCTAAACACTGGGTACCAAGTGTACACAGTGTTTTGTTCTACTCCAGTGCTACATTTGACCTCGTGTTGAAGTAGAGTCAGTCAGAGCTTCCAGTCTCCTTGATGTGAAAATAAGAGAATGTGCAAGAAAATGAGATTCAGAGAAGACAGAAAAGCCCTGAGCAGTGCACACATAGGATTGATGGTCTGTATGCAATACTGTAAGCACTGTTTTACTTTATATTCTGAAACGGAAAGGCTGCTCAGGTGGATGGAAGCTAACAGCTTGTATGAAATCCTTCATGATCACAGCACACTGCTGGCTCATACCCAGCCAGTTGTCAGCCAGCACCCCCAGTTCTTTCTCTGCTGGGCAGCTGTGCAGCCACACTTTCCCAGGCCTGGAATGTTTATGGCGTTGTTGTGACCCAAGTACAGGACCTGGCTCTTGGCCTTGGCCTGTCAATCCAGCCTAGCCAGGTCCCTCTGTCAGGATTTCTTACCCTCAAGCACATCACAGAATTAACCAGGTTGAAAAAGACCTCTAAGATCATTGAGTCCAACCTATCACCTAACCCTTCTAATTAACTAAACCATGTCACTAAGTGTCTCGTCCAGCCTCCTCTTAAACACCTCCAGGAATGATGACTCCACCACCTCCCCAGGCAGCCCATTCCAATGGGCAATCACTCTTTCCATGAAGAAATTCTTCCTAACATCAGCCTAAACCTGCCTTGGTGCAGCTTGAGACTGTCCTCTTGTTTTGTCACTGGATGCCTTGGAGAAAAAAAACAACCCCCGCCTGGCTACAGTCTCCTTTCAGGTAGTTGTAGAGAGCAACAAGGTCTCCCTTGAGCCTCCTTTTCTCCAGGCTGAACAACCCCAGCTCCCACAGCTGCTCCTTGTAGAGCTGTGCTGCAGCCCCCTCACCAGCCTTGTTGCCCTGCCATCTTAGTGTCATCTGCAGGCTTACTGAGAGTGCCTTCAATGACCTAATCCACATCATTGATAAAGGTATTAAAGTTACAGATAAGTCATTGGAGCAGAGGTTAAATTTAATCAGGCCACAGGAGGGGTGTGTATAATTTACTTCATTCTACCATCTTTGTACAGATTGCCAGGCAGGCTGGGCTGTCACCAGAGCTTGCCCAGAAACTACTTGAAATGACTTCATCCCCTACAGTGAAGAACCAACTGAAAGAGACAACAGAGGAAGCAATAAAATATGGGGTGAGATGCATCCAATGCTATCTGGCATCACATCTATGCATTATTCCCCTGTTAAGAACACTGGGAAGCAAGGAACAATGAAGATTATGATTAGACAGCACTGTGCAGACCATCTGTCTTGAGTGGTCTTTGCTTTTTGAACACGTGAAAGATAACTCACCCCTTGTTAGTTTATCCCTTTGCCATCTGGGAAACCAAGGCTGACCCAAGTAGCTGGTTCCAGCCAGACAGCAAGGATGGGGAGCTAAGTGGCTAAGTGATGAGGTTTATCACTACTTGACATGAAACTGTGGACTAATCAGGTTGAGTTCTTTTTGCTCTTTCAAAAGGGGCACACAAGCTCTGGAAAGTCTACTTTCTAATGGCTCCATTAAGCTCCTGTTAAAGAATGAAGGGGAAGAAAGAAGTCAAAGTTACTACTTTTTAGTGGATGTCTGAAAAAAATTCTCTTAACATTCTCCATCTCCATGGTGTCAATAGGCATTTGGGATGCCTGCCATTGTGGTACGTGTTAATGGGGAACCTCAACTCTTTTTTGGCTCTGACCGCGTAGAACTGCTGGGCAGCATCATAGGTGAGTTGACCTAAAACCAGCACTTTGGGTTTCACACTACCACTCTCTTCTAATGAAATATATAACACAGCCAAATAAAACACTCGCCAGGTCTTCTCTTAGTGTTGAGATGGAACGGCTGTACCAGAACGTGTTTTGCTACAGTCAGAATGACCACAGATGTAGTCATTTCCCAGACAAGAAGTAACTTTAGTTATCCCTCCTCTCTTGGTGTTTGAAAACTTTGTGCGCCATCTGCCATTCTCAAGTTCCTTCTGAAAATCTTTAGTTTCCAAAATATGACAGGCCACTCATGTCTATATATTTCATTGTAACTTCTTCTCCACTGGTTTGTCTTGCAGGTGAAAAATGGTCAGGACCAGTTCCATCAGTTCCAAGCCCAAAGATGTGAAAAGTCCTGGGGAAACACCTAAGAATGAAGCATAGGTACATGGCAAATCTGAATTTAGCCAATGTGATGGATAGGTGGCTTTCTTCTCCTTACACAGCTAATGTTACTGCTGAGTCACATCTCCAGTTAGCAAGTTCAGTGGTTATTTGTATTCCCAGTCTGGTGAGGTCTTTACCAATACAAATGTGTTGCTTTTCTTTCATCAGATCAACAATTAATGTTAAACATTAAATGCCTAATGTCTTGCAGATTAAATACTCTTCTTTCCCAATTTGTTCTTTTTTTTATCTTACCCTAGAAGCATGAGAATTAAATTGTTAAAGGACTGTAATATCTGCATTTCTATCTTCTTCCTTGTCCCCTAGAAACACACTGAGGTGCTTCTCTTTTGAAGTCCAAAGTACTATACAGACACTGGAAGCACAGGACAAGACATGAACACTTCCTTTTAGTCTACAGCAAGACAACTGGAAGGGACATGACAGAGAATAGTGGAAAACAGAGGGAAAATTCAAGGCCAAAGTAAAATCTAAGGAACCAGTCAAAAATTCCAGAAATCCCCCCACTCCTGACCATTGTTTTTATACACTTTGCTCTGCAGTGACTGACATTGGAGACCACACAGACACGTTCTTGGACATTAACCCCAGATCTTGCAGGGTTTTTAATTCCAGTTTTATGGTAACACCTTTGGAGGACAGCAATGAATACTCCCAACTTCAGTTGGGAACTGAACCACTCTGCTTCCTCAAGGGTAGCCTAGCTGCTGCATAACCAAAGGTGATTTAGGCATGGCTATGAGGGACTTCCCATCACACAGTCTGCAGAGGGAAAGATAATGCACAAAGTTATTATACCATATATATAGAATGGTGTTTTGAGGAGTATGTTCAACCTGTGCACAGTGCGATGGCAGGAGTCACAATGTTAACCAATAGCCAGCTTACAAAGCTATTGTGTATTCATCTTTATCCAAATTTGGGACCAGAGTTTATAGACTCAGGTGACACGTGCACACTTGTTGGAAGGAGGTGCAGAAAACCTTATTCCTGCTGTGTATGTTGATCCTGACTGCAGCAGGCCATGATAGCTGATTACAGGAAGCCACCCATATCTATCTCTTTTTATATTGTTAAAATGGAATATTTAGATTAATTTATTTTTGCTCTCTACCTATGTTTAGCCTTATTGTCTGTTCTTGTGTGTGTTAGGATTTACTATTTTTTGTCCCAATTTACATCCTGATTTATGTTGCATAAGTAACCTATGTTCAACATACAACCAATCCTTGCCTGATTCTTCCTCTTCTTCATCTGATCCTGTTACCCAACCTGAAAGTGTAACTCCAGTTTAAGTAGGTTAGGTTGACAAGTGTTTAACTGTTCAACGAATGTTGTTAGTTGTTATACGGCTGTTAATGTAGAGTTTTTTCAAATTACTCTGTGATTGCTATGTAGAGTTAGCTGAATTTGAGTTTGTTGTTAAGTTTAATGTTAGAGTTCACTAGAGTTGCTGCTATCCACGCTCCCTTTGCATCTCTTGTATGTCACCCTTGTTCTGTGTGCCATCACGGATCCCATCCCTGGGGCAGCAACTGTGAGGCATGAGGTGAATATAAGGGACTGTGTTTTCCTGTTTTGACTTCAGCAATGCTGTGCATATAGTAACTACTGCTTTGGCTACTGACACTGACAGACATACTAGGAATGGACTGATTACTCCTGACACTGTCTGCGCTCTCTGATATAAGGTAGTCATTGCATTCATATTAAATGAAGGAGTTTTCCTATCTTCTAACTCAGTATGGGTCATTCCAAGAGACTAAACATTTTCTTTGCCATCATACTGCCCTCCATCCATAGCTAAAATCACTTCTCGGGCCATCCACTATGGCATCCCCACAAATTATTTGGCAGGAGATGCTATGGAAGCAGACCTAAAATCAGCAAGTTTCAACTGTTCTGGCTCTCTTGGCAAGATGTTTCCTGCCTTGACATTGCTGGAAAAACCACTAATGGGCATCACCGCTATGGCAACATTATCATGGACTATAATACCCAAAACCTTATTCTGAGAAGCTTGACCTAACACAATGTAGGAAGAGAAACCACCACCCTCAGACAGAACACATCCCACTGTCCCAGAAGAGAAACCAGAATGCTCTGGGTCAGTGGTGGCAGCCCTTTTTCTCTGCCTTTCCTACTTCCATTGAAGTGCCTTAGTTAAATACTGATTTCTGTATCTTAAGCTTTTTCCATTCAGGAGTGATATGTTCCTGCTGATTGTTCTTGCCTTGATTGCATTGTAGGTTGTTTGATCGCATCTGGTAGGGTCTGCTCCACTTCTCATCCCAGGTTACCTGTAAAATTCTTAACAGAACTTAGTCCCGAGGGCTAAAGATGAACAAGATGGTCCTTTAGCTCTGGTTCCTAAGACAATTTTATCAAATTTCTCTTATTGTTTTCCTGAAAGACAACATAATTTTGTAGACCAAAATTCCCCAATTGATAACCCACACAATATTTCAAAAGTAACTTAATTCCTTTTTTGTTTCTTGCAGTATAAGTAATGCAATTTTGGCTATTTACCATATGATTATTTACTTGTCCACTGGCTTATAATCCATGTATAAGGTGTATGCACTGCCAATCAGTTTTCTAATTTATCTGTCTGTTGCATGACTTAATTACAGGAATGAATACTTCAGTCTGAGGGAATGACCATAGGTACTATAGAGAAAACTTCTGGCCATCTGAAGAGGATATATGTGAACATCAAATGATACCTATATCATTTTTCCTTGACAAAGCTACTAATGGCTTAAAATGCTGTTTTTAATGGTGTTTCTATTATTTCAGGCTAAAGCTTATCCCTTTGATGTGTTTTCTGCTGTCTCTGGCCCCAACATCAGCTAATCTGTTACTGGATCAGTGTTACCGTTTTGATGTGCTTCGACAAAGCATAGTAGCCTTAACCGGTGGTTGGACAGCTTTCAATAGATGTTTTTCCTCCAGTTGTTAGTGGTGACTTCATGCATTTTTTGCATTCCAAGTTCCACGGTCTTTCAGGCAGTCATGCCACTAAGGAAGGAAACTGGATTTTTAATGTTAATTATGGGATAGTCAGTGACTGCCCAGACCAGATTATATAAGCGAGCTGCTGCTCATTTATGTGTTAAGGAATGCAGAGAAATTCCGTTAGTATCACCATCCTGTCAATTCCAGGGAAGCTCTCAGGTTCTGTTACCATCACCCTCTGAGAAGGAGTTCTGCATTCAGTTTCTTCTGGTTCCAGGTGAATTGCTTGGTGCTTCAAGAGACTGACTCAAAATCTGTTTTAGTTTCAGAAAGTTTACTTCTGCTTCAGTTTCCTGACCTTAAGTTCTAAGTGCAAGTTCCAAAATTGCAGGGTTGATCTTAAACCCTTAAAGTAACACTGTTCAGGTATCTCATTTTTCTTGTCCATTGTAAGGCTTTTGCATTCAAATGTGAATTCTCTTGAGGCAAGACAGATGGAAAAACATATTTTTAGATTTTTTTTTCATAAATCCCATACAAATTACTTAATATCTGTAAATTCCTTAAAGTTAATGTTCAATGGCTATTTATTCTGTACTTCAGTATTGTACTTCCCTGTTCAAATTTCATCACAGTATCCAATTATTTTAACAGCTCCTTGATTAATAATTTTTGAAGAGTTTGGTAAATATAAAGCTCATTTCCCTCTTACACTTTTTAAAATTTGAGAAAAATATCCTTTTCCTTGTGGCCAAAGGCTTTAAAAATAACCACTTATTTCAACAAAAATAATTATTTTACGGTTTTCCTATTTATCTCAAAGTCTTAATGATTTTGTTGGGATAGTTCAGCTTCCCCTCACAAGCAGGGTTTGGAAAAGCTTAAACAAAACCAAAAAAAGCATTAACAAAGCAGAAGGTAAAACAGATCTTTCCTGTTTGAACATTGCCTGATTAGCTTCTGCAAAATCTCCATTCCTTTGCACCAGCAATTTCAATACAGCAAGATAGTTACAGTTTTAATACTTTCTGTCAGGAGGAAGGAGTCTGCAAGCAGCTTCCCCCTCCCCAGCTGAGGAGACTACCCGCTGCTTTTTTTTGTGTGTGTGTGTCCCTTTTTCTCCCTCTCTTTTTAACTATTCCTTTTCCTTAAAGCAATGACAAACGAGAGATAAAGCAAACTGTGACACCTTAAACACTTAACACCACAATTACTATCAATTAACATTTTAAAAGCACTCAAAACGCCACCCCCATCCTCAGCCCCCTCCTCGTGGTACTGCATTCACGCGCACACCAAAATAGCAACTGTAAAAAATAGCAGTCTCATTTTATACCTATTTAACTTTTTAACTCATCTACTTCTTTCTTTTTTTTTTTTTTTTTTTTTTTTTTTTTTTTTTGGTTCTGTGTTGGTTTGTTTAATAGGGGTAAAGGAAAGAGTGAGGTTTTTCACATCTGGGAACTGGACGTAATGCCTGCTGAGCAAGTTCTTTACTGTAGCGTGAAGAGCCAGACCATGCTTTACTTCAGCGTGAAAAGCGAGGCCTACCTCTGCCTAAAACTGGGCGAGCCTGCTTTCCTTTGCCCCCAGCTTCTTCTCGTCCTCCACAGCGGTTGTGCAGGGCGGCAGAGCCTCACCGAGCGGCAGGACAAGGGGTCAGAGCCAGACAACATAGTCTCGGGGTCCCATCCCGTCGGAGCTGGTTTGCAGCTCTGTGTGGTCTCGGCTGGCACCACGGGTCCGCGGCGGCAGCCAGCTGGGAGTCATCCCCAGGCAATAGCCATCCTGAAGGCACAATGGAACAGAGGGCCGGACCCCAGGATTGTCCGTAGATGTGTTTGTGCACGGTGGAGCAGCCCCATGACGTTCAAAAAGATTCTTAGAGGGAGCCGAGGTCTGCGACACAACCAGGCTTTTCCCTTGAGGATGGGCAGGAGAAGCAGTAGCCGCGGTAGCAGCCCTGGCATCTTGGTTTTGATGTGCTAATGAGCTTTTTAACAGCCTCCAGGATGTAAACAAAGACGGCGCAGCGAAGTCAGCGCACTTGGCGTCTGTAAGGGCTTTCCCCGCCTTTTTTTTCGCCCAGTCTTTTCTAAAGAGAAGGCGTTTTCCGTTGTACCTTTTTCCGTAGTCATACTAAGAGCGTAGAAATATTTTGCTCATTATATTCTATACCACTTCTTTTCAAGGTACAAAATAGAAATCTCTTCACAGTCCCCAACCTCTACTCTCTCGAAGTACGCTAGAGGAGTTTCTAAGTGTCGCCTGACAAAACAGCTCTCTGGTCCGCTGTTACGTTGCTTAGCTGGGCTGCCACCGTCCGCTCTTGGTCCCCGGTTTATTAGGACCCTATCGAATCTCACCTGATTCACGTCGGGCCACCATTTGTGACAGCTGAGGCATGGACTCCGCGAAATCCCAAGCGAAGACATTTACTGTGTAACTTCCATCTCTTACATACCTTTTTGAGTCCTGTTCACAAAGCAGTCAGTCCATTGTGGCATATTGCAATTGGTCCCTTAAAAAACAACGCGCGGCTTGTTCCACACACATCTTGGCTGCTTATACCATAGCCCTACCTATAGATTACTTTAAGGGTCTAAGTAAACTATTCTAACGACCCTCGCATTCCTTTCATTCTAATTCCTGTTATCTACGAGTTTGCTTAAAAGGGGCCTAGCTGTGGCTCTGAAATGTGCTTCTCCCCATATGTTATGTAGATCAGAAAATTCTAGACTCATTCAGCTTAAGATTCAGGTGTAAGGTAGACATCCAAAATGTCTTAGGTTTCTTCATTTAACAAAAAATAATTGGCCTGGTTTTATCCAGCACATTAAATGTGGCTGAATCCTCATGGAAGCTCAGTGCAGCTTCGCTGCCAGTTACTCACCTCCTCAACATGCTGCCTTCTTCAGGAAGCTGTTTCTGTGACACCCGTAGCCAAACCTCCACACAAGTATGAACACAGCACTCAGAAAAGCAGCCACGGAGGCACATGCTCCCCCCACAAAGGCAGTCTGCTGGAACTCCTGCACTGTGCCTAGCACTATTAACTCACACTTCCCTCATTCTCTCCTCACTGAAGTGAGGAGAAGCCAGCTTCTCATAACTATAGCATACAAGAATTTGCCAAGTAAATGTGGCTCAATGTCTCCTCTCCCTATACATGTGGAAGATTTTTTTTTTCTGCCTTCCTTTCTTTCTTAGTTACCTGGGTATACAGTCACTGTCATTCAGCCACACTCTGAAACACTGAATTCTGTTTCGGAGAGTGCTCAAGAGAGCACATCAGCTCCTAGAAAGGGCAAAGATGTGTTTTAATAACACACCTGGTAAAGTTAGGGAAGGTAGCCTCTGTTTGTCAGAGATCATACACTCATCCAATCATTCTGTTCCTCAAGTGTTTCATTTCCCCTTAAATCACTTCCACAGCTGCTTACACTGAACAGAGAATATGAGAATGGCTGTCCTGCACAGTACCCTGAAGCCTGACTCCTGAGCATGCTGTGAAACACAAGAATTCAATATCATCATGCTTATTGCTACACACAAGGTTGCACCCTGTGACACAGCTTTATTATCCAGCAGTCAGAAACAGTAAGGAGAAACTAATCACCCACAGCTAGTTTTTGCATGTAGGAACAGAACTCAGTTGCACTGGCTTGCATACCTACATTTCTAGATGCTACAGAATTTAGCATAAACACCTCTTCTTGTTCACATTCCTAGTAAGTGCATGAAAGGACAAGGTGAACTGAACTTTTAAGTCACAGACTTACAGAGTCTTAAAGCAGAGTGAGTCAAGGACCTGCATTTAAGCACTGTTTGCCTCCAGACTTTCACTGAAATATTCATTTTGGAGATCAGATTTTAGGAGCCTAAAAGCAACGTGATGAGTATTAAGATGAGTGTAAAGGGAAGGTACGACCAGCTTAGGCCACCGATTCCCACAGCCTCTCTCAGCCTATCCATTTTTGTTCTTTGTGAAATACAAGGGGACTATACAAGAACATTTTACATGTCGTAGAGCTTATGAACTGTTACTGCTGTTCCTGGGCAGTTGTAACAGGAGGAGCTAGGAAAGCACAGACGTCAATCACTGTTATAGAGTGGTTAACTAAGGAAGTTTAAGAAAACTAGAGGGAGGTAGAAACAGATGGCTGAGATCTGCAATATTGGAGTGTTGCAGCATCAAACTTAGGATTAAGTGCTAAGCTTCTGTACAGACAGGGCAGATCTCCCCCTTCTGCTTACAGACAGCAGCAGACCTATGTCAGGATGCCCACCCTGGTGATACTGTACTCACTTCTCTAGGTTCATCCCACTAGACTTGTAGCTTCCACAGGGTTATTACAAAATGAACATGGAAAGCAAACTGCACTCTCTCAAATATCACAGACACTGAGATAGCCTGGTGCATCTCTCTCATCTATCAAGAAAGATCCTTAAGGTCAGCTCCTATCTCAGAAGATGAGGCCCACTGCTTACAGTCCTCCAGGACAAAGAGCAGCCCATGAGGCCATTGCACTCATACGGTGGAAGGTAAACTCTGCACATAAGCCAAACACTTCTGCCTGCACAAGAGAGCAGCCAGCAAGAGAGAGATTGAAAACACTAAGAAACCCAAAAAGTCCAACAGGCAGGAAAGATAAGACATCTTTAAGATACTAAATATATTTATTCCTTCAGAAACACTGCAAAATGTGGCCAGTCTTGATCTACAAGCAGTAATGAAACTTGAAGTCCCAGGCATATTACATGCCAGCATGCAACAGGGAGAACAGTAAAGAATGAGCCAATACAGGCCAAAGATAATTCCTCATGAGTCTAGGAAATATATTTTGGAGAAAATTAAGGCGAACATGCTTCTCCCCTGGCACAGCAAATAATAAACTCAAGTAAGCTGTGACGTAGATTTCTGCAAAGTATCTCCTCAGCAAGGTTCTCTGCCCTCACTCTCTGCACTGTGCTTTCTGATCTGTGTCATTCAAAGGTACTAAAGAAAGAGGTGGAGATGTATTCTTCTGCTCCTGTCTTCTGCAGACTGAGCTGTTCTCTTGTCCAGATGAAGGGAGGAGAAGAGAAAGGGAGGTAGAGGCTGGTTCAGTGGCTGACGGTTGGGCAACAGAAAGGGCAGAGCCAAAATATTCCAATAGGAGCTATCTGTCCATCACCCTTTCCAAAGGTCCCTGTTCCAGGAATTGCTTGGTCTTACAACAGTCCTTGAGGTTCTCCGAGTAAGTCCATGCTCCTCTTAGCCAGGACTCTCATTTCACCCCAAAAGTCTTGTCAATATCTTCAGTGAGGTAATCAATGACTGAGCAGCATCTGATTCACTCTCGATCAGCTTCATGTCCCCACTCAGATGTGTCTGAGGAGAGAAAACACACAAACAAAACAGCCATGTACTCTTCCTAAGGTTTGAACATACACAACACAGTGGCTTTTAAATGCAACCCATAGTCATCTGGCTCTGATCCCCTCCTCTGAGTCTTCCTTGAGGAGGATTATTTGGGAGTTGACTGTCCACGTAGAGCAGGAAACTAAGGACAGTTGTCCCTGCATGTGGAAGACAGGGTAGTTAGTGCAAGTAAACAATGTGGCTTCATAGATTGAAAGCTGATCTCTTCCTAATGCTGTGCTGGAAACCAGCAGGTGAGAACAGCCAGTGCTGGCTCATCTGTACCATAAAGAATGAATATATTATATGTGTCTTCCCTTTGCATTTATTTCTAGGTTGATTTTAGCAGAGCAAAAGTTTGATCATACTAATCTGGAGGCTGAACTGATTATTTTAGACCAGCAGCAACACGCTGGACATTTTTGTGAGCAATCTCCTGTGACACTGCTCCCTGAAGAGAACAGAGGGGGTCAATGACCTACTGTGTAACATCAACTACATAAATTACTCTAAGACCATCTGGAACTCTTTTTGCACTAGAAACATGCCTGTTTCATGATCCTGACTTGTGGTTCTACAACTAATGAACATTAAATAGACTTCAGCAGAACTGAAGTAGTTCTATTAGAGTCCTGGCCTATTCCTGCAGCACTGTTGTTACAGATTTAAGGCTATGCCTGACTTTTTTCCAGAAAATGCAAGTCTTAAGAATAAGTAGTTTTAGAGATTGGACACAGAATACTACAAGATAAGTTTATCTCCTTCCCTTAGACTGCTGAAAATCTTGTATTTTGCAGCACAAGCTTGTTTTCACTCTCTCTGGCTGCCTCCTGCTTGTTTCTGGTTATTGTTCAACTGTAAATATATAAATACATACCTTGTACATGTTTATTGCCTTTTATACTTCTGTATTTAGACTACTTTTGTAAATATGATTTCATTTAACTTCCAAAATTCTGAGTAGTGTAGTAAATTTACTCCAGAGGGTAAATTTCCAATTTGTTGGGTGGTAAATCCAACCCACAAAACCTGTGCAAACACTGTTGGGGTGAAAGTGGTGTGCTTTACCTGACAAAATGCTGTGCCCCTGATTCCCTGCCCCAAACAGGGCTCAAAATGTGTGACTGCACCTGGGCTAATTCTGAAACCACAACTCTAGCCAATGCAGAATTCCATGCCACCTCCAAAGAAACTGTCCAGGAACAGGCTAAACCACCACCATTGTGAAAAGCCTTTCCCAGGTGATCATACAAGGGGTTTTGAGGACATGACTAGGAAAAGATTGAGAGAATCCTGGGACCAGAAATGGACAGGCTGCCAAATCACACAGGATATGCCTCATGTGTATAAGCAATATCCATGCAAATATTTTTAGTGCAATCCCATGCTACTTGTGCTTTCTGAATTCAGGTAACACCAATTTGAAACAGGCACTGCAGCTGGCTCACCTTCTCAGCTGGTGAATAGAGAATGAGGGTTGGGAAGTTGGGGGTAACCCACAATTAAATGCAGGTATCAGGAGCAGATGTCAAGAAACCTTAATAATTTTTTCCAGGACACGTCCACATTCAACAGCAGGATGTAACCAAGACTGGCCAAGCTAGGAGAGGTTTTCTTACTAGGCAGAGTTCTTGCTGATTATGCAAGGTTACTTCAGCCACCTCATCAGACCACGTGCCCCTCACACATGCCTAGCCAGGATCTCCTAGGTCACTAACAAGGTCCCAGGCAGGATGAGGAAGGGGAGGTGCAATTATTCAGGAATGCTGGAAGAGGGCAATTGCTGACCAATTGGCAGTTCCATGTCCTGTGTTCTCTCTTGTCCTCGGTTGCCAGAGCTAGCATCTTAAATGGTCCACGTTTCCAGCTGTGCTGCCATCCTCCTCCCTACCAACATTCTGGATATTTACACAACAGAAAAATAATTGTCAGAAAAAGATACTTGCCAGAACTCTGCCCCTTGGTTATGACAAATTATGGGCAGTCCTAAAGCATACGTTTGGGCAGCTGAGTTACTGCAGGCAGTCATGGCCTATAGTTCACAAGGAGCACTGAGTCTGGTTGGAAAGAAGGCCTCTCCTTGTCAGAGAGGGCATGCAGTGGCTAAGCCACAGAGGCCTGAATTTTATTAAAGCAGCCCCAGCTTTGAGCAAGGGCCATGCCCTGCTCCACAACACTCAGTGCCCTTTTGGCCACAGGTCTCATCCAAGTCCTCATGAAAAAAAAAAAAACAAACAACAAAACACAAAACCAACACCAAGCATATAGGCATGGCAACCTGTTCCTAAAAGTCAGCTGCAGCCTGGCTGTGAAAGGCTGCTCTGGAGCCTCTGAGTGTGTGGCTTCCCTGAAGTACATGAGACAGGATCATATCCCAGCACACCACAGCTCAGCAAGAGCACAGCTGCACTACCAGGAAAATACATTTCTCCAATCTTTGCTCACCAGAAACTGAGGAACTCTTTTGCAGCCTACTGGGGGAAGTGTTTGGCAGGAGAGCGCTGGGTGTGGTATGCCATCCTTGAGCAACGAGACACACGTGCAACAGATCAGATCCTGCTCTAACATCCGATGTAACTCACCAGAAGGACTGAAGGCAGGCTAAGCTCACCCTGGTTGGGAGCAGCAGGGCAAATCCTGCTTAAAGAATTAGAACTTGAGTATAACCCAAACATACCCTTGTCCAAGATTCTCCATAAAGCTCCAAAATCATGCCAGAGCAAGCTATAGAGGAAACATACACATCAGTAAGCATGGATAATTGGATTCCTAGGGCTTTGTGTATCCTGTCTGATACAAGCTAACATTAGAGATACAGCCAAAACTACCTTTCAGTGATCCAGTCTTTCTTCACTGGCTGTTTAAGAAAGCTGAGTTCTTTACGTGCTCTGAATTACTGTGTCATAGCCACACGTCTATCATTTAAGATGATGGAATGTCTGATGTAGACAGTAAAGCCTCCAAAAGAGCAAGACATGCACCACATTTAATCCAATGCCAGACATGGTGAGTATCTTTCAAGTAGTCATTGGTTTCCACTCACTTGTTCTTCCTGCTGGGGAACTCTGGAGAGCTGGGACTAGAAGATCCATCAGACTTCAGGTCAGAGAAAGTTCCTGGAGTGTCCAGCACCTTCTGTATCCTCTCTGAAGTGTTTCTGCTCAGACAGAAGAGAAACCAGCTGGATCACAGAGACAGAGTTAACCTCTATCTATACTAACAGAATCACGGAATGTATCTGGTTGGAAGAAACCTCCAAGATTATCCAGTTCAACCTCTGACCCAGCACTGAAGGGTCAACAATAAACCTTGTCCCTAAGTGGCAGGTCCACATGGTAATGAAATACTCCCAGGGATGGTGACTCCACCACTACCCTGGGCAGACCATTCCAATGCTTGAGAATTCTTTCAGAGAAGAAATATTTCCTGAACCTGCCCTGGTGCAGCTTGAAACCATTTCTTCTGGTCCTGTCACTTGTCACCAAGAAGAGGCTGGGCCCTCTCTCACTCCAGCCTCCCTTCAGACAGTTGTAAAGCGCAATTACGTCTTCCCTCAGCCTCCTCTTCTCCAGGAACACCTGCAGGTCTCAGCTCCTCCTCACAGACCATGTGCTCCAGGCCCTTCACCAGCCTCATTGCTCTTCTCTGGACATGCTCCAGCCCTTCAATGTCCTTCCTATAGTGAGGGGCCCAGAACTGAACACAACACTCAATGTTTGACTTCACCAGTGCTGAGCACAGAGGACAGTGCTGAGGAACACTTTCTCACAAGCTACAATCCAAAGCTGAGTCTCCCCTGTACACACGAAAGGGAAGCTCCAGGAGAAGTCATGCATGACATGTTGAGCTCACTGCTGACAGAGGGAGAACCTGTTCCAGCCTCCACTCCAATGAGTACACTTTGCGTCAGTCTGTACCAGCAGCCTTCTCTGTGAATCAGTTCATGGTAGAACATGGCAGACAACCAATCCAGTGAAAAGAAGTCAATAGTTTTCCTGGTAAATAAGCTCAATCAGTCCCATGAATGCTGCACTAAGCATTTGAGCTGTCAGAAGACATGGGACAGGATTGGGTAGTTGACAGAGACACTCAGAAAGAATGGTGTCTGCAATGAATTGTTACAACAGATCAGGTGCTAGTGAAGCTGCAACTTTGAGAATCACCCAAAAGATCTGTCTCAAAATACAAGGTCAGGCTCACTGCTCCTCGTAACTGAGGTCACAAACAAGCAAAAGAGGAGGTAAACAAACACAACATGTTCCAGATTTCCTCCAAACAAAGAGCAGGAAAAAAACCCCAACCAAACCATGTCAAAACCCCTGAACCAAACCATGTTTTTCCTTGTAGAAAACTTACAGAGGTCTTTCAAGGTGATAGTGAAGGATGTTGTGCCCCAGCTGAGTGGCACAGGCTGCATAAGGTCTAAAACTCTTTAAAGCAGTGAGTAGCTACTGTGTTGGCTTAGACTCTCAAAGGGAAGTTGTCTCTAAAGATTGGTTCTTTGCTCAAAGGAAGTTCTGTACTATTTTTATTCAGATTAGGTTATAGGCACCTCATTGTGTTCCTCTCCCCACCTCCTCAAATATTGACTCACTTTCAGATAGCCTTTTTTTTTCCTTGCCATTTGTCCATTTCTCCATTAGTTAATAATCAGGCTTTTCTTCCTGTTTCAACCATTCCCATTCCAGGTCTCATTCCTGCCAGCTCCCTTCTCTCACCTTCCCATGGCTCATACCTCTTTTCCTCCTGTATGTTTTCAATGCCAATGGCACTGCTCCGTCGCCCGTGGAAGTGGCTGGCTCGAGATCGTGATGGGCTCCTACCAGGCAAGGCAAAAGACTAGAAAAAAGGAAAGAATGACAGAAAGAGGGAAAAAGAACAAGGCAGGGAAAAATGGAGAACTGGAAGCATGGGAGGAGGAGTTTGTGATGTGGATCCAGATCCTCTCCTCTATTCCTCAGTACAATAGCCTGGCCTAGCTCCAGCAGTGTAAGGAGCACTTTCTGTCAGTAAGAAAGAGAAGGGCTTGCAAACGTGGTAGGAGAGAAACCAAGGCAGAACAAGATACAACATAGCTGGTGTACAGCCAAAGAGGTTCAGGAAAGGAAATATCCTCACATGAGGAGTGAAGGAGAGGCAGAATAGAAAGGCAGAGAAAAATCAAAGTTAAAGGAGGGAAGGAGGCAGCAAACCCAAGTCATTATCACCCTGTGACTTTGCTGTGCTGACATAAAGAATGCCCACAGTTGAGCAAACTGCCACTAAGAAACTTCCACACTGAAAGGCACCTTCCCAGTTAGCTCAGATAGGTTTTTGTGGTTTGCCTGACATCACAACTGCAGAAACCACAATCAGCCAGATGCACTGCAGTGAAGGTAACAGAAACATGGATGCTCTTCTGGCCACATCTGTCATGAATGCTTCCACCGATCACATGTTTATTATTGCTATCAAATAAGAAAGGCTTTGAGAGGGAGCAGAAATAGTCACCTTTTTTTTTTTTTCACCCCAAACTTCATTAATTCTGTTACTTGTTCCCAAAATGCAAATTCTATGTACAGAAAAACAGCATCTTAAATAAACATCAGGCACCTGTTTTTATTACAGAAAATAGTCTGGCTGGTGAAGCTGAAGAAATTAAAGAGATATACTGTCATTGTGTTTTCAGCTCCTGCCACAGGACAACAGAGCACCACTCTGGCCAAACCACAGTGCCTGCATTTCTGAAGACAGGACGATATACAGGGGCTAACCCAGGACAGCAGAGACAGATGACTGCTGGACAGTCATGTTTTGGTTCCTTCTCCCAGTCTGGATCAATCTCAGATCTATTTTACAGATGCACCGGGGCTAGAGACAGGCACAGACAAAGCGAGACTACAACAGGCACTGTCACAGCTTATGAAATAGGATGATGCAACAAAAAGACTGACAGAAGGACAAGAGGATTAACTGCTAGGGAAAGAGTAGTAAAGGCTATGAGTGAGTCATAAAGGGCTGCCAGGTCTCCTCCAGCCCACCCCAGTGCCTTACCGCAGCAACGGCCTTAGGGCCCTCGGTGATGCTCTGGCTGAGGGCCAGGCCAGCTGGAGCTGGGCGGCTGGGCAGTGTGGCTGGCTGCTGCTTCCTCAGGGATATCCCCACGGCATCCAGGCTCTGGCTGCGGCCTCTGATCACTCGCTGAACAGGGGGAGGCAGGGAAACAGACAAACACAGACACACCTGTAGACATGCACATGGCAGGGGAGTATGGAAAGCACCACTGAGCAGGTGGAAAACTGAGACAGACCAACACCAGATTCACAGAAATTCCTAGAAGGCAGCATCTTGGACATGACTCATTTTTGGACCTAGACAACTCACGGAGCTCACTGCCAAAGAAGAACTCAAGTGTATACTCTGCTTTCACCTTCCTTGTCCTGTTTCCTGCTAGTAACCCAGCATACTGGGTATGACAATAACATCTACAGCAGTCTTACCCAGTACAGGCTACAAAACACAAAAATCAAATTCCTGCTCAGAACTGTAAGGTTCAGTCTTCTGTGAACCTAAGTACTGGTTCTAAAGAGAAAAGAGCCATACCAAAATCTGCCGCATGTGAAAAAGCCACTTCCTGAGTTCACTCAGTGTTTTCCAAAGGTCATCTGGGTACAAGACATGAAAATCACTGCATCTGCTACAAGCCAGGAAAGGACATCTTGGGATAATTAGTGTAAGACATGGATGGGGATGAAATTCCTGGTTAGCAGCAAAGTAGGGAGCCTTGACTGTACATAAAAATACACATCCCCAAAGCATCCCAGATATGACCAAAGCTATTAACAGAACTACCAAATCTAGATGTGAACAGATTCATTTCACAGTCCTGAACAACTCCACTATACAAAGCAGGTGAAGGTCATCCAAGAAATGCTGTTTATAATACAACATTGTCTGAACAGGTAACTTATACAAAGAAAAGTGGTGAGGCACATCCCACACAAGTGGGAAAGGCAAAGTAGAGAGGAGAGCAATGTAAGACTCTCTCTACAGCATCAGTCTAAAACTCAGTTTGTTTCTTCGTCCAAAAACTTGGCTATCTCACATCACCTAGATCACTTCTAAAGTAAGTTCTGTCACCAGATTCAGATTTATTAAAACCAAAAAGGTGTCACCTACACTGAACAAAGGTAAATTAACTCTGGCTTTCCCAAGTCAAGTAAAGCATCATAGATCTTCAAAACAGTGCAGTCACAAGTGTGTCAGAAACTCTTGCAGTGACTCTTGCAACTATTAAGTTATAATGAAAATTAATCAGAAGAATCAGAAGAGATCAGCCTTGATAACTGAGGATGCAGAGAAGGCAGAGTTGCTGAATGCCTTCTTTGCTTCAGTCTTTACACCTAAGGCTGAACTCTCCTATGTACTCCAGACCCTGGACAAAGGAGAGGAAGCCTGGTGGAGCGAATGCTCCCCACTGGTCAGTGCACACTGCGTTAGGGATCAGTTACACAAATTGAACATTCACAAGTCCATAGGCCCTGATGAGATGCATCCAAGGGTGCTGAGAGAACTGCCTGATGTTATCTCTCTGCCACTCTCATCTTTGCCAAGTCATGGCAGCCAGGAGAGGTGCCTGAGGACTGGAGGAGAGCCAATGTCTCTCCAGACTTTGAAAAGGGCAAGAAAGAGGTTCCAGGGAACTATCAACCAGTCAGCCTCACCTCCATCCCTGGAAAAATGATGGAGCAGCTCCTCTGGAGGGCATCTCAAGGCACTTGGAAGAGAAGGTTATCAGGAGTATTCAGCATGGATTTACCAAGGGGAGCTCATGCTTGACTAACCTGATAGCATTCTATGAGGACACACCTGAATGGGTAGATTCAAGGAGACCTGTGGATGTAGTCTACCTTGGCCTTAGCAAGGCCTTTGACACCATCTCCCATGACATCCTAGTGAGCAAGCTCAGGAAATGTGGGATGGAAGAGCAGACAGTGAGGTGGATTAGGAACCAGTTACAAGATAGAGTTCAAAGAGATCAATAGTGCCAGGTCCAGCTGGAGAGCTGTAACCAGCAGAGTGCCCCAGGGACTAGTGCTGGGTCCAGTCCTGTTCAACATCTTCATCAGTGACATTGATGAGGGGACAGAGTCTGCTCAGCAAGTTTGCTGATGACACCAGGCTTGGCTGATACAGCTGAAGGCTGTGCAGCCATCCAGTGAGATCTGGACAGACTGGAGAGCTGGGCAGAGAGGAACCAAATGAGGCTCAACAAGGACAAGTGCAGAGTCCTGCACCTGGGGCGAAATAATAAACTGCACTAGTACAGGTTGGGAGGTGATCTACTGGAGAGCAGCCCTGTGGAGAGGGACCTGGGAGTGCTGGTGGATAACAAGTTGTCCACAGGACAGCAACGTGCCCCTGTGGCCAAGAAGGCCAATGGGATCCTGGGATGTATTAAGAGTGTATCCATCAGATCAAGGGAGGTTCTTCTCCCCCTCTGCTCTGCCCTGGTGCGACCTCATCTTGAATACTGCGTTCAGTTTTGGGCTCCCCAGTTTAAGAGGGACAGAAATCTGCTGGAAAGGGTCCAGCAGAGGGCTACAGAGATGATTAGGGGACTGGAGCACTGCCTTATGAGGAGAGGCTGAGGGACCTGGGGCTTTTTAGTCTGGAGAAGACTGAGAGGGTATCTAATAAATGTTTATAAATATCTGAGTGCTGGGTGTCAAGAGAGGGGGGGACAGGCTCTGCTCACTTGCTCTCTGTGATAGGACAAGGAGCAATGGATGGAAGCTGCAGCACAGGAGGTTCCACCTCAACACAAGGGGGAACTTCTTGACTGTAAGGGTCATAGAGCACTGGAACAGGCTCCCCAGAGAGGCTGTGGAGTCTCCTTTTCTGGAGACTTTCAAGGCCTGTCTGCATACATTCCTCTGTGACCTGAGCTAGATTGTGTGGTCCTGCTCTGGAAGGGAGTTTGGACTCAATGACCTCTTTGGGCCCCTTCCAACCCCTGACATCCTGTGCTCTTGTGCTGCAGGAACTGAAGGCTGCTTGCTACAAGCTATTACAATCCTTCCTACAAAAACTCCACCTGACACTAGACTGAACCATGAAGAGTTTGGCTTCACTGAGACAGTATGGAATTTCACTCTGGGTCAGGCTGTAGCTGTGTAGGAAGGAACACAGCAATTGGAAGAATGTTTTGTGAGAGATACAACAAAACACAGCTGAAGATATTATAAAGAAAGGCTGCTGGATAGAGACTTGGTTTCTGTCTGACTCTAAGCACAGCTGATCAGCAAGGCAAATATTTCTTGGAAGGCCACACAATGAGCTTGAGAAAAGTGTGAGTAGGTAGGCAGGAGGTCAGTCCACTCCTGCTCACCTTGAAATTCTCAAGGAAGCCCCCGCTGCCATTCTCTATCTTGTCATCCTCTCCCGTGGGTAACCCCATCATCCTGTGGCTGCGAAGCTGCAGCTCCTCAAAAAGGCTCTCCAGGAGGGCACTTCGGGTTCTTTCCTGCAACAAGATTGGGAAGGTAAACACAGCTGTTACTGGGAATGGAGGGATGTCCTCCACCCACCCTGCTTTGGTAATATTCCACATCCTCCTTAAAAAAAATAACAAGCCAAAAATCAGACAACCCCAAAACAAAAGCATTCTGAAGCTGAGTTCTGCAACATTTCACAGCCCTGTTAAGATCTTTCTAAAGCAAATCATAAACACATTACTGTTTTTACAAGTGATGAAACAGAGTCTAGAACAAAATTTTGGTACCCTGAACTGAAAATATCAGCAATTCCAAGATTGGACCTCAAAGTCATCTTGTCTAACCCCCCTGCACTCAGCAGGGACTCCTCCAACTAGATCAGGCTACACAGGGCCACATCCAGTCTGATCTTGAGTGTCTCCAGGCACAGGGCCTTAACCACATCCCTGAGCAGCCTGTTCCAGTATTTCACCACCCTCATAATAAAGAACTTATTCCTGATGTCCAACCTAAATCTCACCTGCTCCAGTTTCAACCATTGTCCCTCATCCTATCACCACAGGCCCTTCTAAACAGTCTCTCCCCAGCCTTCCTGTAGGTCCCCTTAGTATACTGAAATGCAGCTCTAAGGTCTCCTCAGAACCTTCTCTTCTCCAGGTTGAACAGCTCCAACTCTTTCAGCCCATCTTCACAGACGAAGTTCTCCAGCCCTCTGATCATCTTGGTGGCCTCCTCTGGACCCATTCCAGCAGGTCCACAATACTAAGTTTTAGCTAGTACAGAATTTCTCCAGCAAAACCTATGCACCACATCCTCATTCTTACTTGAGGATTAGATCTTTACCTCAGAATGTGCCTGCTCATGTTTCCTCACACCTGCTGTGAAATACAAAGGAAGCATCTCACAGATGAGGATTTAATAGAATCATAGAATCAGTCAGGGTTAGAAGGGACCACATGAATCATCCAGTTCCAACCCCCTGCCATGGGCAAGGACACCCTACCCTAGATCAGGCTGCCCACAGCCTCATCCAGACTGGCCTTAAACACCTCCAGGGATGGGGCCCCAACCACCTCCCTGGGCAACCCATTCCAGGCTCTCACCGCTCTCATGGTGAAGAACTTCCTCCTCACATCCAATCTGAATCTCCCCACCTCCAGCTTTGCTCCATTCCCCCTAGTCCTGTCACTACCTGATAGCCTAAAAAGTCCCTCCCCAGCATTTTTGTAGGCGCCCTTCCGATACTGGAAGGGCACAAGAAGGTCACCTCAGAGCCTCCTCTTCTCCACACTGAACAGCCCCAGCTCTTTCAGTCTGTCCTTATAGCAGAGGTGCTCCAGCCCTCTGATCATCTTTCTTTTATAAGCAATGCAAATGAGAAGCAGAAGAAAGTAAAAGATGGTACAGGATTTTTTTTTAATCTGCAATAATAAAAGTTTACAGTTCTAACTGGAAGTAACCAGGTAAGAGACTCACCTCTAATTTAGCAAATTTCTCAGCTCGATAGCAGCTGTACTCAGCATTGATGAGCTTGACCAGGAGGAACTCACGGAACTCTGCACTCTGCAAGGCAAGGTGAAGGCTACACTGGAGAAGAAACCTTTGCCTTACTGCTTTTTAGACTTCCAGAGTCACCAAAGCAGACTGACAATACTGACTGAGCACACAAGGATGTGCACGATATCCCCTTGCCACCTAAAACTGGACCAGAGAAACAAACCTTTCTAAATATGGCTGGATTTGGCAACGGGGGTCCAAAGAAGGGGACATCATCCCGGGCTGTGACTGAAACCTGTAAAAGGGGAAAGAAAACAGAAAAAAATAAAAAGAAAAAAAGAAGTATCATAACCCAAGTGAGGTTATCAAAACCTTTGCACTGTACATCTGATCCCTCCTGACCCATAACCAAAAGGCACCAATATGCTGCCCTGTGCAGTTGTTTCTGAACTCAGTGAACGGATGTGCTGATTGATCTCCCTGAAATTCGGTCAGCCAGATGTGTGCACAGTAAGAGAGCCAAAAAACAGCTTAAATGAAAAACAACTGAACAAAAATAGCTGAAGAAAAAACAGTTGAAATTGCTTTTTTTTTTTTTTTTTAATCAATATTTCTTGTACCAACCAATGTCTTTAGAACAAGAAAAATGTTCAGCCTGCATCTTTTTATCTCAACTAAATGAACCTTTGCCAATCTGGTTGTCTTGACAGCCAATCCTCCCTGGTGGGACACTGAGGGGAGTGTCTCTGTACCAGCACCTCTCCCAGTCCCATGTGGCACTTTCCCATTAAGAAATAAAGAAATGTAGAGCATTTGTTTCTAGATTTTATAACAGGTTCCACCTGATATAGAAATTCCATGAAACCAACTGTAGTGTATTCCAGTTTTGATCTGCTGGCACATGGCTCTTCACAGCACTTGCCTATAATTCTGTGTGGCTATTTTACCATCACTGAATAATATCTCACAGTCATTTTTTGGTCATGTCTCAGGTGGAGCAATATCATTATTTGCCTTTTCATGCAACAGAGAATAACGTCATGGCAACTTAACAGCAACTGCATCAAAGTAACACTGCAGTGTAAATGTCAGTAAGTTCATGCCTCTCACTGACTAAGAGGAAAAGAGGAAGGGGCCCTCTATTTAATTCAGGTTTCTCACATTGCAGGTCAGCTCCTCTAGTTACCAAGGCCGCCTTCTCCCTCTCAACAGTTATCAAAAAGTTACAAATCCTGATTGCAAAAATTGATTCAAAGAAATCAATGCCACTAATCATCCAATTTAACCACCAGGCACTAAAGCTTGAGGAAATGGAACAACAGAAGGAAAAAGAACTTCCCGAACTGCAATCTCTTAGGTATTAGAATGCTCCCGAGGCACAGTGACTTAGAACCTCTTTGAAGAAGCTCTGACTGGGACTAATTCTTTTTCACAAAATGACACAAGCAACATTATTACTATGACAATGAACAATGGCACTGCAGACAGGACAAGATTAAAACAGTAGTAGGAAGAGACAAGACAAATGGCAGACTTCCTCAGCTTCTTCTCTCATTATAAAAACCCAGTGAACTTCTGTATCCTACCAGACAGAGAGCAAGAGAACTGGAACCCCATGCCCTTCATCAGCATGAGGCCGTCTTGTCACTAAGAACATGGCTGCTTAGAGCACACAAAACAATCAAAGGTAGTTGTTCCACCCCAACACTCTTTGGCAGGATGCAAGATGGGAGAACCTGTCTTAATTTCATAGAATCATAGAATCAGCCAGAGCTGGAAGGGACCACAAGGATCATCTAGTTCCTACCCCCCTGCCATGGGCAGGGACACCCTACCCCAGATTAGGTTACCTAATTACCTAGATTCTTGGTGTTTTTGTAGATCTCCCAAGGCACAAGGACTCATCATTGCCAAATGTGGTATCTGTCCAGAGCCAATGGCAGAGAAAAAGCTGTATCCAAAGGCTGCAGATGGGGAACTTGTGTTCTAGCAAGGCCTCTTTCAACTGCAGTGCCTTTACAGGCAGCTCTCTCTTGACATAAGGGCATCAGTTCTGTGATTCCCAAAAGCCAATATAGCTGCTTTGGGAGGGGCTATTCATGAGGGTGTTTAGATACAGGACAAGAGGATATAGTTTGAAGCTGAGAGGGAGTAGAGTTAGAGTGGATCTTAGGAAGAAGTTCTTCAGTATGAGGGTGGTGAGACTCTGGAATAGGCTGTCCAGGATGGCTGTGGATATCTCCTCCCTGGGGATGTTCAAGGCCAAGTCAGATGAGGCCTTGAGCAGCTGAGCCTAGCTAGAGGCATCCCTACTCATGGTGGGGAGGTTGCAGTAGGTGATCTCTGAGGTCCCTTCCAACCTGAGCCATTCTATGATTCTATGATGATTCCATGATTCCAGAGATTAGGCCAAGAAGCTGTATCTGATCTGCAGGCTCAGGAAGTGCAAGCTGTCAGCACTGTGCTGTTCAGCATGAGCAATGCAGATGTGGCTGTCAGCCAGGCAAAGGAGTTTTACCTGACTCATGTCTTGCTTCCATTACATCCCCCAAATGGGATCAGTTGTACCTTGTGCCTTTTGATGCAAAAAAAGTTTTATCCAAATTCATCCTGCTTGAATTCTCAAGTTTTAGGCTTCAGAAACTCAAGTTAGGATGACAGCTGGCTGAACCTGTACCTCTCCCAGAGGCCTAAGAACAGGTTTGCACTTCAAGGATCCAGATCAGTGGATCAGTGCAGAGAAATCTACTGGCTCTGTTTACCTTGTAAAGAGTGTCCCCAGTGGCACCATGAGTGAGCTGAACTACCACATAGGCATGCAGGAAATTAGAGGCAATCATATCAGGTACAAAAGGTGTGCTTTCGTCTTGGAAGATAATGGCCACAATATCATTCCCAATGTGACGCTTACGCTGAAGCTGGAGAGAAGGAAGCAAAAGAAAAAAGTGAGAGGGCAGTATAAAGAAACAAAAAAGAAAAAAAGCAGAACTGTACAATGGGGCCTCAAACGCCAGCCTCCCTATCACCTCCAACCCATCTGCTGAACCAAACCTCTCAGCACTACTTTGAGCATTACTCTAGCCACAGTTCCCAACATTACGCAGTCAGGCGTTTTCCCCTCTGTGCAGCCCCTCCTCACATACCCCTCCTCTCTTAGCCACACTCTTGCATTCCTTGGTTCTCCTCAGAATACCTGCTGGGAATCTCCCTCTGTGAAGGGCAGCTTTGTAGACACATGAAACATTATCTCCTTGCCCTGGAAATTTGTATAGACTGACTCAGTGCCCGTTTGACCTCTGGTAACATCCAAGCCTCCCCGGAATCTGAGCAAATCCATACCATACATAGGTCAGGCAGGACAGAGGTGAGAAAGTGGAGAGAAGAAAGACAAGATCAGTAACAGTAGCTTGGTATATCAACAGCATCAAAGAAATCAGTGATAGTGAGGCACCAAATCTTCCCAAAGCAAACACACTAACTGAAGGTGCACAAAGTTTCCGCTGCTGAACATGCTTGCTTGCTAACACCTATGAAGCTAAACTAGGGCCCCTCAAAGGAGCTACTTTCTTTCATATTTTTTCTGAGAAACAGAATCCATCATTTGGAGCTACAGAAAGGAAAGGCTGCTCCACAGACAGACTAAAACAACACTGACCCCTGACTCTGAAAAACAACTTGCATCTGCACAAAGAAAATGATTCTTGATGTTGTGGGTCAGACTGAGATACAAGGAGACCAGAAGAGCCTTCAGCTGCAACTTGTTGGCAGCCAGTATGGCTGACAGAACCATTTTGGGCTTCTCCACCTGCACTGGGATTCAGTGGCCACAGCAGTTTCCCAGAAGCAAGCCCCTAACAAGAGTAACAGCCTCTGAATACACAGCCTGCTGGGTACACACCCACGGAAATCCTGCAGCAGAACCTTGTCACCAAGGAAATCCAGGAACTCCAGGAACCCCAGACTCTCTTCTGTGTTACTGAAGACTTCTTCTTCAGTCGTCTTCAAAAGGAAAGGAGAAGTCACAAGAAGTACAAGCAGGGCAAAGAACAGGTAGCAATTCCTACACAGTTTAACCAGCTCTGAGGACCTGCACCCACAGATTGGCCACCATGAGGCAAGCTTCTGTCCTTTGTCTGTATAGCACCTGTATACAGGGTAGTGCAGACCCTCTATTACATTTAAGCTAAGAGAAGTAACCCCTTATGCTTTGCCTGAAGAACTGTGGGATCTGAAGGAGCTTACCTGTCCAGGTTTCTGGTAGATTACCCCAAACTTGAAGTTATTGCTTATGACATGCTCATCAAATGCAACAATAAGCTGTGAAGCCTAGAGTATTCAAAACACAAACTGTCAGTTGGTAGTTATTAGCCAGATCTTGATGAAAAAGGGACAGACACACATCAGAACCTTGTACCTTGGGGTAGAGGACGGGAAAGAAGCGTTCCACATTCACATCCTCACACAGAAGCTGTTGAGTGAGAGAGGCAAACAAAGTTGAGGTTATCATGTGCCCCAGGTTGCTGCAGACATGAAAACGCAGGCACTCTATAATTACCTGACAGGAGTCCCATCAAGCAAAAATTCTGAGGTGAAATGAGAAGAGAAAGAAGAGAAACTAAATGGAAGTATAAAAAGGGAGCAGTAGAAAAGGGGGAAATGGGAGGACAGAAGTGAAAACAACTTGAAGAAGGAGGGGTTAAGAGCAAAGAGGCAAGCACAAGTCTCACCTTTGCCATCTGGACAGCATTGGGAAACTCATTCAGACAGGAAATGGGGATCAGGTCATGTTTGGTGCCAGTCCGAGTCCTGAGACAAAACAAAAATGCATTAGAGCAAAGGCTGAAGGAAGACTCAAGAAACAAACTATGTCCCTTTAAAGGCAGGAACACTGTCTCTTTAAAAGAAAGGTGGCCATTTCTTCAGGTTATCCTCACAGCAGTTCAATGGGGGACTTGGCAGGGCTGGGTTAACAGTTGGCTTGAAGACTTTGAAGATCCTTTCCAACCTAAACAATTCCATGGATCTATGACTGTTAAAAAGTCTGTTACAGACAGTCTAGGAAAGCAGATCCATGCAAAGTGTAGAAGGTAGAAACTAGTGCAGGATTGCTCCAGGAGGCTCTCAGAGTAAAGCTTCCTTTCTTCTATATAGGTTTATTAAAGGAGAGATGTCTAAGGGAGAAGAAACATTGGACTGTCAGAGTTCCCTTCAAACCAGTATAAACAAGCTATTGAGAGAAAGGTGCTGCAAATAATATAACTCAACAGAAGAATGACTTTTCTTTCGTCCTTCTTCCATGTAAGGTTTCTGGGCTCAGATAAGCGTTGCCTGGCAGAGCTCAGAAACAGGTTCTCTCCTTTTCCCTTAGATTAGTGCTCTGCCTGGCACTCTGAAATGCTCTCTGCATTCAATGAGGAAATCCATCAATGATTTTCCTGTAGCTAACCCCTGTGCAACTAGCAGTTTCCTTCAGTCCTTGTCAGCAGCAACTGTCCATCAGTTGGTTCCAGTAGCATATTTCCCACTGAAGTGCACCCACTCCACAGTGTGCTAAAAAGCTTCTCTGCAGTGTGCCTCTCACCTATGCAAGGTTCATCTCTGCTCTTCCTCTAGTTCATGCAGCAGCAATCTGGGTAATGGTTCTCTGTGGAACTCCTAAGGGTTATGGCACTCTGTAGGCTGTCCTGGGAAGCTAAGAAATGTCCAAGGAAGCCTTAGTCTCAAGCACAAAGCCCAAAAACAGACCTGAGCTAGGCTCCCTCCATCATGAAATCCATATTCCTCTAGAGAGTACTCTCACCTCTCTAGGTAAACACAAAATCTTTCTCGAGGGAAGAACAGATGCTCCTCCCAGAGGAACTATAACAAAGCACCTGTAAGCACATCAGCTTCCTGAAGGATCCTGCTGAAAGAAACTCAGAGGGAAAGGCAGAAAAGATGGCTGAAACATTTCTTTGCAATCCTTTCCAAGAGAAGGATACAACATTCACACCCATATCTATGCAGAGGAAGCCCAAGATAAGATGAGAGACAGCACAGCCCCAGACACTCAACAACAGGCACTGTTACCTCAGCAGAAGGCGCAGATTCTCCTGCTTCTCAATCTGTTCATACTTCACAGAAAGCACCAGGCAGCCCAGGGACACATCACTGGAGTAGAAGTTTTGGTGCTCCTGAAAAAAAGGAAGCTAAGATGCATGATTCCCAACACTGTGTTTGCCATGGTTATCTTCAACAGAGAGAGAAAAAACACCATTCCCCTGCAATAATGAATGGGTTGGACTGTTCTATCATCAGAAGAGCAGTCACCTCACATCAAAGGCAAAGTCACCTGCAAACTGAGAAGACAGAGGGCACTAAGTCAGTAACCAGGACTGCAGGACTTCACAGAATCACCAGATGACAGGAGTTGGAAAGGATCTCTGAAGATCATCTAGTTCAACCCCTTGCTAGAGCAGGATCATGCAGAAGAGTAAGTCACACAGGAACACATCTGGATGGGTTTGAAATGACTCAACAGTTGGAGACTCCACAACCTGTCTGGGCAGCCTGGTCCAGTGCTCTGCCCAGAGGGAGGCAGCATCATGGGAAGCACTGTGTCAGTGCATCCTTGTGCTTGACACTAAAGCCAGTGTCCAGTTGTACAGTCAGAACTCACGTGGTTCAGAATGTGTTACATGAAAAGAATGCTCCAGACAAAATAAATTAGCAATAATGACTCTTCTGTTAATGCACAGGGTGACGATGGTACACATATCACAAGGGGACAGGACCAGCTTAACACACTATGGCACAGTGGGTAGTATGAACCTTCTTTACATTAGTTCCCACCACCATCAGGAACTGGAGGGAATAGGTAGCTATTTCTAAGTCTATCAGAAAAGGTCTGAGATCCATTTCAGCCTTCAAATCAGGCTTTGAAGGTCAGCCTTACCTTGCCCAGGAAATGTTTGCGGTACAGCTTGGCTGTGGGGTCACTTTCCAGTTTCACTTTACCACTCCAAGGAAAAGGTACATCAGACAGAGCTGGACTCAAGCTGGAGAGGTTGTGGCTGGTCCCTTCAATCCAGTAGCCCCCAAACTGGGGTAAAATAATGAGGGGATATGGCCACCCTTTCTGTAATACCTATTCAGAAGGACAGAGAACACGAAAGCTGAAAGGCAAATAAATTCCAAGGGAAAACAGAGAGCAGTGCTGACTCACCTCATGGATGCTGGGGTAAGGAATATATTCCTCTTCTGTCTGAAACCAGAAGAGACCATTAGCAAAAATGACAACATATTTTAAAGTGTTGTGCTCTCATGAAAGTGCAAGCTCTGCCCTCAGCTTCCACTCTGCCCTAATCCATCTTTAGAGTCTTACTCTATGATTTATGTTTAGATTCCATTTCCCAGGCCTCAGCATTACAGTATAAAACTTTGAGAACTAGAGGTGTGGTACACAACTGAGCAGTGCTGAGGCATGTCTGCAAGAATAGGAGTAGTATCAGAGCCTGAGAATGAAGAAATGGATCACAAGAGCTAAGAACTTAGAGATGGGAACATGTTCTTGTTGTCTCATACTGAGGGAAAAGCAGCTTTCTAGCAGCATCTGTATGAGTACTCAGACTACTGAAACTAATGTAATATGGCTTCAGAAATACTACAGCTCCTATACTGAATACCACTTAAGATATAGTAGAGACCAAGACTGTTAATAATTGTAAACGTTTCTTGGAACCACTGAAACTTTAAACAAGGAAGAACTGGTTCTATTTCAGCTGCACAGCTTCACCCTCTTGTGCACCAACTGGTTTAGTCATTGCTGGTCTGCTCCCTATCAGTTCCAAGATGAGCACTGCAAGTCTGGTCAGTAATTATCTGACATTCTCAGCAACTTAGGAGAAACCAATGACTTGGCCTGACCTTGAGAGGAGCTGGAAGGGAACATCTTTGCTCATCCAGACGACTCCCCTGGAAACAAAGGCACAGACAGTGAATCCTGTGGTCTTGCATGCCTGTTTCACTTACCCTCTTCTTCCTTCTCAGTATCCCAAATAAATATATTCTCTCCATATATAGCTTTCTGGTTTATGCAAGTTTTGAAGTTGAGAAAAAAGCAGGAGGAATAAAGCTAGACCTTGGCCAGTCCCTTAGCTTGGTATTAAAACTGGAAAGCTCCTTCGCACCTAACATGTTGTAAAAAGCACAAAGTTGGCAGAAATAAAATCTCTCAAACTGATGCTCTGAAAATTTAAATCTTATCCCAACTGTTATTTAACTGTTATTTCTTATCTCAAGCAAAAACTAAAGAACTAAAGACATTACACAAAAGAACAGTAATTCAAACACTTCATTTCTGTTCTGCTCTTCCAGGTTTGAGCTAGAACAGAACTAATCATGTTCAGTGATCTGACTTTCCAGCTCAGTCTCTGCTCAGTGCTGGCACTTTCTGCAGCTAACAGTATGCCTGCACAGACAGCGGTTGCTTCTGGCTGTGATCACTCTGATATTTAGCCAAGGCTCGGGGTGCAGAAAGGCTTTGTTTATACTTGGGTACTGCTATATCTCTCTGTTACTTTGGGGGTGCAGAAAGTCAAAGACTACACATACAGAGAGAAGCAGATAGGACAGGTGACCCTATACTGACCAAAAAGGGTTTCCATCCCATGGATGTCATTATTCAGTATAAAGCTGAGAGATCGTGAGGGTAAAGCTTCTTCTTCAACAGCCTGCATCCAAGGACTCTGTTCATGTTGCCTCCAGTCTGGATTTGTATATTCCTGAGTCCAGATTTGGAATCCAGCTCCTGAATTCAGTTCCCATTTGAGGCTAGTTTGGGACTTCTCCAGTGCCTGCCCACATCACCAGTGGTGACTGTGACATAATTGTCATCAGGGGTTTGGGTTCAATCTTGGTCTTGTATCTATCTGCATACAATTTATTTTACTGTTATTATTTTCATTATTGCTCTTTTAGTTTTCTTTACCAATCCATAAGTCTCTCACTGTACTCCCTTTTTCTTCCCCATTGGGAAGGGAGAGGAGTTAATAGGGAGCATCTTTTTCCTTTGTATTTTCAACAGTGGAGCCTGTACCAACACTAGCTTGGAACACAGGAAACAGCAAAATATCTCTTTCAGTTGCAATGTCAGTACACAGCATTGACAAAACAAGTAACAACCACCAGAACATAGGGGGGCAAAATTAGCATGAAGCAGAGGCAGTCAGGTGATCCTTACATTCTGCAGAGGTGATAGCAATCATTCTGTATTTGAGGAAGACATCAAGCTGAGAAAATGGAGTCCGTGAAATATAAAGTACAAATGGAGGTTTTGTTCATGTGATCTGGAGTTGATAGATATCAACCTCACATGCCGGGGCTCCTGAGAAAGGCTACGTTCTCAAACTGGGATCTCAGGAACACTTCTCTAGGGCAGGAAAGTCCTATGCTCTACCAAACCAGGACTAAGACAGGAGGGACACGGAGGTACAAAGTAGACTCAGCCTTCTGCAACTATGGAAAAGTACCAGGCCAAACCTGCCATGCACCAGGGGGTTTCTGCACATGGAAATGGCCTTTTTGTAAGGCCTCTCTCCTTCCTTGGTATTTTTGACAGATCTGATAACTGCAAAAAGTTTCCAGTTTCAAAGTAGGTCTTGCTGGGAGATGAGTATCTCTGAGAGGCCTGAGGGCAAATTTTCTGGTCTGCTGTAAAGCAGATCCTGTTTGCGGGTGTGGTGCTGAGGGACGTTGTTTACCACCAGCCTTAGCAGAGTTACTTAATGGTTGGACTTGATAATCTTAAATGTCTTATCCAACTAAAACAACTCTGTGATTCCACATTCATATGCAGAATTTGTCCTGTCCTTCCCCAGCTTCTCTTTTCTAATCTGTGCAATAACACTTCAGCCTCTTTACTCTATACTCAGCATTTTGTTGCTGCCTTTCACCTCCTCACCTTTATAGTCTCACCAAAGTTTTTTATTTTCTTCACACTCATAATTTAATTACCCAAATTTCACAGAAGAAGTTGTTTGTTATAAATTTAATTCTTGTAGATAATAAGAGGCAGAAGTTCTGTGCTGTGTTACATGTTATGGCAGGTCCACGTCAATCACAGCATGACTCAGAAAATACTGGTATTCTGTAAGGACACTCTGAGAACACATGAAAAAATTAGTTCTAAATATGTTGTGGTTAGATACAACACATATAACATGGTCATATATTACTGTTATTTTATTTAGTAGGGCAGGGCTGTGGTGGGGTTGTTCTTTCCCCTTTAATTTTATAATGTAATATATGCAACTAAATGCATGGATTGTCCTAAGAGAATTATGGCAGAGCCCTTTCTCATGCCAGTTACAGATGGGACTACACTAGTCATTTGACATGTTTGACATTGCTAAATGCAGTTACCTTAACATCCCATTAATCATCTGTCATTAGCAGCTGCTACCCAGCAGAAAGTTTGGTGAAGGTGGCAGAGGTACCTTAATGCAACTTTGAATTTCTCTCAGAATCACACTCCTGCAAAGGACAGAATTCTAATCATTTGTGTCTATTCTTTCCACCATGCTGGTTGGAGAAGTGAACACAGGAAAACACTTTGGAAACTCCCTTTAACAGTAGGTACAGGAGCTTGGGCCTAGAAAAGCTAATTATTCTGCAGATCCAAACTAAAGGGTCTTAGCAGTGAAGTGACAAGACAAATATCAGCCAAGTATTTGTTCAGCTATGAAAAATCCAGAGACTCCGAAGTCTGACACAATAACTTCTCCTTACCTGCATTTTTTCAATCATCTCAAACAAATCCACAGTCTGTAAAAAGGAAAAGAGAACAGGGGAAAGAATTTACCATTTGCAGAAGCTACTGTTATCTTTTGTAGTCACTCAGGATCTTGAAGGAGACAACAGCTCCTTCCATGTTTTGGCACAGGAACTACTTGCTTGCTGAAGTCAAGATGGAGTCATTTTTAGCTAAACATAGACAATATGATTGGCCAAATTTTCTCCAGCTTGTGTTGCAAATGCTTGACCTGGAACCTGATAGGTCAGGTGTCAGGAATTTCCCTCTTTCAATGGGTCAAAGAAATGAGTTGATAGAGTCCTAAGAAATAATGATGCAACCCAATTTTGGATTCTCACAGAAGTGGGCAAAGACAGCTATGTATATATGCACACGAGTTTGCTTTCAGCCACTGCTGCAGAGTGCAGGACATCTCAATGCTGAACCAGAGAAACGTGGGCTGTCTTTACCTTGTTGGGAACAGCAGGAGTGAGAGCACATGGAAAGCCTTGGGTGAGAGAGTCTACAACATCACTGAGGTGGCACGCTCCCTCCTCCAACCTCCTGCAAGAGACAGATGAGGAAAAAGAAAAACCAAAACCTTCTAACTCTATGAGAATCACAGATGCCAGAGCTTTCCTGCAGTGCGTCCTCTGCTTTCTGCTTACTCTTCCTCTCTCCACAGCACTGTCATTCCCTCTGAGATACCCTGAGTTGCCTTAACTTAACCACTTGCCACCTGCGAGCAGCCTGGATGCAACAGCCAGTATCTTCTGTCTCTGTTCACTTGCAATAATTTCCTCATGACTGTTGGGTAAGTGCTCACTGCTCTATTTTGAGAAGTCACTCCCCTACCACAGATCTGCAGCAGCATATACAGGTCTCGCAGAAAGCTTTGGGATCAGATATCAAAACTGAACCAAATTAAAAGAGCTGGAAGGTCTGAAATGTCATTGAAATCAGCACTTAAAGAAGACCTTCAGTTGCCACAGCCTGGGTGTTAGCTTCCAAGAAAGGAACATAACAGAGATAGTTCTAGAACAGAAACAACACAGCCTGCAGGACAGATGCAGGCTGTACTACCACTGCTGGTAAAGCCAGAGTGTACATTTGATGAGCTTCTGTCTGCTCATATCCTGAATACATCCTCATGTTGGCCCCTGCTGCAGCAGCAGTGCACAAAAGAAGTGCTGCTGCCGTTTCTGTCTCAGAGAAGCCAAAAACTAACATGGACAATACACTGGGATTTCAAACACATTGCATTACCCATTGCACTACAGACAGTCTCACTGCCAGCTGAAGCTCTCCTGTTAGTAAGCCCTGTAGGCTCTTTGAAACCAGTGGTTTCATTCCCTATCATATCGATGAGTAACATGAAGCTACTCTATTTCTGTGCCCACAGATCTTCTGACAATTCATGGAATGGTTTAGGTTGGAAAAGACCTTAGAGATCATCTAGTTCCAAACCCCTGTCATGGGCAGGGACATCTCTTACTGAGGCAGATTCCCCAAGGCCCTACCCAACCTGGCTTTGAACACTTCCAGGATTTCCACTCTGGAGCACCCACAACTTCTCACAATCTGTTTTAGTAGCCTGTGGCACAACAGAACTTGTATGGAGGCTGATTCACACAAAGTAACACAGTGCTTCTATCCTACAATTTTCTTCTACAATTCACAACAGATCTTTAATCTAGAGATTAAAGCCATAATGTATACAGAAGAGAAGAAACGGGAATTAGTCCTGACAGCCTCAAATAACTATCAGAACAGTTAGACACAAATGCATTTTAAATTAGTATTATATTAACATGTCCTTTATTTATACTTTTATTAATTTACTTGAAGTACGTTAGGGGCTAATGGAATTCATGTCCAAAGTAGTAAATGAAAGATTTGCCTTGTTTCTTTCAGAAATCCAAAGTTTCTGTCCTGTACACCCTGAAAAGGTAAGAATTTGGTCTGATTTCAGAAACCAGCCATCCTCAGACAGATGTTAACAGTACAGCTTTTGTGCAATTGGATGTCCTGGGGCCTTGCTGCATTCTGTTTTCTTTGGCCTGTCACTGGTTCAAATCATTCAGCAGAAAATAAAACACACACTTGTCTCATGAAAATGTGGCAGCTCCTACATGAGGTCGGCGTGGCCAGTGCTATCCCTGCTCCCTCAGCATAAATTCATCTCTACACTTTGGACTGCTTGGAGCACTTCATGCTGCAACTTCTCCCTGCCATTTGATCCCAAGTACAGTTCTACTGTCAAAATTACTTCCATGGATGCCAAACTCACTAGTATTATCATACATTTAGAGGTGTTGTCAGTTCTGTAATTACCCCAGATTAGGAATGTGGGACTTCTAGAATCCAGGAGCGTCGGTTTTATGTTATCTGTTACAAAATATCACAAAAATGTGAGGCCATTGTACGCACTCCTTGAAAGTCTATTTGTGAATTCCAAACTGATGGAATGAAAGCACCAAACTTTATTTATGGTAAAAGAACAAAGTTATTTTCAAATTAGAACTTCCAAATGCTTTGACCACAGAAAAGCAGAGTATTAGCCTTCCGAAAAGGAAAAGCAATTCTGTAGCCTGGAGAGGAATATGTATGTACAAATGCAGAGTATTAGCCTTCCGAAAAGGAAAAGCAATTCTGTAGCTTGGAGAGGAATATGTATGTACAAATGCAGAGTATTAGCCTTCCGAAAAGGAAAAGCAATTCTGTAGCTTGGAGAGGAATATGTATGTACAAATGCTGAAGCTTTATTTTTAGGAAGTGGCAACAAGGGGAAGCAGAGGGCCTGGAAAATGCTGAAGTCTAAACCATAATTCTACTAGTGACAGCAACTTCAAGCAGGTAGCCAAACTAAAAGCAGGCACTGCTGATCCACTGGCAAAAGCTCCACTCTTCTGAAATGGAACGAGACACACCTTTGGAGACCTCCAAGCCACATGCACATAACCCTGCTCACACCCCGCAGAGATCTTGGGATCGCTCTACACAGCTCTCTCAATATCATTCCCACCTGCCATAGCTGAGCCAGTTCAATAACCAAGTTAATGCAAGTATTTGTTATGAGAAAAACACAGATTGGCCTGGACAGATTCCACACATCCTTTCATCCATCTTTCCTAAGTATTCCATAGGCAAAGGGGGTTTGTTGCACTCTGAAGGGTCCCAAATAATCTGGTGACTGTTTTTCTGAACGTTCACAGGGAAGCAGGTGTATTGCCAGGTTAAAAAAGTCTTTTGCCAACCTGAAAGCCTTCCAGTGGGAGAAAAAATACAGGACAGTTTGCAGCTCATTATGGAATGGTAGCCAGTATAATAAATAGTGTCCCACCTTGATTCTTCAAAGGAGATACCGGCAAATTAAACCCCTCACCAGAAGAGACAGGCAATCCAGATGAACTGTAGGCAATTTCAAACAGAAATATGCCTGAAATGCTCATAATGAAAATTCTGGGCAATTGCTCCCCTGGAGCAACTGCTTCTGATCCTTCACTCTCTTGTTTCTACCTTAGAGAAACATGTTTTCTCCAACACAATTTTTATGTATTGAGTGAAGACACCTGCAAACATGACATGGATAGCCTCAGTCTGCTACAGCTTTGAATTCTGCATACACACAGAGTGCTGAAGTCCAAAAGAAGGATTTACCAAGAGAGAACTAGGAAGAGGAAGCAACTACTACAGATACGATGCTCTCAGCTGGTCACAGAGTTTTCTACTCACAGACTGTGACTTCCAGTTGGGAACCTCATTTCCAGCCGCGCTCCTCTTTCTGGTTGTTGGGGAGCTCCTGCCTGCCACTTCTCCGCCATGTGGGCAATTCCTGCTCAGATCTCTTCTTGCACCGACATAAAAAGGAGGCAGGAGACCGAAAAGACTCGGACAACCCAGCTAACTCTCAGTCCCCACCACGTACTCCCCTGCAGAAAAGGAGAAAGGAGAGCTCCCGAGGGCGATGTATCCGCGCTCTCGCCTCCCGGGCAGCGCCACCTGCAGAGCTCATTGGCTGCCGAGAGGAGAAGCAGACGAGCCCCAGTCGCGCCCCCTGCTCCCCTCAGCCAGAGGCGCGCCCGGCCGCGCTCGCCCGCCGGCCCCCGGCACAGACAGGCCCAGGCAGGGACGGCAGGCAGCGCGGCCGGCTCTGAAGCCAGCTCCGAACTTGCCAGGCTAGGGCTCCGGCATCGCCTTCCCCCTCCTCAGCTCCCCACTCTCTTAGACAGCCCACGGTGGCTCTTTCTCCCGCTCCCACAATACGGCCGCCGGCGCCGGCTGCAGGGCCCGTCCTAGTAGCCGCTCCCCTGCCCTGTTCCTGGGTTACCGAGGGAGAGGCAGGGCGGCCGGTGCCCCGGGCCAGCTGAGGCCTGCAGGTGCCAGTACGTACCCTCCGCTGGCTCCGGCGGGGCAGCCGTGCTCCCGGGAGAACATGATGGACTGCTCCGCCGAGTCAGCTCCCGGGATCTCTCAGGAGCCTCCGCTGCCCGTGCCTCGCCATAGAGAAGAACACAGCCTCTCTCCCCGTCCCCCGCAAAGCCTCGGCTCCCGCCCCCACCCCTCCTCTTCCTGCTAAGACAGAGACAGCAAAAGGCACCTCACAGCTGGGAGCGGACCCCAGCCGGTGCGGGCCGCGGCGCAGGGAGAGGCAGAGGAGCAGAGATGAAGGAAGATGTGACAACGGGGACTAATGACTTCTGCTCCTCCTCCGCGGTGGAAGATCAGTTCCCCCTCGATTCCCCCTTTCCGGGGAATCCATGGATGGTGCACAAGCCGCAGGAACGCTTTGCTGGGACAGCCGAGCCGAACTCTGGGTTGTCAGCGATGGTAAGGCAAGGACGACAGAACGGCTCCTTATTCAGCTCTGCTGTAGTGCAGAATCTCTCCCCAAGCTCTCCATATCTAGTGGGAAAAGCCGAGGCTCAAGGCAATCCTCCACGACTTCCCATTCCCTCCAAGGGAAGACCAAGATAGCAAACCCGTTAGCCTTTGGTACTTGAGGCTGATGTACAGAGAATGAGCTCTGCATCCCAACTTATCAAATGAACCAGCTTGTAAGCTGTTCTCTAGGGGAATTGAAATTTTGAGGAGTTAGCCCTTAGCCATATGGATTTTCATTCACTCAACAGAGCAGCATTTTTGATCCCAGCTGAAGGTGAGAACACAATCTTCCATTGCAGTGGTATCCATACACTATGTGTTTAAAGTAGAGATTTTCTGGACATTATTTTTTGTCCCTGTGATTCCCAATATCATTCTACAGGGTGATGTAATGTTTCCTCACTCTGTCAAGACTATAAAGGCAGCAGCTACAACCTTCTGCCAAGTGTCAGTCTCATGCAGGGTTTGTTCAAACTCATAAAGGGGACAGTTGGAAGACAAAATGAGGGATGGAATTTGACAGAGGAGCCAGTAAACTAGCAAATGATGCAAAGAGTGAAAACAGAATGCAGAGAGACAAAACAGAATAGATTAGGTGAGGAAAATAGAGAAAGAAAACAGCTATATAAAAATCTTAGGAATGAGTGCAGCAATTTAATCCTAGTGTTTCCTATAAATTTTACTCATCAAAGACCTGGGTAGAAACCATTATAGGGGCTTCAAGGGTCTGTGGATGGGAAGAGAGACTGAAAGGAGTATGGGATCAATCAAGGTAGGCAACAACCTTGAATGGACAGAGAAAGCATCCACTTGCTGGTTTTTGTAACTTGCATGGAGGCCAGATGTTTTCCATTCCCACTTGTTTACTTTTTTTTTTCCCCAGAAGAACTGATGATGGACTGTAACCTAACTCAGACCATCTCCTAACCCAAGTCCAAATGCCCTCCCAGAGAGGGCCAGTCCATTGAATGCAGCATCTCTCTCTGCAGAAGTGGTTCTTACTCATTCACCTGAATCTCTGAGCAGAGATGTGACTAGAGAAGATTAGGAGCCAAGCTTGCCATTTATGCTGCATCCAGGAAGGAGGAAGAGACATTATTTTCTGCCACTGGAAAGTGCTATTTAATATTTCCATCAATTATATAGACAGTAGGATCAAGGGCACCATCAATAGGTTTGCAGATGACACCAAGCTGAGTGGTGCTGTTGATATGCCAGAGAGACATGGATGAGCTGCAAAAGTGGGCCCAGGTGAACAAAACCAAGTACAGGGTTCTGCATTTGGGTGGCAACAATCCTCATAATCAATACATGTTGGGAGATGAGGTGTTAGAAAACATCCCTGCAGAAAAGGACTTGGGAGTTCTTGTGGATAAGAAGCTGGATATGAGCCAGCAATGGGCACTTGCAGCCCAGAAGGCCAATGGCAGCCTGGGCTGCATCAAAAGCACCACGGCCAGAGATGGAGAGAGCCTCTGCTCTGGGGAGACCTCACCTGCAGTGCTGTGTGCAGCTCTGAAAGCCTCAACACAGGAAGGACATGGACCTGATGGAGAGCATCCAGAGGAGGGTCACAAAGATGATCAGAGGGCTGGAGCACTTCTGCTATGAGGACAGAATGAGGGAGCTGGGATTGTTCAGCCTGCAGAAGAGAAGGCTTCAGGCAGACCTAATAGCAGCCTGCCAGGACCTGAAGTGGGCTACAGGAAGGCTGCAGAGGGACTTTTTACAAGGACCTGCAGTGACAGGACGAGGGACAATGGTTTGAAATGAGAAAAGAGCAGATTTAAATTGGATGTTAAGAACAAGTTCTGCACCATGAGTGTGATGGAACTCTACAACAGCTTGCCCAGGGAGGTATTTGAAACCCCGACCCTGGAAATATTTAAGGTCAGGCTTGAAAGGGCTGTGAGCAAGCTGATCTAGTGGAGGATGTCTGGGCTGACTGCAAGGGGATTGGACTAGATGAGCTTTAGAGGTCCCTTCCAACCCAAACCATTCTATGGTTCTATGACTGCCAGCATAGAATCCCCAGTGTCCTTATCAACAGTAATAACAAGCTAGTTATGGTGAAAGCAAAGTCTACAAGGAGGCTTCAGGTCTTTCTGCCATTCTTCAGCAGCTTGCTGCTACCTACAGGAGCCAACTTTGTTCACACACAAAGCCATGCTCTCCTCAGCTTTCATTTAACTCACAGTTTTATCTCACCTCCCATGCAACTTTAGCTTCATATGAAGCACTCAAGTCCCACAGGTAACTAATTAGTCTCATTTAGCAATGTTCATATGAATAAACCACTTCTGTAAGTAAAAAATCACAGGCTCCCTTTCCCCTTACCGCTTCTCAGCTTATAATCAAGCTAGCAATTACTGTTTACACATCTGATGCAACAATAAAACCTAATATAAGCCCTTAGTTATACTAAGTCGATTCAGCTCCCATTGATACTTGCATTCTTCATTGATCTAGCTTTGTATCCTTGTAGTCTCACACTGTAATCCATAGATTTGTCTCTATTTGCATAGATCATTGTGCATTTTGTAGTGTTTGTGTGTTTTAGGGACTGGCACACAAGTTTCTGCTCTCCCAGGTAACCTTGTAGGCTGCTAATGTCTGTATTACAGCAATTGACAGCCATCCCTTTTGCTGTGTGATTTCCCAGTTTTCATTAGCAATCTTTTCATTCCTGTAACTGCATTAGCATTTGATCTTGCTCACATAGGAGAAGTCTGTGTTAGCTGTAACACCAAAACTGATCTCTGCAGTTTTATTAATTGTCTGAGTCATTGTAAGAACATCAGGAGCTCTACAGAAGCTGCACAATGCCTCATAAACACAGGGACAGGGACATATGCTTCAATGGTAAACTCTTCAGGGTACAAACTGCATTTTTCAATGTTTGACTACAATATTACACTCGGTCATCACAAACTCATAGGTGCACCTACAGACAGAACCATGCATGTTTGCACACGAGCTGTTTCCACAAATCTATGCACACAGCTTCTAAATACAGTGCCAAGCATGCACAGACAGCACCTCCCACTGCCCACCCAGACTCATAATTTTATGTTAGATGTTGACAGAACCAGAGTGGGATTCTTTCAGGTCTGGACAGACCCTCTTTCATGCCCCTCCATTTCTCCATGTCATCTTGTTTCCTACACAGACATTGCTCTCCCCACCTCCACTCTCCCTCTCTCTCTCCAGTGTTTCTCCACACAATGCAGCACAGCACAACGTATTTTAAAAAGCATACAGCTACTTTCCCTGCTGAGGCTGAAACTGCCCCAAGGTCCAGCCGTTGCATGACGCCACACACGCAGCAAAGATCTGGATCAACTCTCCTCCAGTTATCTTTGCTCCCATTCTTTCTAGATGTAAAACACATTTAATTGGCATTGCAGGCAAGATGAGAAAAAAAAGCAGCTAAGCTGTTCATCCCCTACCTGAGCAAGGCTCTCTCATCCCCAGCTGGTGAGCGGATGGAGCCTGGCACCCAGCTGCTCTCCCTTCCTTGCACTATCAATTATTCACGGAGATTGCGGTGTCCTCCCTCTCTCTCCTTCCCGCTCCCTTCCGCTGCCCCCCAGCTGCAGATGAATGGATAGCTGGCAGGTCAGTGCTGTCATACTTGAAACTGGAGATCATTGTCGATTCCACAACTAGCTCGGCAAGCAGCAGTGCTTTTAAGCAATCCAGATTGGTCCTAGGGGAAGGGGGAGACCCTTCAGGAGGAGCACAGGCAGCTTTGTATCGACATTCCTGCACTTTTCATCCCAGAACTGCAGAGATGACCTTTAAAACTGAGGTTTGGTGTTCGTTTTTGTTTGGGTTCTGTTTTTTTCCACAGCAAAGCAGATTATTTAATCCTTTCAATTCTGATGACAGTTACATAGTGCCAGTGGTCTGGGTCATGTGAATTCATGGGTGTAGATGGAATTGGGAAGGGAAAGTAGCAGACTGGGAAAACCTGGGAAATGTTTATTTCAAACTAACTTAGTCCCACAGCAAAAGCACAGATATTCAAAGTCAGATTCAACAAGGTTCTTGTAAAAAGCCCCTTCCTGACTTTATTGTAGGTCTCCTTCAGGTACTGGAAGGCTGCTCTAAGGTCTCCTCAGAGCCTTATCTTCTCCAGGCTGAACAGCCCCCACTCTCTCAGCCTCTCCCCATAAGGGAAATTCTCCAGCCCTCTGATCATCTTCATAGCCTCCTCTGGACCTGCTCCAGCAGCTCCATGTCCCTCTTGTACTGGAGGCACCAGAACTAGATGCAGTGCTCCAGGTGGGGTCTCAGCAGAGCAGAGAGCGGAGAATCACAATATAGTATGGGGTTCAGTTTTGGGGCCCTCACTATAAGAAGGGCATTGAGGACCTAGGGCCTTGCCAAGCTTGCAGATTTGCACAGAATGGTGCAGAAGTGGGGAACCGTCCAAAAGCAGGGATGGTGCAAAACCAGGAGCCATGCAAAGTGAGAGCCGTCCAAAGAAGGGACAGTCCAAAGACAGGAACACTGTACAGCCAGAACTCCGTAGAGGCAGGAAGTCTGTCAAGGCAGGAACCCCCTGCCTTTTCCCTCGCTCTGTTTATGCTTTTCTAGACAAAGTGTCCACTTGCCACTTATACTGGGCACAAAGAATCCAGCCAACCACCAGCCGATTCCCAGCACAGTCTTCCACACAGTCAGTACATGTGTGGAAAAAGGCATCTTTTGCTCTTCCTCCCTTCAAGCCCACGGGAGGGGGAGGGGGGAAGGGAAGCAGTTTTTCCAGCTGCCTTCTCCCCATTCAAACCTTCAGATGGAGTGGGGGGGAGAAGAAGGAATTTGCAGTGCTCCACAACAAGGGGTACTACCATACTGCAGCACAAGGAGATGGCAGACAGCAGGCCCTGCCAGGCCACCTACTGCAATCAGGACTATCACGGACTCACAAGATTCAATGTGAATCCAGATTGAGACCTTTATTACTCATTTCACCTCTGTTTATATAGTCTTGAGTATACAGCACATGCCTACAAATATTCATCTATTAACATAATCTAGGCAGGTACAGCCCAATCATTAACATACATTATAACTTGTTTTTCCCCTGGGCCAGTTGTTCCACTATCTTTCCTCCCTTGTGAGAGGCATCCTGAATGAAGGTCAAATGCTTTATACACTGCTAGTTATTTCTCTCAGCAGTAGGAATGAAGGTCAAATGCTTTGTACACTACTGTTATTTTTCTCTCACATTGCATTCCCACAATTCCCCCTTTTTGCTTTACAAAGAAGGCAGCATTTATCATCCATTGCAAGGCCCTTTGCAAAAAGATAACAAACATCACACTTTAAACATTACTGTTTACACTTTAAACATTACATTACAGAGGACCAACAAAACGACCATTCCCACCTTTACCAATGAGTGCATCTAGCTCTTAAGCTGATAAAGAAAGTTGATGGTAGCTCTATTTTCAGCGTTGCCTGTCTCCTCCAAAAGGATTGCTGAAAGCTTGTGAAATGCACTAAACTAATTCATTAAGCATGGCTAAAGCTTGTGCAAAAGTAATGCCTAGCATAGTATCAGGATAATGCAGCTGTCATCCTATGCATGCACACTTCCCCTTGTTCGTTTATGCTGATGGGTTACAACCATAGACATGTTTGATGTCAATAAGGTTAACAACACCCCTATCCCAGGATACATCTCAGTTCCTTGCCATGGCGCATGGCCATCTGAGCAAGACTTCTACCAAAAGCAGGCTGGACATAACAAGCTGGCATCCATTGAAAACTGTAGGCAACATAAACAAACACATTCCTTCCCTATACTAACAAACCTATTGGCCTCTTCCAGGCTGTATCTCTCTGCGTGGTGTACCTGGAGAATTCCCCTTTTTTAATTTTTAATAGTCAAAGGTGTCAAGTTAGCATAAGCAGGTGTAAGTATGACCTGTGTGGCAGTATTACAGGGAATGCTTCTCTTGTAAAGTGACCATCTATTACATGCTGTGTAGGCAGGTTTGCTATCTGTTTTAATTTCTTTCTGCACTTTCATGATTACAAACTAGCTCAGCATACAACTGCATAGGTGTGATGGTACCTTTTAGTAGATGCAGTGGCCTGTAGAAAGCCTTAGAAGTATCACCTCTTTTTATGTGTCTGCTATAGAAAGCTGGCAGCTCATATAACATGCTGCAACTGAAATCTCAGTGTGTGTAAAAGCTAAATCTGGTAATCTTTGCCATATTAACTTTGCCAGTGTATTGTAACAAAAACTGTTCCATTCTTTTAAATCTTAACATGATCCCTATCCTAAAGTACTACCTTTGATATGAAGAAAAAATCCAACAACATGCTATAATATCCCTGTTGTAAACTCCTGACCTTAACTATGCTAATGCTAAAAATCTATAAACTAAAAGACTGTGTTAATGTTAAACCACTGAGTGGATTCTGAAAAAAAAGGGAAAAGAAACAAAAACAAAACAAAAACAAAAACAAAGGCTCTTTGAAAATTGCCAGCATACAGAAAAAAACCCAAACAACTTTTAAGGCAGTGAACCTAAAAAAGAATTGCTAACCTATAACCTTACAAACAACTTATCCTATTATAATTACTCCAAACTTACTCACATTATTATATTCTGTTATAATTATTAACCACTTATCATAGTCTATTACAATTGCAACTACTTAACATAGTTTATTCAAATTATTTAAGACCTATTATAATTACCCATTACTTATTATTTCTATTGTTCCTATACCCCCATTAATATCACCTTTTACCATTGGTATTACTAGTATTATGTATCCCCCCTTGCATTCCCCATACTTTTCCTCATAAATCTTATACCTATCAAAACTGCCTTATCCATTAGCTTTTAAACTCTAGGAGTTATTAAAATCAAAAACTAAAGACATTAACTATATCAGGATTTGCACCTGCAAAATACAAATTCAACACTGCCACTTTAAAAGAAGAGGCAGCTTTTGGGGAAAGTAAAGTGCAAGAAAAGGGAGGGTTGAAGCCAAACTGTGCCAGCTGTGCCAGGGAGAACAGCAACTGGGCGAGGAGGGGGGCAGGAGGCTGAACTATTTGGCAGAGAAGGAAGAGAAAAAACAACTGAAAAGAAACTAAATCAGAAAACCAATCTTTTACAGACTTAACAGGGAGGGGGAGCCCACACACGGCTACAGCAACCCTATTTTTCAAGACTTTTGAGTCTTTAACAGTGAATTCTGTGATGTGGTGTGTGGGGAGAGGGGCTGGTGTCTGCAGGCAGGCGGCGCTGCGATAGATGTTTCTTTTGCTGCTGACTTAGAGCAGCACTCACTGCAGGATTGTGGTGGACTGGGGTCCGGGATGGCACCGAACGATTCACCAGGTTTTCCATTTGCCCAAATCCTTCATCCCCGTTGCAAGCAAAGGAATTTCACTAGGCAGGTGAGGGTGAGCTTCGGCTGTAGATGCCGCAGGGGCTGGTAATAGATTGTTTAGCATTTCTGTAATATCTAGCACCCCATCAACAGCTCCATCGCTCCTTGATTGTTTTAAAGACACAAACCTCCAAGTCCTCTCCTTAAAGGAAGATCGGGCATCTGCACCAAGACCGTTACTTTAAAGCCAAATTAGCAAAGTCCTTAGAGTTAATTTTCTGCATTTTCCACCTCTTTTTTCTAGTATCTTCATTAACAAGGTTAGTATAGATTTTTGTTCATGAGACATCCGAGTACGCGTAATTCGGTGATAGTCCACCTTTTGCTGCAGCTTTCTAATTGAGTTTATATTAAGTAGGGTCTGGGATAAAGACTTCACTCTGTGCTGGAAGTGAAGGCACTCGCTGGGTCAGCAGGGAACCCATGGTCCCGACACCATAAAAGTAGTCTTTGGAGGGTATTACCCTCATACTTCACCTCCTCCTAGAGAGGATATGTGATAGGAGCTTCACAATGCACTTTTCTTATTTAGTTACATTGTTCCTCATCTCACCCGCGGCTGCTCACCTCACTGAGTGTCCATCGTGACATATTTTCTTCCTGCAGCACACATGCTGCAGCCTGGTCACAGTCCAGCTGCACCATCTCCAAACAGGACTCCTTTGCCAACAGAAGTCATCTGCTTGCCACAAATTCTCCATTCAGGATCATGACAAGAATCACCACTTGTGATCAGGACCATCACAGACTCCATACAATTCAGTGTGAATCCAGATGGAGACCTTTATTACTCATTACACCTCTGTTTATATAGTCAAGTATAGAGCACACATCTACAAATATTCATCTATCATCATAATCGAGACAAGTACAGCCCAATGGTTAACATACATTATAACTTGGTTTTCCCCTGGGCCAGATGTCCTGCTGTCTTTCCTGCCCCGTGGGAGGCATCCTGAACCTGTTGGAATGAAGGTCAAATGCTTTATACACTGCTCGTTATTTTTCTCTCTTACGTTGTATTCCCACAACCTACAGTTGGGCAGCCTCGAGCAATAGGACACCATGAGTCCAGACCCCCTTTCTCTAGCAGCAGTGACCTCCTCTCGGAGGCATCCTGCTAAACGCCAAGGCTGCTGCGTCCCCTTTAAGAGCCGGAGCTGATGAGCATGTACAGCCAGAGCCGATGTGGAGTGAGCAGCACTGCAAAATGCTGTGACCCAGCAGCGTCAGAGGAACGCCACCAACCAAAAGCACCAAAGTTCACTACTAAACACATTATCCAAGGTAGAGGAGTTTGTGCTGATAGTTTCTTATATCTGACCACCACCTGACATGTTGTGACATTGTGCACTTCTGAAAAACATCTTTATTGCTCCTTTTTGTCATTGAAGGAAGATGTGTGGTATCTCAGTAAAACCTACTCCCAAGGCACAACATGAGAGTCACCCTCCTCTAAAAAAAAAGTTCTCTGTGGGACCTGCAATTAACCATGAGATTTGCTGAAAGTCAGAGCTGAAACGTTTGGAGCAACTGGAAATTAATTGACATTAGGTGAATCAAATCCAGTCCTCAGTGATACAGACATGTCCTTTGCTTCCCTTTTCCTTGGCATTATCCCTCACTAGAATAAGAGCACATAGTACAGTGCCTTTGCATACAGGAAGGGCAGGACATTGTCACTTACGTGAATTAGGACAGTAAATTAAAAAAAAAATGCAGACCATTCATAATTAATTATTCCAGATATTTCCATTTAAAAGCACCTACCACATTAGGCCACCTGGAAAGTAGCAAAGATGGCTTATGCAGAACATTAGGAGAAGAAATAATGGCTCATTTATTAGTTAACCAATAAGGATCTGTAACAAGGAGGGGCTGGTAATAAAAGTGATGCACAACAGCAGAGAGCAGCTGCTACTTGCTTGTGGCAAAGACTTGGCATAGATAATGTCTCAGAAAGAGTCGCTTCATGATATTCAGTAAGATAATGTCCATTACTTAGGAGCCATGCAACTAACTCTAAATACCCAGAAAATCTATTAGTCATAGAATTATAGAATCATAGAATCATGGAATCAGTCAGGGTTGGAAGGGACCACAAGGATCATCTAGTTCCAACCCCCCTGCATGGGCAGGGACACCTTACCCTAGATCAGACTGGACACAGCCTCATCCAGCCTGGCCTTAAACACCTCCAGGGATGGGGCCCCAACCACCTCCCTGGGCAACCCATTCCAGGCTCTCATCATTCTCATGGTGAAGAACTTCCTCCTCACATCCAATCTGAATCTCCCCACCTCCAGCTTTGCTCCATTGCCCCTAGTCATGTCACTACCTGATAGCCTGAAAAGTCCCTCCCCAGCTTTTTTGTAGGCGCCCTTCAGATACTGGAAGGCCACAAGAAGGTCACCTGAGAGCCTCCTCTTCTCCAGACTGAAGAGACCCAACTCTTTCAGTCTGTCCTCACAGCAGAGGTGCTCCAGCCCTCTGATCATCCTCGTGGCCCTTCTCTGGACATGCTTCAGCATGTCCACATCCCTCTTGTAATAGGAGCTCCAGAACTGGATGCAGTACTCCAGGTGGAGTCTCACCAGAGTGGAGTAGAGGGGGAGAATCACCTCCCTTGATCTGCTGGCCACACTTCTCCTGGTTGGCTTTCTATGCTGCAAGTGCACACTGCTGGCGCATGTTGAGCTTCTCGTCCACCAGCACCCTCAAATCCCTCTCCTCAAGGTTGTGTGAAGAACTGTGTGGGAATATTTTGCCTGTGTGAATGGCTAAATATATGACCATGATATTACCAAGGAAGCATAGGAGTCAACTCTCATCATGAGAGGTTTTTATCTTACCTCCATATGGCCAAATGTGTGTCTCATAGAAGTGACTGAAGTAGAAATTTAGGAAATTTTTATGATGGTCATTGTTGAGTAACTTGATGAGCAGGAGAATCAGGGTAGAAGTATCTCCACAATATATTGGAAGCTTCATCAATATCAGTAGAGAGTTTGAGGATTTCTCAGTATCAATGGATCTATCATCTGGTGCACATTGGAAACATGTGGGAGATCTGGGTGTCACACACTGTCATGCTTTATGAGAAGTAAAGGGTCACAGAACAGTGAGTCTGACAGAGGCTCTTGTCCCTTTTTTAAAAATAAAATAGACAAAATTTGGAGGAAGCAGAGAGGAGCAGAGGAGGCAGCAGACAAGAATGCATACCTCATCAGTGAGTAATCCATACCTCATCAGTCAGCAGTTCATGCCAGAACTGGGTAAAACCTGTATGGGACAGCTCACAGCTGTGGAATGATGCCAAGGTAAGAGCTGTGTTATTATCAGCTCATGTGTCTCAGTGCTTTCATAAAGTAACAAAGCAAAGGCTCTTTCACTGCCCTTTGTAAACACCTGCTTGTACAGATGTAACCAAAGTGTTACTACCTCTTCCTGACACAGACCCCTCTCTAGGGTGTGCTGCCTTTATGACACATGGCTGGAGCAAAGTGCAGTGGAAACCAGTGCTAAAGGTAGCACTGTGACCAAATGTTGCCTTTGAACAGAGAATTTGGAGGTCACTTCCAACCCCTACCATTCTATGACTATCTAATGAAGCACAAAAATTGATACAGATCTGGTTTTCAAGCAAAACTTGCCTGTATTAAAAATAGGTTGTTTTTTTTCTTAATTATTTTCTTAACAATTTTTCTGCCCCTGGCCTTTCACATTTGAACTGTTCTGTGGCTTTGTCACACTTTAGACTATAAACACCTTAGGCTGGGAACAGGCATCAAGGAGCATGTAGGATTGTGTGCTACATTAACTCCAAAGCACAATGCTCTGAGTGAGCAGCAGCACTAGCTCTGGTGTAGTCCTCCAAAGCACAGCTCCTCGAAAAAACAGTGTCTGGCAGTGCCTCCCCATCTCTCACCTCACTATTTACTGAAAGAATTGGAAGAAAGTGGAACATTATAGGATATAAACAAAAGAGCACCTTAAGGAGAGGTACTATGGGGGTCACCAGTGACTGCAAACAATGCCAAATTCTTGCTCAGACAGCTCTGTTCTGACACTCATTTCAATCTCCTTGTCCTCCTCTCATGCCTACTAGTTTTCAGTCCAGTTATTTAATGTTACAGTTTGTTGCAGTCACTGAATTCCAACCCAAAGAGTCTGTATTTCAGTGTTGGGTGGTAATACTCAAATATTTCAAATGTGGTTCCCTTGAACCATCACTGAAAGGAAAAGGGCATCTCCTATTCAACACAGAAAACTTTAAGGTCCTTTTTCCTCTCCCATAGTCCTTCCTGATATGCTCCATGACCCAACATAAACCAGCACTTTTTACCCTTTTACATGGCTAGTTTTATGCCTTGTCAGCAGTACAGAACATGTCAAGGAGGGCTCCAGTGCATAACAGATTTGATAACATAAGCAGCGACACATAAGAATGTGTTACTAGGACCAGGGAGGAAGACAGCGAACACATTAACTTTTCTCACTGCATCTCATGTCCCTTGGCCAAAAACTTCCCCTTTGGAATGGCAAGATTATGCCTGGAGAAAAGGAATGCAAGGACTGTTCTATAGGAAACAGTTCATCATATACAGGTCTTATTTTCTCTTATTTCCAGAGACATCTTGTACAGTCTAGAATGACAGCAAATTATATCCCTGTGTTCTCTAACTACTCTTAACTGATTCCTTAATCTTGAAACTATTTCTTTCTGCTCACTCACCCTTTCCACACTAGGTATTCCACTTGATTATTTCACCATATTCTAGCAAGTAGGATCTTAACTGTCCTCATTCTCCTTCACCTTTAGTTACAGCCAAGTTCTCATCCTCCTCTGTCTGATCCTCATGAGGAGCTCTCAATTAGCACACAGGGAAAAGTCACTGCAGTGTTCCATTTAGTAGCATTACAGACACCAGGACAGAACCCTTTGAGAGTGCAGCCTTTTGATCTACATCCTACATGCAGCAGCATCGGTGCAATGTATAGAGATTCTACACAAGTATGTAGAAAGTCCTCCAACAAATAGTAAATAATACAGACCAGATTAGACTTTGTCATTAAACTAAAGCTGCTGCAGAGAGCTTTACCAATGTTGATGAAACCTCTTGGTTTTATAGCCCATGCTATAAGAACTCCAAATAAAGACACAAGAAAGTTTCTAGCCTTTGCTTTCTTTTTCTTTTTTTCCTTTTTCTTTTTTTTTTCTTTCCCAGAAAAAAATGCAAACTACATGCCATAAGTGAATTTAAAAGGCTGTTAGAGGAGATAAACAACCTCATCTATGACAATCTTGGTGAATGTTTTCCTGTCCTGGCAGAAGAGTAGGTGCTGCTTGTTTAAATACTTCAGAAAATCAGCTGTGCAGGCAGCCCTGGCAGCATTTCTCACCCTAAATGTGACTTCTCACATTCTGAAAAGAGAAATCCATTAGTTCTGCACAACATAAGTGTCTCCTACTCCAGGCCTGTAGATTTATGCTTTTCAAGTATTCCAGCTGAGGAACTGGCAGCAGAAGTAGAAGCTCTCCTTGCAATATCAGTTCTTCTGTAGTCGGATCTCAACCATGATTGAGCCAAGCCACTGCAGGTAAAAGACAGCTATGGAAAAAAAAAAACCTCCACACACAATAACTTCCAGCCACTGTTCTGTAAGAACTGGAGTCACCTGACAGACAAAAGAGTCAGCTCCCAAGCAATGTTTGAGCACTCAGCTATGGCAGGTCAGGACCTCTGCATTTCTCGGTTACACACATTTGTTTGAACATCTGAGCACAAGCACAACTTCCTCAGGGTTTTTCTTTCTCTTCCTCAAGACGTCAGTTCACAGATGTCCTGTGTCCTCTGTAGATACAACATAGTCATGCTCCTGAACAGACAAATCAAAGCTATACTCCAGAAACATGACTAAGCAGAACTCAGGAGATTTAAAAAGAGTGGTAGACAAGACAGGTGGTTCAGTAGTATTTTGTACCTATTATTTTCTCAGGCTCTCAGAAATTGCTTCAGGATAAGGTTCTAGGGAAGAACAGACTTGGTGATTACAGAGAGAATAATCTTGCTATGGTATGTATGTCACCAGCCCTCAGGAGCAAAGCAGGCTTCTCAGCATACCGAGCTGATAAGTGAGCTTACTGTAAGTACTAAGTTAATTAATAGCAGCCTGGGAAGGAGGTAGATAGTGAGATGAAACAGGGGAAAGGTGAAATGCTTCTTACAGACTAAATGAAGAAAAAAACATTAACAATTAGCTACTGGAAGAAAGAAATTTAAAAATAAGCAAATAAATAAATAAATAAATAAGTGTTCTTTAACTAAAGAAGTCTGCTGTTAAACCACCACACCCACAAACCATCTCTATTGCACCTGAAAGGGAGACAGTTTAGGGAAGGCTGGATAATTGTCCTTGTTTGCTTCACAGACACTGCTTAGTGATACTTCTCTGGCCTTTTCCAAGCCCTCCTGCTTTTCTAAATCTTGTCATCACCCAAAGCTTTTTGGTACAGCTACAGGATCCATTTTTCTTACCCTCACACACTGTAACCAATGACAGTCTGAACCAAAGTATGGAGAGAATAAAAAGAGTAGACATAAAAATCTCAGAAGTCCGTCAGAAATTTCCAAAGGCTTTATGCAGAAGCACTCTATTGCTAGAAATTATGCACAAGGTTTACTTCACAGACGTTCACTCTGCTTTGTCTCCTTAGATGCCCAAAGCAGATCACATTTGTAAACATCCAGCTAATGCCTTCACAGCTGCACAGCAAACTATCACTCCTGTAAATGTATAGAAATCTGAATTCTGACCTTCACCTGGAATAAACTCCAGTAACACAAGCAACAAGTGGCAGAGACACTGATCATTTTTAGCTTTTTTGGTCCTGATTTTATAACTGTCTGCCAGTGGTTTTTAAACTATGCACCAATCAAAATTGCTATACAGATTTCCAACAAAACAGATCTCCTATCCATATGTGACTCAAATGCAGCCCTTCCAACCAAAGAGGTAGTTTTCCACCAAATGATGATTTTTTTTTTTTGTTTTGCCTTTCTGACTTTCTTCTACAGCAGCAAAAGGTCTAGTCCCAAAGCAAGTTTTACATGCTTAGTCTCCACAGCAGAATATGCAGACAAGAGGAGTGCCTCAGCTTCCTCCACACAGCTTCCAGGATAAGGATAAGCACCTTCTGTAGGTACGTACAACAAGGGGCATTCAACGATGGTCAGATTGCTGGGAGAGCTGACAATAGTCAGTGTATGTGCCACAGCTGGGACTTGCCCGAAGTCATGGTGCTGAGCTGGAAATGCCTGTTGCAAGTAATAGGGACAAGAGATGCCTTGGATTCTACAGCTTTTTGAGAGGTTTACTCAGTCAAAGAAGGAAGAACTTCCTTCTGCTCCAATGTTTTGGGCTGAGCTGTTCCAACTGAGCCCACTACAGTCCTAGAAGTTATTTCTGCTCTCCATCCTTTCCCCTCCACCACTCTAGCTATGCATTCCTATTGCTTCCCTTGAATGGGGATCTAGTAGTTAGACAGCACTTTGGTGACTAGATTCCCTCTGAAAGATGTCAGAACTTTCCCACTACCTGAGACAACTGAGCTCGTTGAGCAAGAAACCACCTGAGCACTAGAACCACTGCAAGGACAGGACTAGGTGGAGAAGATGCAGGAGGAAGAAAGGGCTACTATATTTTCCAGCACTTACTCATCAGGTTCGTTCAGCTGCCTGGTCAAACCACACTTTCACTCACTACTTCAAAAAGGAGATGCTGAGTTACACTCAGTCCAGCAACTGTATGGCAGTCACAATAAACATTAAAACAGTCCTTGGGAGCAAAGGGGCAAGCAAGCCCCTCCAGGGATGGAGAGAATCAGGAAAAGGAAGGAGAGGACCAGGAGGAAGATCTATCCTTAGCAAACCTCCCCCTTTATAAGCAGTGTGAAGGTTATGGGATCCACACACCTATGAATCACTTTGCATCAGCTGTTTTGGCTGACTTCAAGCTGCTGATGGCCTGCAGCTATTCTATTCTATTCTAAATGTTCAGACACACACCAAAGACTCAGATGATGACAGACCTCTGTAGCAATTCAGTACTTGTTCTGCTGATTATTACTCATTCCCAGATCCATCAAGGAACTAAAAGATTTTAGCTCAGCCCTCTGTGAAATTATAACCCGTTGCCTCCTTTTTCCTCGTTTGAAAAATCAAAGAGGGCATAAAACAACATCTGATAAGCAGCACCCAATCAGGACAGACACACATACAGATTTACATTTTACAGAACTCATAAAGAGGTTTCTGTGTGCCACGTGATGCAGGCTGAGCCAGCAGTCCTTCCTGCTCAGTGAGGCAGTGATCAGGACTCCTCTGCTCTGCGGGCAGGACATATATTTCTGGGCAGTTTCTCTTGTTCAAGCAAGGCAGACCAAACAGCTCCAACACAGGTAAGCACTCCCCCACTGCTTACTCCGCCCTCCTTCCTAATGAGTTTCCTGCTTTTGTGGGACAGCCCTAGAAGAGCTGCCAAAAGGTAGAAGGTGTGTGATCATCTAGAAACTGCACTGGATTCACAATTTGGAGAAATGAGGCTCTGGTTTTCCATGCGGAACTTGTACAATGGGATCTTCCCATCATTTGGTACCTTACTGTGCTCAATAGTTTCCAGCTTTTAGTTTCCAAAGAAATATCTGTTGCCTTTCTGCATGAAAACTCAAAAGGAGGAGGGGAGAGTTTTTACTGGTGTCCCATTTTCAGGGAAAAAGGGAAAGGAGCAGCAACAGAAGAGCTCACACATTCTTCCTCGTGATGAAGAAAGAAGTTAAACCATGACTGCTTCTGCCTCCCAAGATCTCTCTCTGGTAAGTGGGTGCTGCAGAAGAACTTGTGTATGTGTATTTACCTGGGTTTTCTGTGACAAGTGTGCACACTGGGCACAGGTGTATTTGTTTGGAGGTGCTTAGGCATAAAAAAGATGCCCTTTCTGCCAGGCATTTTTCCTTCAGAGGAGTCCTCACCAAAGCAGTGAGATATATGTAGGTCAATACAACTAATGCATGATGAGTCCTTAAGTGTGGTGCTCTGGAATACCACAGATCCCTTCAGTATTCCTTCAGTATTGCCTCCACAGTGGCAACTGCTGTCTCTTTCACAGAGATGGGATTTGGAATGGGGGACAGGAGTGGCTCTTACGTTTGAGAATGGTGCAAAGCAGCACATCAGCAGAAAATGAACTGAGGATATGAGGAAATATTCAAACATCAGGTCTTGAACGACCTGATCTAGTGGGAGGTGTCCCTGCCTGTGGCGGGGGGTTGGAACTGGATGGTCTTTGAGGTCTCTTCCAACCTAAACCATTCTATGATTCTATGAAATATAGCCCGGCTGTATCTGGAACCTGAAATAATGTTGCTGCTATAATGCTACAATGAAGTGAGGTAATGGGATTTGCTGGGATTTGTGGAGATAGACTGCCCCATTATTAAGGCTACTCTTCTGGGATATGAACTAGAGACTGAATATTCATTAAGCACAAATCTCCTGGAATTAACCTTTAAAGTTATTCCACATTTTGCTTCCATAATATTCTGATATCTGCATCCTAGACTGCTCTAAGTTCTATTGTGAAGCTAGATCTTTTTAGGCAACAGGTGTTGATGCTCTATTTATGCATTTGATGTCTTGCACCTGTGTGTCCAAGCATTCCCACTATTCAGTAGGCATTCCCACAGGAAGATCTAGTACATTTACATGCATCGAGGCATAGAGTTCCCAGTCATGCTTATGTGCATATGTGTTCTCCTGATGGCATGTGCTCAGGCATGTGTGTTCCTCTTTTAGTCATGACAATGGTAATGTCTTTGTTCCTGTGCTCATCTTTCATGCTGAAAAATCAATTCTGTCTTCCACAGACACTTGTTCCCTTAGCTGCTCATCTCTGCTGTGTCTACTCCCACCATCTCTACCACCATGTGGTTAGAAACACACTGCAAGAACATTCGCCAAGTCTTGCTGCTTCTTTTCACTGCTGCTCTTCTCATTGGGGTCACCATGCTGGCTGTCTCATCTAACATCAACCCAGTAGGCTATTTCTTCCTAGGAGCAGGGGGAGTGTGCCTGATGGGCTATTTGCTCAGCATGTTTGTCGACTGTTACCTGAGGAATCAGCACCGAGGTGACGCAAACGAGATAACTCCAAGCAGGCAGAGCCAAGCAGGGTAAGCAGCAATCTGGTCATTCCTCTCCTCACTCATGGCTATTTTACACATCGTTTTGCTGCCTTTTCCCTAGAGCACCAAATACAGCCTCTATTCCAGAAGACAGAAGTTCTTTTTGGTCATTTTGCTTACCATTTCAGGTGGAGGTTGCAAATGCCTATGCCACAGAGGTCCTGTATCTTGTCTTCTTTCCCCCGGGAACAGATCCACTAACATTTTCCAAGGTTAAACAGATCCAGGCCCAGTTTTATTTTTCATTGAGTAACTGAGTGTTGCCAAACAATGACTCAGACAAGGAAAAAGAAAAAATGCTGAAGCAATACCAAATCTTAGCTGCGTTTCGTTCCATAAACCTTATCTCCAGAGCAACTGTTCCTCAGCAAACTTTGAAAAAGGAATGTGCAGCTGGGTGTGTTTCCAGTCCTAAAAACCCATCTTGACACTAACAAACCCTGATTGTGACAGGCCCTGAATACTCCCACATTTTCTCGGCTTCAGGTTCTCAGCTCACCTATTTTAACCCCAGTTTTCCTGCCACAGTTGAAGAGTTTAACTTTGATTCTTTGCTTCCTTGTCTGTGTAATTCCGATAATCATTACCCACATACATAAATGACTTAACACTCTCAAATACAAGATTCAAACAGGGGAAAAAAAGAAGATATTACTTTGTGTTTATTTTTAGTAAGAGTACACAAAGAGAAATCTGTATTTGGCTTTGCTAGCCTCAGGGTATAGTAGAATAAAAATACCTGTTTACTGAAAAAAAATTTGTCTACAAGCAAAGATGTTTCCAAAGTAACATTTTTTTCAGCAGATACTTTTTTTAAACATAGAATAGTTAGTCCTTGTTTAAACTAGATGAAAATATTTCATTTTCTCTGCTTATAAACAGATGAACATTGAGAATTAACAAAGCAAGGTCCTGGTTTATTCCAATATAAAATGAGTGGTTAGTAATACTTAGGAATTAATTTTAACTTGTAGGAAATTTTAAATAAGGATCATGGATCTAAGCTTAGGACATTGAACTGAACAGTGTCAGTTTCTTTGCTTACTCTGGGGAGTGGGGTAAAACGGTCAGATGAACTTTTCTCTGAACCAGGAAGCAAGACATTAAGTTGGCTTGAAAAGTGAGCTGATCTAATGGTGGAATATCTCATGTGGCATTGCTCTGTGTGATATCTTCTCTTAGACCCATTTATTTCCCCCTGTACTCAGCACTGGTCAGGCCACACCTTGAGTACTGAGCTCAGTTTTGGAGCTTTCACTACAAGAAGGTACTTTGAGGTGCTGGAGTGGGTCTAGAGAAGGGCAAGGAATTTGGTGGAGGGTCTGGAGAAGAGCTGAGGAAATTAGGGTTGTTTAGTCTGGAGAAAAGGAGGACTCTACCACTCCCTGAATGGAGATTGTAGTGAGGTGGGTATTGGTCTCCCTAGTAAAGAGTGACAGGACAAGAGGAAATGGCCTCAAGCTGATGTTTAAATTAAATATTAAAAGAAACTTCTTCATTAAAAAGGTTCTCAAGGCCTGGAACAGGCTTCCCCCAAAAGTGGTTGAATCTCCATCCCTGGAGGCGTTTAAGTAAGCAGAGATATCATGCTGAGGGACTTGGTTTAGCATCAGGCTTGGTAGAGTTAGAGAACAGTTGGATTCAATGATTTCAAAGGTCTTTCCCAACCAAAATGATTCTATGATTCTATGACTGTTTGTGGTACATCATTTGTACTAACCTGCCTCTGCTAAACTGAGCAGTGAAATAATCAATGTAACTGCTGTTCCTCTTTGTGGACAGGGTGAATGCTGCCTATGAAGCTCCCACCTATGAGGAGGTGATGAGCATGTCAGCTCCAGCAATATGGACAATTGCATCCAATCCAGGCTCAGTGCCCTCACCACTGAATGAGCCTCCTCCTTACAACGTAGTTATTGAATCATCTGCTCAGGAGGAGATTACAGTGGAGGGGTTCACGCTGTCAGTGGCATCAGACCTCAGGCGCTCCTCTGAGCCAGCCATAGTCTCCAGGGTGCAGTCACAGCTGGCACTGCCCCTGAGGTGGCAGAGCTTTGTTTCAGACATCCATGAAGTGAAAGGGATTGAAGACAGGCTTGAGCCACTGGAGCCACTCACTCCACCACCTGCTTATGAGAGTGCCATCAGTGATGAAGTATTTGAAGATGCTTGCCAGCCCTCCATATTACAATTAACTGCACCTTCCATGAATGCAGAGCCAAATCCTCACCCCAATGCATGATGTTCCTACGAGGAAGATGAAAGAGCTGAGGTTTTTTACACCTCAAACTGTAGAGGTTCATCCCAACAGTCTTTGAACCAAAGCTGAACCAGATTCTCATGTCACTAGAATGCGATTGCACTATCAGTGCAATACCACCGTACTTTGGCTTGGTGGATGCCTACAAACACTGTGAGGAAAGGTGTGTTACATATGGCAACAATTCTCAGAGGCGGAGAAGAGTGAACAATGAGAAGAGACAATGTTGCCAAAGGACGGCTGTAGAAGGACTACAGGATGCAGCCAGGAGAAGCTGCCTGGGAAAAAGAAGGAATGGAGATAGCACCAGTGGGTGCTGCTTGTGCATTACAAATAGCAGTGCTGTTGAGAGATGTGCAGTCATGAGTCACCCTAAAATCCCTGCTGAGAGATAGAGGCTGCAGTTCCCTGAGTTGGTGTTTAACAGCAACACAGATTTCTGGTCTGCACTGTTTGTTGTTACACTTGCTCCACATCTTCCCCTCTGTGGCACTTGGTCCACCTTTTCAGCTGTGCTGCACCAGAGTGTGGCTGAGAGAAGGGTGGCTGTCTTCATCTGGAAGATGGTACAACCTGGTACTGTCACTTGGGGGTTGAAAAGCTGATGGCAAGCATGGCACCATGAAATGATTTCTATTGTTCACAAGGTTCTCATTCCGCACAGCCTGCAGAGGTGGGCAAGAGAGAGGTAACAGCACTTTTCCTCCTGCAAGAAGGGCCAGCAGCAGGACACAAACACAAAGCTGTCCTGTGCCTGTAACACTAGGTTCTGCAGCTCCACAGGAGCTGCTGTATGTCTCTGCTGCACTACAGCCCCAGACAGGGGAGTTTGCAGCTCTGCAGAAGGGTGTATTTCTCTGTTGTACAGCCCCAAACAGGTGGCTGGAAATACTTCACTGTATCACAGCAGGCATTTGCACAGAAAGGTCAATGCTTAAGCTCTCCCTAAGGATGTTGTGTGCAGAGACTTCTGTCTGGGCTCCGGACAGAGCCAGTCAGTCTGCTGACACCACAGCTGCAGTGGAGAACACCTGAGAGGAGCAGTCCCGAGGCACACACAGTCTTCATCAAGACAGCTCTAGCCTGGAGCCGGGTTCTAGCTCGCACTGCTAAGTAATCCTCCGTGGGTGATTTAAATTGAACTGAAGGTTCTGCAGTGTTAAAGTGGTCTGCAGTATGCAGAAGGCTTCTTGCCTGGTGGACGTGCAAATAAATCAGAGAGAAACACAGTAGTCTGATTGTTCTTATGAAGAAGAGCAGCAACTATCTCAGCCATGTGCCATACATTTGAATTGTCTTTAATTCACAAGGAAGCATCAAACCATAGCCTAGAAGCAAATAATTTCTCATTGTTTGATTCTTTAGAGCTCAATGAAAACAAAACAAAAGCCTTCAGTATTATTTATAAATAAATGAAAATATGTTAAAAATACCTGGTAGCATGGCTAGTTTTTCCTCCCCAAATACTCCACAAAGCTATGTTTTTGTTTGCATTCTGCTTATTTAATAATCTTGGCTTAGAAAAAGGAGAAAAGCTCCACTTCTAAATCTACATCTGAATCACTTTAATACTATTAATGATGGAGCTAGGATACCTCCACCATAAAAATACGATGAGATAAATTTGCCAAGAGAGGCAGTGTGGTTTCTCTAAACCCAGCCAATTCTTGCATTTCCCTTCTTTATCTGCAGGCACTCCAGCACAAGCCACAACAAAAAGCAGGACAGCTGTACCTCACGGGAACAGATACTGCGAATCTAAACTGGGCTACGCAGGACCCTTATGAGTGCACCAAATTGCCAGGAGTCAGGAAGAACCGCCAAGTGACCAGCACAGAAAAACGCAATTAGCCAAAGCAAACCCCCAAACATGCCACCAGTCACAATCGTTGGGATTTTGTATTGAGGCGTCTGTAGGGGTGACTTAGGCCTTTGTACTACATTTTGTGGGTTTAGCATCTGCAATTCCTGTGTGCCGTGCAAGCACCGTCTGACGCATTATGCGACAGCAGCTGGTGGTTTGCTTCTGGCAAACGGACGCTCGCTTGCTTTTCCCTTGGTGCTTAACCTGCGCTCAGCGAACCCTGTGTGCGCCCTTTCTTTCCCTCGTCACTACCGATCCCAGCCCGTTTCAGCCGACACGTCAGCAAACTAGAACCAGAAAGGCAGCCAGAACCGGCGTGTGTGCAGCGGCAGTCCTCTATCTGCTAATTCTACGGGCACGAAGAGCCCCTCCAGGTGCCCTGTTGCGCCAGACTAGGACACATGGACAGCCAGAGCGCTGCCGGCACTGCCCCCTGGCCCCGAGGCTCCGGAAGTGACGTAGCGGTGCTTCCGCGCGGCGAGCCCCGCAGGGCGCGGCGTTGCGCGTGCGTGCAGGGGTTCTCGGCGTGGGCGTGACAGGAGTCACCGAATCAGGCAATTGCCCTTTGAGCCCGCCCGGTCCAGCCGTTCTGCAGCTCTACCAAGTCTGGTGCTAAACCACGACTCTGAGCGCCACATCTCTGCCTCTTATAAACGCTGTCGAGGGACTGGGATTCAACCACCTGTCTGGTTCCACTGTTTGAGAAATGGTGGAGTCCCCTCAGCCTCCTCCAGGCTAAACAACCCCAATTCCCTCAGCTCCTCCTGACCAGACCTGTTCTCCATCGCCTTCACCACATTTGTTGCCATTCTCTGAACCTGCTCCAGCTCCTCAAAGTCTTTCTTGTAGTGAGGGCCTCCAAACTGAACCCCGTATTCAAGGTGGGGCCTCCCCAGTGCTGAGTACCGACGCACAATCACTGCCCTGCTCCTGCTGCCCACACCACTGCTGATCCTCGCCCTTGGTCTTTCACTGCCGGGCAGCTTTGCAAAGGGAGGGGCTGTGGCTCGGGGCCCCTCCCCAGGCACGACACTGGAGGAAGCGAGTTTGAATCGCTGGGGCCGCCGGGAAACACGGACGGAAGGCGGGAGGCGTAGGGCGGGAAGGGCTGGTCCCGGGGGAGCGGGAGGCTTTTTGCAGCAATCCGCGGCTTGCCGCTGCCAGGACCCGGCGGCTTCGAGAGTCGGAAGTGGTACGAAACGCTTCCACCTCCGCCGATCCCCTTGGGGCCGCCGGCCCAGGCCTGTTCTACACGCCGTCAGGCGACGGTTGCCCGCGGAGTCTCTCTGCATCCTCCCGAGGACAAATTTGGGAAGGATCAGAGTGGCTCTGGCCGTTGGTCTTGGCTTCGGTCTCCATTCTACCAGGATGCTGGTTGCATGCGGCATGCAGCGATGCCACCAGGAAGCGCTGAAGAAGAACCGTGTGACACTGGCAAAAGAGCTAGTTTTAAAAGAGTTGCTGGAGCATATGATAGAGAAGGACATCATCACCACGGAGATGGTGGAAATGATACAGGTATGCGGGTGCTATTCTGGTGCTCTCAAAGTTTTCTTTCTCAGCATCATTCTTGTCAGCGGTAGCAAATTCAGCTGTGTGTTACCTGCAGATATTAATGTGATTGCGTTTGGAGAACAGGCGAAGCAGTCTGGGCTTTGCGTGCATTATGCAGGAGAAGTGTGCACTGCTTCTGGCAATGTGAATTTTATCTGAGATTTACTAAATGTTGGCTTCTCTGCTAGCATGTAGTTATAGCAGGTTGTGTTTTGTGAGTCAGGTGGCATCTGCCGGTCCTTTGTTGTGATTTTATGCCTCTCTTTCACTTAACGAACTTAGATGTGTTTTTGTAAGCTGCATGAAGTGTCCGGCATGATCCAAGACTCTCTCAGATAAGAAATGCTTTTTGCAGGCAGTAGGTGCTGTGAAGACAATGGAAATAGCTTGGCACCGCTCTCAGTTGTGGTAATGCACTGAGAACTGCAGGCTAGAGGACAGGTCTTCAAAGAGAAAGTAAACTGGAGAGGAAATGGCGACTTCCTAAGTCCCTTGGTAAGGTTGGTGGTCCTGTTATAAGAACAGATACTGAAAAACAGGATCGTCTGTTGGGCACTGGTGCAGAAGGTGTGATCCTGAGACCTAACAGGTTTTTGAAAGCAGTGAAGAAATAAATTTCTGATGACTTTTGAGTCATTGTGTATCAAAGATAATGTCAAATTCTCTAGGGAACCTGTCAAGAATTCCAGTGCCAAGTTATGAGAGATGCAGGCAGCCTTAGCTGAAATAGTTCCTTTCCCTAGTGAAAGAGGACAAAGATACAGGAAGACAAAGGATTAGTAAAATTCTAGGTTTTTGCTGGGAGAGAGCTAGTGTCTTTATAGTATGGGACTATGGAAATAGCAGCAAAAGTAGACGTCTGACAAAGGTTAGGAGGAAAGTATTCACAACTGGACCAGTAGTAATGAGAAATGTGTTGTAATAGGACAGATATGAAAGGAGCATTTGCAGGATAGTTCTAATCATACCAGTGCTATAGAAAACAAAAAGTAATGTAAATGAAAAAATAACTGGAGTCAAACCCACTTTGTCTTAACTTTCATTTTTCTATAGTAGGTCTGTGAACTTGCAGTAGTCATCTCTGGCACAGATTTGCACAAAAGTCTTGGGAGTGCTGCAGGTAGCCTGTTCTTGACAATGTGTTGTGATGCCAATCATGAATCTTAGTGAAAACAGAAGGAAGCAAGCACCTCTTGTGGTGGAGGGTAGATTTTCCTGGATATTGTCACTGACTGGTTCTCTACATCCACCTACTGCTCCAAGAATTCAGGAAATCAAGATCTGGATAAATAGTTCTCTTTGAAACTGTTGTATTTCATAACACAGGACTTCATAGTTATCTGCTAAAACCACAACAGTTTTGCTGTTCCTGTTGGTGTGATTTAAACTATACAGATGAATGAAAAAAGTGGTTCTGGAAACAGGGCACTTTATTTAAGTGAACTTTTGTAATCTACTGAAAGTTAAATAAACCAAGGAGCTCAGGCAGGTGAAGGGAGGATGGAATTTTAAGTGTGAGGTGCTAAGCTGGTATTGAAACTTTACCACAACTAAGAAGAAGGTGTAAGGGGAGAACATTACAGGACAAGCCACTGGAGACAAAGGTGATTGATCTGTGAAGAGCTCACAAGGAATAGGAAGAATGAGTGAAGAGTTTGTAGGTGTACACCATATAAGAATTAATAAATAGGAGCGTATTCCTTTGACGTCCAAAATGGGGAAAGAGAGTAGAAACTGCCAGGAATGCATTTAAATTGGGTCATTCAAAAAGATATTAAAGATTCAGGTCAGTTTCAGTTATATACACTTTTAAGAAAGAATAAAGGAAAAGAAGTCTTTACTATACAGTGAAGCTGGCATCTGTGTAGTTATCTCGGTGAAGGCCCAGAAGAAAGGGATTTGAAAAACGGAGCAAAAAATGAGAGTGGAAATTAAGTGTAACAGTGGAAACAGACATTTTTAAGATGAAGTCCAAAACCCACTGCATTAATGCTTTCTTGGCAGCATCCCCTTTCTTCTGTTAACACCAAGAGACCAGATGATGTGAAATCTGCTACTAGCAAAGCTTTACACATGTGGCTTAAGGCTTTTTTTCCCCCTGATTTTCCTGTGACCGAATGTGTAGTGTTAGGCTTAGTAGAAATTAAAGAACTGTAGGATTCATTCAGTGGCATTAATTTGGACACCAGATATTTCAGCATGAGCTGTTTGGGTGTGTTTTAGTTCCACAGGGAAAGCTGTTACTGTGTACATGATACAATTTGTTGGCAGATGCCCAGTTGATATTCTAGTTATTAGAACTTTTTGAGAATGTCTTACAGACACCTAAATTACAGGGTTTTTATTTCATTCTTACCTTTTCTCAAGTAGTGCTGCTGTATCTTACTCCGTTGGTCTAGATGTTACAGTCTCTGTGTATAGACTCTTTCCAGAACTGACTGCATATAATAAGCTTTTACTTAATACTTCCTGAGGGGCTTGTGTGAGACCATAAACTATTGGGCAGCAGTGGAAGAATGTTCTGGACTTCCTGTATTCATTGAGGGGAAAATAGGTAACTGTTGCAACAGTAGCTGGAAGTAAAGGTTTAGAGAGGAGGATACATTACTCTCTGGTGTGATGTATGAATTGTTTGCTTGCCAAGTTCTGTACTCTCCCCTCTGGCTAATAGGAGCAGAGGAATGGGAGTGAAATCAGCTAGGAAAAGCTGTAAAAATGGATCTAGTACAGCTAGGAGTAGTGCTGAAACATGTTAAGTAAAACTGAGTTGTTCTGAAGATTCATTGAAAATGAACTGTGTTTAGGTGTTAATTTGAGTGTGGGTTTTGTTTTTGTCTGTGGATGCAGGCCAAGTCTGGGAGCTTCAGTCAGAATATAGAATTCCTCAATTTGCTGCCCAAGAGAGGCCCCAATGCCTTCTCAGCCTTCTGTGAAGCTCTGCGAGAAACCAAACAGCAGCATCTGGAGGCAGCGATCCTGAAGACGTTATCCAACCTGAGCCATGGGATTGTAAGGGTACAAGAGCTTTTTAAAAACTCCTGTGGATGGACTACATTTCAGATTGCATTTGGGTCATAAGGTGATCTTACTCAAATGGGAAAACACATGCACAAAAGAGAGCATAAGGTTTAGTTGGAAATGGACATGTGCTAGTCTTAGTAAAAGGAAAGGACAAGAGTTTTGTAAGAAGATCATTTTCACACAGGAATCCCCTGCTCAATCTGTGTCACCTTGAGCAGGTTGCCTAGAAGCTACATCCAGGTGGCATTTTAATATCTACAAGGATGGAGACTCTGCAGGCTCTCTAGGCAACCTCCTCCAGTGCTCTGTCGCTCACACTAGAATGTGTCCTGATGTTAAGAGGAAATGTGTGTGTGCCAGTTTGCCACATAACTGGGCACCACTGAAAGAGCCTGGTTGTGTCCTCTTTGCACTCTCTCTGAAGTGTTTATATACACTGGCAAGATCCCCTGGAACCTTTTCTTCTCCAGACTGAACAATCCCAGCTATCTCAACCTTTCCTCATATGTGAGATACTTCAGTCCCTTCATCATCTTCGTGGGCTGTTGGAATCTCTCTAGTATGTCTGTATCTGGACACAGGACTCCATGTGCAACATTGCCAGAGCTGACTAGGGCAGAAGGATAAGCCCCTTTGATCTGTTATGCAGGTAACAGTCCTCCTAACACAGCCCAGGATTTGGCCTTCTTTTGTGGCAAGGGCACATTGCTAGGTCCTGTTCAACTTGGTGTCCTTCAGGTTCCCCAAGACATTTTTTCTGCCCAGTTGCTTTCCAACTGTGTGGGCTCCAGCATGTGTTGGTGCATGTTGTTGTTCGTCCCCAGCTGCAGCACTTTGGAAGTCTTATTGTGCTTCTGGACATTTTTACATACAACATGTTCTTCGTGCGTGTGCCATCAAGAACTCAAAAGCTGCAAAGAAAGTATTTTCTCTGAAATATTTTCATCTAGCGTTCAGTAATGCTCTGAGTAGAAAGCTACTTCAAGACAGTCTTGTTTATTGAGAAGCACTTTCCTTTTTTTGTTATTTTTCTGTTCATCTTTTCACTCTTTGCAGTTATTAGTGTTGGACTAAAGGAAGAGTTCAGCAAGGATTCAGTATTCTTATTGCATTGATGAGGATGGAAAATCATAGTAAACATCTTATATACAAAGAAAGAAGAGCAGATGTTTTTGATGAGTGATGTTCCTTATTAAAATGTAGGATTTAGTAGATTCACTGGACAGAGCAGTTTTGGGCAAAAATGAGAAGGATATGATGATGACGTTTCCCAACTGGCGATTCGGGTATAAGGAAAGATGCTGAAAGAAGGGAAGGAATTTTGCACTGACAAAAAAGCACTGCTGCTCTCTTCTCATGCTGTTTCATTTGCTTGTGAACCATGATATTACTGTTTTAAATAGGTGACTGCAAAGCAGGTGTCTTGCTCCATGACACTTACAGATCTGTACCATAGAGAAAAAAACAGCTGGTTTATGCTACTCTCTTTCCTGGATGTCTTGTAGCTTGAACACTGCTATGGATCAGACCTTCACATCCCTGCCAGTGAGCTGTGCCATTCAAAGAGACCTCGCTGGATTGGTGAGTCACATAGGACAGCATGAACACTTGGTTTGCTGGCTGGCTGGCTGGCTGCTTATAATTCCTTCATATTTAGCCTATCAGGTAGTGCAAGGACTAGGGGGAATGGAGCAAAGCTGGAGGTGGAGAGATTCAGATTGGATGTGAGGAGGAAGCTCTTCACCGTGAGAGTGGTGAGGCTCTGGAACGTATTACCCAGGGGGGTGGTTGGGGCCGCTTCCCTGGAGGTGTTTAAGTCCAGTCTAATCTAGGGTAGGGTGTCCCTGCCCATGGCAGGGGGGTTGGAACCAGATGATCCTTGTGGTCCCTTCCAACCCTGACTGATTCTGATTCTATATCCCCTTAATTCTAGCCATAAGCTTGTCACAGGAATGACAGTTCACTGTGTTCTGTTGTTAGGCTAGAAAATGGAAGTGAAGTGGCATATTGGATGAGAGAAACCAATCAGGCTTAGTTGGCTTCATTTATTTTCACAGGAACCTTTGTTGCTTAAGCAGTACCAGTCAGGAAAACTGTAGATATTTCAAAGATCTTCTTTAAGGTTTACAATAAAGTTTAATATAACTGGAGCTATGAAAGGACTCTGATTTGGAGCAGTCTTTGTCTTCCTTTTTGGCAAAGAAGTTTAAGTACAAGGCCGTATATGTGTTCCATGGGCCCAGCACAGATTGCTGTAGCTTCTGTGAAGTGCAGCAAACCAGCTTTTCTTTATCATGCATTGATGAATTGAATCTCCTTGCTGGTTTTTATGTTGCCTCTGATAATGTTTAAAGTCCTCATGTTCCCTAACCACACCTTTAACTGTGCTGGTTGCTGGGAGCTCTCTATACCGTGAAAAAACACTAGAGAGATGCCTTCAGCATCTTTATGGCTCTGTGTTGGACTCTTTCAAGCAGTTCTCTGAGATCCTTCTTGAACTGAGGGGGCCAGAACTGGACACAACATTCCAGGTGTGGCCTCACCAGAACAGAGTAGAGAGGGAGGAGAATCTCTCTCAACCTGCTCACCACAGCCCTTCTAATTCACCCCAAGATACCCTTGGCCTTCTTGGCCACCAGGGCACATTGCTGGCTCATGGGCATCCTTCTGTTTGGCAGCACCCCCAAGGTCCCTTTCCCCAGAGCTGCTCTCAAACAGGTCAGTCTGCAACCTATCCTGGTCCATGGATCCAGATGCCAGACTCTACACTTGACTTTGCTGGATTTCATTCAAACTTTCCCACGTTTACCAGGCCTTGGATAAAGCATACAAGAAGGAAACCCCAAACTTGCCAATTAAAATTATATAAAAAGAAGAAAGCTATCTTACTCCAGCGTGTGGGATTTTTCCTGCTGTGTTTAGTTATGTGTCTCTAGTTCCTGACCAAGTGAAATTCTTAGAGATCTGAATAGGACCATATGGAAATGTGCCTAAAACCACAGTGTTCAGAGCTTTCAATTACTAGGCCAACTGCAGAGGATTTGTAATTGCAATTTTTGTTATTGGTGTGTTTGTTTTGCACAGAACAACTGGAATGTTCCTTGAATGATGGAGGTGATCCCTCAGTTCCTCCAGTGAAGCACTGTACTCCCGAATTTTATAAGGATCATCAGCACTTGGTAAGTAGTTGAGAGAAAACTTGCTTAGGATGGGAGAGATGTGAGTTGTTTGGAAATGTAAAGTGAACATGTGGGCTGTTGTGGAACCGCAAGGTCTGCCAAGTCTCATTGAGTTTGTAGTTCTTATTCACTCAGTCAGTATACTCAGAACTTCTGTAACTATAGAAATTGTGTCTCTGGTTCTTGTTCATTAAGAACTTTGTGCAGTGCCATTTGTTCTGTTGCTCTGTGTAAGCTGTCAGTTATTATTGCCTCCTGTGTGGTGACACACCTGCAAGTCACCCTTAAGACTACAGCTGTATTCAATAACAGTCACAGTCTTGACCCTTTTAATTGCCAGCTGTACCTGAAAGAATCTCTCCTTAGGCTCAAGAACCAGCTTAGGATTCTGTGCTGTGTAGTGCTGGGTAGAACACCTTGATTTTATCCTGCAGTAGCTGAAATTCTGTGGGGAGTCTGATTACTCTTTGTTTTTGTTTGTAATGCAGAGACCATGGTGAGGTAGGCTTCAGGAAAGAAACTAAATCATTGCATCGAGTGCAGCATATACTTCTCTAGGGTTACACAAGGTGATAGTACTTGGGTCACAGGTTCTGTGTACCACAGAAGGAATTACTATTGGGGGTTTTAACTGTCTACTGGAGACCTAATTGAACAGCATCTGTGTGAGCTTGGCTTGGCTTCCGTTGTGTCTGTGCCTGGATGCACCTTTGGTACTCAATTTTACTTCAGATTTACAGTAGCTGATCAACTATTGATTTGTTGTTGTTAGAGTGGGAGTGGCAGAGAGAGAACTTCATTTGGAGACACCCCTCTAAACTTTAGCTCTTTTCCTGTTAACGTTTTTTTGCCAGCCACATAACTTTCAGTGACTGTCCCACTTTGGGGACTACCACAGTGACCGACAGCCTTTTGCTGTTACAGGTGCCCTCATGTTCTATTGTACTCCTCCCAGCACCAGTTGAGAAATGTTAGGTAACTTTTAGTGATGGTGTCCTCAGGACTTTGATAGAGATGATGGAAACAGATGGGCCATGTGGGGTGAGCATGGGGAAGGGGAAAAAAGTTAGCAAGAACAATTCTCAGTTTGAAATGGAAAAGCTGCGTTTGTTAAAATGAGTAAGAAGACAAACTAGTGTAACAGCTGAGTAACAGTGTTGTAGGGCCATCACTTGTGGAAACTTGGAAAAGTTGTGTTTGAAGGGTACAAATATTTGGGTTTTGTTGTTGTTGTTGGGGTATTTTAAAATCAAACTTCAGGAATTTGAACTCTAGTGCTTTTTGTGCCCTATCAGTCAATACATCCTGGACAGGACGTTTATTTGGTATGTAGGGATTGCTGTTCTACTCTTGGCACAATTTCCTTGTGTACTCTAAATGTATCCATTTCAAATCTTCTTCTCAGGCATACAGGCTGGTATCAGAGCCCCGAGGCCTGGCACTTATCATCAGTAATGTGCACTTCAGCAGTGAGCAGGAGCTGGAGGACCGTGCAGGTGGGGATGTGGACTGTACTTCCCTGCAGGTGCTTTTCAAGCACCTTGGCTATCAAGTGACAGTCTGCCATGATCAAACTGCACAGGTAAGAGGCATGGATCCCAGCACTTCACAGTCAATATAGGTAGGAGTGTGTAACTGTTAATGTAAACATCTCAGGAAGTTCTCTTAAACAGGAATCTCTGGATGGCCACTTAGGGGTGGAAAATAAGGCTAGACAGGAAGTGCTGCTGCAAAGACATCAGCAGCAGAAAGAGGACTGAGGAGAGCTTCTGGCCCTTGTTGAATGGGGAGGGGAACACAGTGGTCAAGGATGAGTGAAAGGCTGAGGGACTCGATGTCTTTGTCTCAGTCTTTAATATTGGGACCAGGTTTTCACTGGATACCCAGCCCCATGAGCTGGAAATTAGGGACGGGGACCAGAATGAAGTGAGGAGATGATCAGTGACCTGCTGCACCGCTTAGACACACACAAGTCTATAGGGTCCAATGGCAAACAACTAAGGGTAATGAGGGAGCTGCTGGAAGTGCTCCCCAAGCCACTTTCCGTCGTTTCCCAGCAGCCCAGGCTAACAGTCCCAGTTGACTGGAGGCTGACCAATGTGGTACCCATCTGCAAGAAGTGCTTCAAGGAGGATCCAGGGCACTGCAGAGCTGTCAGTCTGACCTTGGTGCTGGGGAAGGTCATGGAGCAGATCATTTTTACTGAAAGATTGGTCAGGTGCTGGACCAGGATGCCCAGGGAGGTGGTGGAGTCACTGTCCCTGGAGGTGTTCAAGAAATATGTGGACATGGCACTTAGGGATGTTGTTTAATGGCAATGGTGGTATTGGGTTGAAGGTTGGGCTCACTGATCTTAGAGGTCTTTTCCCAGTGAAACAATTCTGTGATTCTGTGTTAAATCCACATGTACCAACTCAGATAATTGCTGCATGGCTTCCTTGTCCTAAGTCATTCCTATCTCACAGTGTTATGCTTTAGATGGAAGGCTCCATAAAACAGGAGCAGTTTGCTGGGGTTTCTTTATAGAACAGGTCTTTTGTCCTGTGTTTCATAATAAGAGGACCATTTGTGGGTTTCATAGAATCGTATTTCCCTGTATGTCGACCCGGCTTCCCTGTATATCTGGAAAGCATTAAAGCATTTTTTTGCTTTCTCTTCTAGGAGATGCAGAAGACATTGGAGAGGTTCTCTAAGCTTCCAGATCATCAGGGTGTGGATTCCTGCATTGTGGCTTTACTCTCCCATGGTGTGGAGGGGGCTGTTTATGGCAGTGATGGCAAACTGCTGCAGGTATATTGCTGTGTCCTCACCTGGTGATGTAGGTTATGTCCTTGAAAGTAACAATAGAAGCAGGGTAAAAAGCTAAAAAATTAAATTGCGAGAGACTGAGGGTTGATTTGGTTGGGGATTTTTTTGTTTGGTTGGGTTTTTTTAAGAGAAAAGGGGAAGAAAATGTGGGCAGAAACTTGCCTGCGAGAGGTCTCTAAGATAATGGTGTAGAAATAGGGCAAGTAGGGTGAATGACTTTGTTCTCTCTTGCTGTACAAGTATTATGTAGAGTGCATGAACTCAAGTCAGCAGGAGCTGGGGGAGAGGGTGGGGAAGGGATGTGTTCATCGTGTGGTGATATTGGAGCTAAAAGAGAAAATACCAGGAACAATGAGGTACTGATCAAAACACAGGCAAGCAGGATGAGCCCAGATTTGGCTCACAGAGGGCTGAACTGACTTGTATTTCTCTTGTCTCTCAGCTGCAGGAGGCATTCCGGCTCTTTGACAATGCAAACTGCCCAAATCTGCAGAATAAGCCCAAAATGTTCTTCATCCAGGCCTGCCGGGGAGGTGAGTGCCCAGGTGCTGAGGGCCCCGTGTCTGGCATGCCATTGAGGCCCAGCTCACACACACACATGCCCACACCTTCAACTTGCTGTCAACTCTCCTCTTTGCTTCTCTCAGGTGTAAGTGGGACCCACACTCACCTCCTGCCCTGCTGCTGCCACTGCATCTGTTGCTCTGTAAGTGTCCCTTGCTCTGTGAGGTGTGTGCACTGACTTGCAGCCCCCAGAGCACCACAGTGACATGAAGCCCTGTCACATCTCACTCCCATGCTGAGGCATTGTCTTGCCATGCCTGCAGCAGGGAGAGTGGGGCGTGTGATGCATCCCATTGCAGCACAGCATGAGGTACTGCACTAGCAGTCCTGTGCACCAGAAGTCTTGCTTGAGGTCCTGTCTTTTTCCTGACCCTGGATGTTTTGTGTCTTGTATTGCCTTTTGAACTCTCAAGTTAACACTCAAGTCTGTGTATTTATTTATTTATTTTTTCTTTACCCTGGTGGTTTTTGATCTTCAATTGACCTTTCATGGAATCACAGAATCATTTTGGTTGGAAAAGACCTTTAAGATCTTCGAGTCCAACTGTTCTCTAACTCTAGCAGGTCTCATGCTAAGCCATGGCCCTCAGCACATCTCTGCCTCTTTTAAACACTTCCAGGCATGGGGATTCAGCCACCTCTCTGAAGAGCCTCTTTCAGTCAAAAGTTTCTTCTAATATCCAACCTAAACCTCTACTGGTGCAATTTGATACCATTTCTTCTCATCGCTGGTTACTAGAAAGACTGACACCCGCCTTGTTCCAATCTTCTTTCAGTGAGAAGATCTCCACTCAGCCTCCTTTTCTCCATGCAGAGCAACCCCAGTTCCCTCATCCATTCTTCATAAGTTGTGTTCTGTAGACCCTTCACAAGCTTGGTTGCTGTTTTCTGGGCCCACTCCAGCATCTCACTGTCCTTCTTCTCTTTCCATGCACTCTTCCCACATGCTGTTGTAGAATTCTTACCCCCTGTTGTACATAATTCTTGTCTTGATTCTCATGGACTTACTCTTTTTTCCACCCTTTCTGTTCTGTTTTTCATACAGAATTCTGCTCCCTGTTTTCCCTCTTGTAGCTAACCACACATCTAAATTAATTTCCTTTTACATCTACTAAAGACCAAGTTTGTCTCTCAAAGTCTTGGATTGTTTCTGAGATATTTGTGACACTACAGATATTGCAAAGAGAAATTCTGGCTTTCAAAGCTTTGGGTATTTCCTTTTGATAGAATTTTACCAGTGTGTATGACTTCTCTTTTCTTTTCCCTTGTTCCTTGCAGTTCTCTCCTGTCTTTTTTTATTTTTAGCAGATCTTTATAGATTGTCCTGTAGCCAAAAGGATTTTCTATTCCCACAAATACAGAATGTCAGGGGTTGGAAGGGACCTCCAAATAGCATCTAGGTCAGACCCCTCTTGCCCAAGCGGGTTCACACAGTAACACATCCAGGTGGATTTGTCATCTCTGGAGACATTCTGACTCCACAACCTCCCTGGGCAGCCACCTTTTTAGCAGAAAAGTTTCTCCTTATGTTCACATGAACTTTCTCCTCTGCTCCAGCTTGCACCCATTGTCCCTTGTCATTGGACATCCCTGAGCAGAGCCTGGCTCTGTCCTCCTGACACTGCCCTGCACATCTTGATAAACATGAATGAGGTCACCCCTTAGGCTCCTCTGCTCCAAGCTAAAGAGCCCCAGCTTCCTCAGCAAGCAGATGTTCCACTGCCTTCAGCATCTTTGTGGCTCTGTGCTAGACTCTCTCAAGCAGTTCCCTGAGGTCCTTCTTGAACTGAGAGGCCCAGAGCTGGGCACAGTATTTCAGATGTAGCCTAACCAGGGCAGAGTAGAGGGGGAGGAGAACTTCTCTCAACCTACTCACCACAGCCCTTCTAATCCACTCCAAGATGCCCTTGGCCTTCCTGGCTGCCAGAGGACATTGCTGGCTCATGGACATCCTTCTGTCTGACAGCACTCCCTATGTCCCTTTCCCCAGAGCTGCTCTCTGACAGGTCAGTCCCCAACCCCTACTGGACCCTCGGGTTATTCTTTCCCAGATGCCAGACCCTACACTTGGCCTCCTGAATTTTGCCTGTTACTGGTTTGTGCTTAATCCTAAGCACAAGCTAAGGTCTGCTTGAAGAATTTTGGCATTCCAAAATGCAACATCTGATCCTTCTAAGCATTTGGAACATTGTGAGATGAATGTTTGCAATAGGAATTGAAGGTGATTTCTTTCCTTAGGTCTGCAAATATACAGGCTCAGAACAGTGTGGAATGAGTGTAACAAGCCAGAATTTGGTAACTAGATTTATTTGACTCTATAATTACAATGATGAGTCAGTTCACATAAACAGATAAGGCTTGGCTTTCCTATTCATGTGATGAAAGACATGGGGGAAAAAAAAGCAGTTAAAATGGAAACATTTTCATTGCAACCTTAAAGAGATGATGAAACCTAAAAGGAGGTTGAAATGAGGCTGATGTTGGTCTCTTCTCTCAAGTAACTAGTGAGAGGACTAGAGAAAATGGGTTCAAGTTGTGCCAGGGGAGGTTTAGGTTGAACACATTGGGAAAATCTTCACTGAGAGAGTGGCAAAGTGGTGGAAGGACCCACACAGACTCCTACAAGTCAATGTGAATCTAGACAGAGACCTTTATTACTTGTTACACCTCCATTTATATAGTCTTGAGTACAGAGCACACACCTACAAGTATTAACATAATCTAAGGGACTACAGCCCAATCATTATATATTGTAACTTGTTTTTCCCCTGAGCCAGATGTCCCACTATCTTTACTCCCCCATGGGAGGCATCCTGAAGTTGTAGAAATGAAGGTCAAACACTGCTCATAATTTTTCTGTCTTATGTTGCATTCCCACAGTGAGGGGTTGGAACAGGCTGCCCAGGGAGGTGGTGGAGCCACCCTCCCTGAAGGTGTTTAAGAAGCTGTAGATGTGGTGCCTCTGGATATGGTTTAGTGGTCATGGTAGTTTAGTTACAGTTGGACTCGATGAACTTAGAGGTATTTTTCAGACTAATGATTCTGTGAAGGAACTTCAAGTAACAATGTAGAGAGCAATTCTGCTGACTTAGGAACCAGCCATTTCTTCTGCATAGCTATGAAATGCTGCCCACACCACTACCTCTCAAAAGCTTACAAATCTCAATGCACAGAGCCGCATCAGAACAGGAAGGCCTCTGAAATGGGTACTTATGCCTCCTAATACTAGAATCTGAGACGTGCTGTTAGAACTAGGTGGAATAGTGAATGCTCATCTTAACGAAAAAAATTAAAAAAAAAAAAAAAGGAAGGGCAAAAAGCTTTCTAGACAAGTTGTGAAACACAATTTTTCATACAGCAGAGCTATACTTTTGATGTTATTGCCACTAAGCAGTTAATCCAGATTACAATGGAAACTGTACCAACAACGTCCTGGCCTGCCATCAGCAATAGTGTGACCAGCATGACCAGGGAAGTAATTGTCCCCCCTGTAGTAAGCACTGGTGAGGTGACACCTGGAGTACCACATTCAGTTTTGGGGCCCTCACTACAAGAAGAACTTCAGGTATTAGAGCAGGTCCAGAGAAGGGCAACCAAGTCTGGAGAACACATCTTGCAAGGAGCAGCTGAGGAAACTTGGGTTGTTCAGCTTGGAGAACAGGAGGCTGAGTGATAGGTGGTAGGGTGAGAGGAAATGGCCTAAAGTTGTCCTGGGGAAGGTTTAGGTTGGGTATTAGAAGAAGTTTGTTCTTTGGGAAGGTTTTCAGGCACTGGAATCCCCACACCTGGTGGTGTTTAAAGGGGCAGAGATGTGGTGCTGGGGTACATGGTTTAGAACCAGCCTTGGCAGAATTAAGCAATGGTTGGACTCGATCTGAAAGGGCATTTCCAACCCAAACAATTCTGCAATTCTGTGTAAGCAACCAACTGGGAACCTGTCATAGTACAGACTAACGAGTCCTGGGAAGGACATGAAATGCTTTCCAGGTCTTAAAAAAATCTATATGTGCTGGAGTGAAATAGTTTTGAATTTTCCTATTGCACAATTGTCAGGATTTACAGCTAGGTGAGATTCTGTGTTTTCATGATATCTTGGAGGTAGACTTTAGCACTAAAATTACAGCTCTCATTTGAATTCTGCAGTAAGGAGGGAGTTTGGATTGCAAACTACACTGGACATTTTTGGACATTTCTAAGGTTTGTAAAAGTGGAAAAACTTCTAGGTCTTGGCATCACATTGTTTAATGTGTGGTGAGGAGTTGTCAGAAACTGCTTTCTGGTTATCCCATGATCTGTGTATGAATGGAAGTTGGAAAGAAATAAATCATCAAGCAGTCTACCAGTGGTTAGGCTGAGCAGGTTCAGCAGTTGCTGCAGGAATCTGTACAGAGGATCTTTGAGATGAATTTTTTAAAAACAGCTGAATATGCTTAAAGTTCATGCAAAAGCTTTCTGCTTAACAGCAGCTGTCAGAGCCCAAAAACAGACGAAGCACAGGAAAACTACATCCAGTAATTCAGATTTATTTTATTTATTTTCTTCTACCCTCCCACCACCTCCTCCTTTATTGCCCCTTTCCCCCCTTGACCCAGATGAGACAGACCGGGGAGTGGATCAGAGAGACGGCAAGGAGTGGTCCAGCTGCCCAGGCTGTGAGCAGGCTGATGCCAACAAGGAAGAGAGCCCCAGGCTGCGCCTGCCCACGTGCTCTGACATGATCTGTGGATATGCTTGTCTGAAAGGTACTGGGGAGAGACCCTAGCTCAGGGCATAAGCAGGTGCTGTGTCTGTGTTCCCCAGAAGCCTCACCTTGCACACCTTCTTCCCAGGCACAGCTGCCATGCGGAACACGAAGCGTGGGTCCTGGTACATCGAGGCGCTCACAGCAGTGTTTGCAGAGGACTCTCGAGACACTCACGTGGCTGACATGTTGGTGAAGGTAACCTGGGAGGTCTTTCCTCTCCCACACTTGACTGCTTTCTGAAGAGCCTTCCAGTGCCTCAAATTCCAATTAGAGCAATTGCTTTTGCTTAATGTGTAGCACAGTCAATACTTCTTTGCCCATTTCTGTATATTTGTAAACAGTTCTGCTGCAGTCGACCCAAAGTACAAATGTCCTTTCTGTACCTCCTTCCATTTCCCCTGTACACCTGCATAGTGAAGCTATGAGAAGAACTAATCTGACTTGCCAAGAATCCCTTCTCTTCTGTAGCGGTAGAAGGGTTTTCATTCCCTGAGTGTGTAAAACAGCCTCACAGAATAGGTTCAATTGCCAAAGTCCCTTAAGATGGCAGTCTTCTTACTTCTGCTTTCTGAGTCATCACAGTAATTCCACTTCCTGTACTCTCACACCCAGGTGAATCGGCAAATCAAGCACCGGGAAGGTTATGCCCCAGGCACAGAATTTCACCGCTGTAAGGAAATGTCAGAATACTGCAGCACACTCTGCCAGGACCTTTACCTGTTTCCTGGCTATGTGCCAGGGAAATAGCCCTGCCAGTTCTGCTGGAAGAGGATTACTGCCAAAGCCGAACTCTGCATGGATGTCCATGGGCTGTGACATCAGATGTCAAACCAGGAATTCTTTGCATCTGGCCAGGCCACTTCTCCGTGACTTTTTCTAAAAGAATCTGACACTATCTTTGTAACCTGACTCAGTTCAGTTTAAAATTCCAATACCCTGACTTACTCCGTATGCGTGGGAATTGAGGAAAAGAAGATCACCACTGGAAGTGGGAGCAGCCTTTGGAAGGACGTTCGTAAGTGAAGTGAATGTGAAAAGGGGAACAGACCATACAGTTTCTGGGTTTTTCAAGTTAAGCCTATCTTAAAGGAAAATTATTCTTGAAAAGCTTTTTATGTTATGCTGGTATTGTAAAAATTTTAATGCTTTCTGTCTGGGTCCTCATGCAGGACACTCTTGTGCACAGTAGAAAAGAACTCGCCAGTGAGGAAGAATTCTCCCTTCCAACATGGAAGGTTGTTGACACTTTGCAATCCATCTTGAGCACTTCAGTTATGTTTTTCTTATGTTCCTTCTGTAGCCAAGTTACCAAGAGAGCTTCAGGACATCCCAGGTTATCAACAAAACAAACAGATGCAGAATGTCTCCTATGGAAAAATAAACCTACATGAACTTCCCCAGAAAGAGTTTTGAATCCAGACTTTCTAGATTAGCTTCCTTGAGTCCCAGGAGTGAACAAGCACTTGGAATGTCCCTTTGGAGGAATGCGCCTGCTATGGCACCTGTGTCACATGGGGATTCCACCCACTTCTCAGGAGTCTATAATTGCATTGCACAGCTCCTTTTTGCTGCAGCCTTGTGCAAAAATCTCTTCGAGTGAATCAACAAAGTCACTGAAGGCAGCTCACTGCAGTCTCACTAAGGTGCTTGAATTGTTTATCCCTGCAGTTTCTTTCCCTTCCCAAGGGAAGCATTTTGCATTCTTACCCTGTTTGGGTGATTTCCTCTCTTTAGCCACGATCATTTGAAGCTGTTTCCTACCCAGTCTTATTTGCAAAGTGTCATTCTAAGAAATGTTGAGCCATCAACATCACTTCTTCTGGAAATTGTCTACAGCCTCTTCATGCTGTAATTTGTCTCTTGCTTGTGTCCAGTAGCAGTTAGTCCTATGGACTATGGATGTCATTCTCATGTTCTGGTAGTGCCTAGATCCTGATAGACTTGGCCTACAGCTGTTCAGCCTCAACCTTCTCCGTTTTGGATCAGGAAGCAGTCATAGATCCTGGCTTACTCTTTTTTTTTTTTTTTTTTTTTTTTTTTTTTTATTTATGAAGTGTGACTTTACAAGTAATTCTTCAGGATAGAATTATGAATAGGAAACACAAAGAGATGAAAAGAGGCATGTGGGAGTTTTATTGTTCTGCCTGGGAAAAGGAAGGCTGCATTTGCTTCAGCTGCCGGTGGTGCAGCCTGGACTTGAATCTTGCACTCACCTTGTGCATAACGTGATGAACAACAAGGATCCTCCTTGCCAATTGGTGCCTTACTCTGAAGTCTGGGATACCAGTTCAGGGACTGTTGTACCTCCCCGGAGTACAAGTTCCTGAGTGCTCCCTCTTGGACATGGTGCAATGTTTTACAGATGGGTATGTTGATGGAACAGCCCACTCACAGATTTCTGTAGGATTGCATCAAACTTCATTGTCACTGCCACTTCCCATACCTTCCTTTTGTATACTTGAGGTATTACAATAAAGAATTCTGTTTTGATTATTTTGTGCAGTATCTTCCATTTGGAGAGTTATGACTCTGTGCAGAAATGAAGCTTCTAGAGAGGATTCTATATTGTTTATTGTAGTAGGACCTCCCAGAGGCTCTTCTGAACTCTCAGGTGGAAGTCTGCTACTTGCTAGCTGCAACCAGTATGGGCTGCTTGTAAATTTTGCTAACACCCAGACTAAACAAAAAGTTAGCATTAATAAAGAGGCATGAGGCAGAACCATCAAGCAGGAGGCTGATGATATGTTTCAGCTCATAAAATATTAAAACTGGGAAAATTGTGGCCTCGGTGATCTAGAAGGAAGACCTGGTGCCAAAGTGAAGGGTTCCAGAGAAAAGGGAGTCTTAGAAGGAGGAAAGGCCTGGAAAGAAGGTGAAGATGCCAGCTGGAGGAAACCTTCCTAGCAGTGGGGGAAGATCAGAGTGATCTAACACCTGCCTGGAAACAAGTGCCAGGGATGCCTAAAGGCCTTGACACACAGTGCTCATGACTGGGAAGAGCTCTACAGCACAGAACCAGCAAAAGCTTTTGCTTCACCTTCAAAGACCAGCAGCAAAGCTTTTGCTTCACCTTCAAAGATCAGCAGCAAGGGAAGCTGAGCTTCAGGTATGCTAGAAGGTCTGATAAGACACATGGAGTATAGGGAGATGATTTGAGACAGCCAGCACGGCAAGTGCCAGGACCAGAGGGAATGGTTTCAAGCTGTGCCGGGGAGGTTCAGGCTGGGTGCTAGGAGATACTTCCTCACAGGATTATCAGATGTGGAAGTGGTCTGCCTAGGGCAGTGATGGAACAACTGTCCCTGAAGGTGTTTAAGCAGTGTGTGGACCTGGCATTTGAGAACATGGTTTAATGTTGATCTTTTGGTGCTGGGTTGAAGGTTGGGCTGTGGATGATCTTTGAGGTATCTTCCAACCAGATGTTTTCTCTGTGTGAAAGCAGCCCTGCAGAAAAGAACTTGGGAGTTCTGGTGGATACGAAGCTGGACATGAACCAGCAATGGGCACTTGCAGCCCAGAAGGCCAGTGGCAGCCTGAGCTGCATCAAAAGCAGCATGGCCAGAGAGGGAGAGAGGTGCTTCTGCCTCTCTGCTCTGGGGAGACCTCACCTGCAGTGCTGTGTCCAGCTCTGGAACCCTCAACACAGAAAATACATAGACGTGATGGAGCAGGTCCAATGGAGGCCACCAAGATGATCAGGATGCTGGAGCACCTCTGATAGGATGACGGGCTGAGGCAGCTGGGGTTGTTCAGTCTGGGGAAGAGAACGCTTCAGGCAGACCTAGCAGCAGCCTACCAGTACTTGAAGGAAGCTACACAAAGGCTGCAGAGGGACTGTTTGCAAGGGCCTGTAGTGACAGGATGATGGACAATGGTTTCAGATGAGAGAAGAGCAGATTTAGATTGGATGTTAAGAACAAGTACTGCAACAGGTTGCCCCGGGATAGGGTTGAGGCTCCATCCCTGGAGTTATTGAAGATAGGGATCGCCAAGGATCTGAGCAAGCTGCTCTAGTGGAGGATATCCCTGCTGACTGCAGGGGGTTTGACTGGATGACCTTTGGAGGTCCCTTCGAACCCAAACCGTTCTATGGTTCTCTGTCTCTTCCATGAGACCTAGAAGGAGATTTCCTGTCTCCTACTGAAAAAGTCCATTACTTTTCCAATGTGACCTAATGCTGTTACAGGGAATCTGGCGGCAATGTTTACAGAGGAACTGCCACCATCTACCTGTGGTAGTTCAGACAGTGAAGTAAACAAGCTGTTGGTACTACTGGCACAGTTTAGGGAATGAGTTGAACAGCTGAGTTGGCAGCAAAGTAGTGAGTGGTTGACATTGTAGGTCAAAACCAAAACAATGATAAAGTCAGAAGTTTTCTTTTTGGGGATGAGTGTTCCACTGTTCACTGGGACAGGTTGCTCATAGAAGTTTTAGATGTCCCCTCCCTGGAAGTGTTCGAGGCCAGGCTGGACTGGGCTTTGAGCAGTCTGGTCCTGGAGAAAGTGTCCCTGCCCGTAGCAAAGAGTCTTTGTCAAGACAGAGTTTTATCATTTTCCTGGACTGAAAATCTTTGCGGATAATGAGAAAACCAATATCCAACAGATGTCTGTGAAAGGCCTGTACCCTGTTACCTGCTCCACTGCCCACATACTTCTGGACTTGCAGCTGCCTCAGAATATAACAAACTGCAGCTGAGGAGGTAGCAGTTGCAGGGGGGAAAAAAACTGAAGAAAAGGTACCAAGAGGACAATGGTGCCTAGTGACAATACAAGAGGCAATGGGCACAACTGAAACACAGCAGGGTCCATCTGAAAATCAGGAAACACTATTTTCCTAGTGAAGGTGACCAAGCACTGGAGCAGGTTCACAAGAGAAGTTGTGGATTATCCATTCCTCTAGATACCCAAAAGCCATCTGGATGTGGTCTCAGGAAACTGAGATCTAAGGAAACTGTTTCTAAGTGGCCCTGTTTGAGTAGAGGAGTTGGACCTCCAGAGGTTTCTTCCAATATCAACCATTCTATGGTTCTGTATGAAAAAGATATTGAGTGTTGGTCATACCAGTAAATAAAGGTCCATGAAGGCTGTTTTTTTGTGGTGAAGGATTGTGGCCAGGGCATCAGCAATAATGGGCACGTGCTAAGGAAAACTGTGATGAGTGGGGACACCAGGGAGCTTATATAAGGAATAGTATTCAAAGGCCTGCTAGGAGGATGCTGGCACTTCACAAAGCTGTCTGTGAAACAGGTTGTGGAAATTGCCCTACTCAAGCACAGGATGGTTCTCTTGTCTCTAATTTTGGTTGCTTTTTATTTCCAATCCTCTTCACTTCTCTCTGTCATAGCCCCCATTCTTTCTATGATCCCTTCTGAACAGAGCGAAGAACAATAACTGCCTGAGAGAGGAGATGGGAAAACTTAACCTCCTGTTCATCTACTGAGCTGTGCTGGTGTCAAGCCAGCAGAGAGACATTGAGGAAGGGAAGCAGCTACTGTGTCCAAGCACAGGCCAAGCAGGAGGGGCAGGGTGTCTCTGGTTACACTCCCTCTCTATCCTTCCCTCACCAGTAACCTTCTCTTTCAGGGTGCTCTCTGGGATTTCAGCTGAAGCCTTGTGTCTGTTTCACTGCATGACTTTTCGTGGGGAGCAGAGGGGGAAGAAAGAAGTTGCCCTGAGCAAGCACTGCTCCACAGGACGTTGTCTGTGGAGCCATGACTGGGGATGCCTCTCCACCCAAAGCATTCCGGTACCAGCAAACTCTGGTAAGTGCAATACCTGCAGCAGGGCAGACTGTTCCCTGCACTATAGCTGATGCCTTCTTTGCCTGCAACCAGCCTTCCCTGTTTGCACTAGGAAGAATCCATGAGAGTTCTGCGTGAGCTTGGCTCCTCCAAGAGAAAATGGCACCATCTCCTCCTCTTCTCAGCATGAAAATAGTCATTCCTAGTTCCCCTGGGTGAGAAAGTTACCTCACTGACTTCACCAGATGAGGAAAGCATTGCTGGATGCCATTAGAGATCCCTAGTCTGCAGAGCTCTATAGAAATGCAGCTGCTGGTTGTTCTTTCTGCTTTTTCCAGACAACTGCAGATGAAGCACTGAAACCTTTCCCTGCCCTTCACTTCAGCCCCCAAAGATGTGATCAGGATTCTGCTGTGCTGGGGCATTAATGGGTGCTGTGTGTTGTTCTATGCCATCTTTTGCTCACACCCAAAGAGCTCCCACAGTGCTTGGTTTTATTGCTAACTGTATGCCAATTGTCTGGACACTCTTTGCTGAGTAAAAAACTGGCTGGGTGGCTGTTCTCAGAGAGTGGTGGTAAACAGAGATGAATCTAATTGGCAGTCAGTGACAAAGCAGTGTTCCCCAGGGCTCCACACTGGGGCCAGTTCTGTTGAATATCACTTATCAGGTGTTAACAGTGTTGTGGAAGCCAGTCATGACAGGGCAAAGGCTGGGTTATGAAATATTTCATATCTGTTGGCCTGGCTTTCTGAAGTCCAGTACAAAAGAAAATAGCATCTTTGAGTCAGGACCAAGTATCACCAGCACCAGAGCATTGAAACTGAGCTTCATACAACAGAATGGAACTGCAATGGCCTGTTTGCACAGTGTACAAGCGTGGGAGATTTGTGGAGAGTGAACAAGAGCTGGGTTCTCAGAGCAAAAGTTCAGACTGTGCTCTTTTCTTAGCTGACCAAATTGCTCAAGGTACTGAGCTATAAGAAAATACCGCAGACTTGAGCAGTGGTAGAGAGCATGAGAGAGCAAAAGGTGCGGAAGCAGTGAATGTGCTGCTTGGGGTAAATGGCTGCATTGCTTCTGAATTTCTTCATGTACTCCTGAATCTCCAGAATTTCCAGTTTTAGGTTCATATAATAGTTTAGGTTGGAAGGAACCTTAAAGATCATCCAGTTCTAACCACCCTGCCATGGGCAGGGACACCTCCCACTAGAACAGGTTGCTCAAGGCCTCATCCAACTTGGCTTTGAACACCTCCAAGGAAGGGGCATCCACAACCTCCCTGGGCAACCTGTTCGAGTGTCTCATCACTCTCACTGTAAAGAATTTCTTCCTAATCTCCAGTCTCAATCTGCCCTCCTCAAGCTTCAATCCATTCCCTCATCCTGTCACTGTAAGTCCTTGTCAAAAGTCCTTTCCAAGCCTTCTCATAGGCTCCCTTCATGTACTGGAAGGCCACTCTAAGGTCTCCCTGGAGCCTTCTCTTCTCCAGGCTGGTTCTTTAATTTAGAACTAGACTAGTCCAAGTATTCAGTCAAAGTAACTGGACTAGTGACAGTTTTCTCAGATGCTTGAGATGCTTGTGGGAAGACCAAAGCAGGTTTAGAGTTCCAAGAGCATAACTTCTGACTTGAACTCGTGCAAGTCTTTGTCAGAATGTATGTACATTACTTAAATAGCCATGCAGGAGACAAAGGCAGGCAATATACTGCATGATCTTCATAAGTTTATCCCAAATATTTGCCATTGAGAACCTTCTGGACAGGACAAGATTGTGTAATAAAAGGTAGATGTTTGTCTCTGAAGTGTCTGCATGGACAAGTTCAAAATGCTTAGTTTAGCTGAATTCAAGTCACCCATAGCCCTGATAAGCTTTATGGTAAGGAAACAGCTAAGGTGAAGCCTAATTCATTAAAGAGATGTCTATAAACTCAGGAATTCTTCAAGAATGACCATATCTACTGAGTCCTTAGGGGTTCTAGGCAGAGCAGCAGCTGGTTACTGAAAGCAGCTAGTTGCTGGATCTAATCTAGGCATCTGTGCTAAGCAGACACTGAATCATTAACTTTGACAAAGGGTGAATTATTTCTCAAAACAAGAAAAATGAAGACACTTATAAGGCCTAGGTAGCAAGTGAGACTTGCTTGTCTTAGCAATTTATGGTTTAAAATACTGTCTTTGAGAGCCCACTCCTGTCAGGTCCTGTCAGTGCCACTTCCCACTGCATGCAGTCAGTCATGGCAATTCTTGCTGGTTTAGTGACTGAGCAGTAGCAGGAAGCACTTCCACACAAGTGCTTCATACATCAATTTCCCTGCATAAAGCAATCACTGTTCTCTGAGCATGCTGGTCTCCAGCAAAAGCGAGGCTATTGCTAGCAAAAGAGTAGGTTATCATTTGGCTTCAAAGACTGTAGGAATTACTTCTATTTTCCTCGAATTTACAAAATCCATTTCAGTGTCACAATCCTCAACCAAGTCACTTATGAAGCTCTTGGGAGACGGAAAGATGGTAGTCTAGGTAGTTGCTGAACAGCCTTCAAGGTCATAAATCATCTACACAGGAGTGCTGAGCCAGCTGCCCATTTCTTGTCCTTCAATCCCTTCTGTCATTAAAGTCTCTCTGTCTATTTATATAACATGACCACTTTATTAAATTTTTCTCCTCCTGAGTCGGCCTTTTGCCATTTCTTTCCCATGTTCTCTTTTAGCCATTTCTTTCCCAGCGGTTAACTGCTTCTTTGATACTTCCTCTTTCACTGTTTCCTGTTACCCTCATATACCTTTTTCTCACACATCTTCTTCTGCCTCCCCTCAATTTGTTTCTCTGCTGTTCCTGCTCCAGTATATATGAAGCCCAGTGTTAGATTTCACAGCTGTGTTTTTCTCTGCACCTTCCTCACATCACTGCCATTGGATTCTGTTCTAAAAATACCCCTTGTGACCCTTTCCCTATGCTGTCCCAAGGCAGTGGGGGGGTTCTCCACAGCTACACAGCCCTCCCCATTCCCACTCTTTTTTTGTTTGTTTGTTTGTTAGTTTGGAAGATGCTGCCGACATCTAACTGCTAATTCAGGTCCGTTTGCACATGTGAAAATCTGCATGGGTTCCTCTACCCAGTCCCCATCAGTGGGATCCCAGAACTAACACCTTTCCTTGTGAAATCTGCTGCAGAGATCAATGGCAGGGTCTTGTCCTGGCTGCATGCTGCAAGTGCCAGGGAAGCTGAAAGGCATCCCCTGCAACTTACACATAGCAGGGCTACTCTTCTGTACCTGTCAGCCTGGGCACTGGCCAAATAGACCTCCTGCCTCTGTGCTGCTGGATTGTGTCTGGACCTTTCCTTGATGGGGGACAAGCCAGTTTTAAAATTCCAGCAAGTAACTGTGCCAACCAGCATGCCAGGAGGAAGGCTGAGGAAAAGAAACATTTAGCTTTTACTTAAAATAAGATGGATTTTATTGGAAAGATTGTAGTAAGGTCTGGATCTGGAACAGGCTAAAGAGTGGTTTGAGTATATATTTGCTGGTCCAGAATGCCAGTCCCTAGAGACAAATGTTGAGGCACTGTTTATAGCTGTTCTGTTTGCTCTTTGCAAACAATTCCTGTAAGAACTTCTTCCCCAACAGGAGAGCAGTGCTCTGTCTATCACTAGATGGGAGAGATGTCCAGAACTGCCCTGCCTGTTTCAAACATAGCGACAGGAAATGTTCATTTATTTTGCTGTGACCATAAGCTCAACTGTGAAACTTAGCAGCTTCTTGAAGAAATTCCCTCATTTCCAGTTTGTATTCCTTGCAGATCTGGTTTTCATACTTCTATTACTAATTGAAGTTTGTCTGGTAGTGTTTTGGCTTTGTCAAAAAAAAAAAAACACACCAAAAACTGAGAGTTGCAGAAATATTTAGATGGAAAGGGACCTGTGCTCAGAATGGCCCTTGTGGCAAGCCATGGATGTTGGCTCTTGCACTTTCCCTGTGCCTCTCTGAGAAGAACCTGGATCCATCTCATCTATACCTTCCCTCTGGGCAGTCACAGACAGCAAATAGACCCCCCTCTGCTTCCTCTTCTCCAGATTGAATAACCCTTGCTCTTCAGCCTGTCCAGTCATCAATCCAGGCAAGGCCTCCCACTGTGACACCCCCACCAGCATATTGGTGCTTTTTGTTACTGACCTAGATGCTCTTGCCATATAGAGAAATTGATCCAGCAGGAACACGTGTAGCAGAAATGACATCAAAGGCACTGCCTCCCTCTCAACGATGCCTTGCTTGGCTGTTGGTGATGTTATCCTTGTGCTGAACCATGGCAGCAGTTGCAGTCCTATAGGAGCAGGTTGCCTGCAGGCACCTCACCACAGCATCTTGGCAGGGTGCTGATACTTGCAAAAATATGTTTTTGGATATATTTCTGGCACAGAATCACAGAATGGTTTGGGTTGGAAAAGCCCTTTGAGATCATCAAGTCCAGCCATTCTCTTACTCTGCCAAGGCTGGTGCTAAGCTGTGTCCCATCATTCAGGTACTAGGTTCTTTTGTGAAGATGTCTGGAATTACAAATTTTAATTTGTTATTTCCAATCAATCCAAAGTGTCCAGACACAAAGTCAAGCTCTCACATACCAGGAGCTACCTGAATAGCAGCAGTGGTGTTTCTCAGCAGTGCAGTTGTCTCCTACCCTGAGAAAGCTGCTGCAGCTATATATAGCACAGGAGCAGCAAGAATACCTTTATACTTCAGTGAGTTTGTTCAGAGATGTGTCCATAGTTTCCAGGAGGATCTGTTCCGTGCTCTTCCCAGGCACAGAGGTGAGGCTGACAGGTCAGTGATTTCCAGGGTCCTGTTTTCTACTCTTTTTTTTTTTTTTTTAACTGGGTCAATATTTCCCTTCTTCAACAGGCATTTCCTATCCTGCACACCACCATACCATAATCTGTTCAGTTTCCTTCTCAATTTGTCTATTCCAACATCCACTGCAATGGCTCCTTTATGACCCTGTGTTGCTATCAGTATTTATCTCCTTTCAATTTTGTCATCTGTTTATTTCCATCCTGACTCTCCCTCAGTAATAGTATGGTCTCCCCCCTTGAGTTTCTGTTAATTCTACTGTCTCATCATATTGTTATTTCTCCATGACGAAACCCCTTAAACTTTCTGGCTTTTTCTTTTTACTGCCATCATCACACACACCACTGAGGTGGCTGGTCTTCTGGTTTCTGTCTTGAAAGGCAGCTAAGGAACATTTGTTGCTGCTCTGGTAGGCCTGGTTTGTTCCCAGTTGGATGGGATGGCACAAACAATGCCATCTTGGACCCCACCACGTGAGTCCTTAAGTTTAGAGGCTGCCTCACAGAGTTAGCCAGCCTGCTGCTCCATCCCTCCCTAACAGGTTGTGGAATCTCTTTCTCCAGAGACATTCCAGACCCACCTGAGTATATTCCCGTATGACCTACTCTAGGTGATCCTGCTCTGGCAGTGAGTGGACTGGGTAGCCTCTGGAGTTCTTTTCCAACCCCTGATATTCTGTGATTCTGTAATCTGGACAATAACTCCTGCTTCCTCCTGTCTGCTTTCTCACTTTGCCCTCTAGCTCTGTCTGTCTTACTACTCTCTTTCCTCCTCCCCCACCCTTGCCCCTTCCCTCTCCTTCAGAAGTTTTGCACTTGCCCACACCTGATACTCAATCCTGGCAGAGCTCCTGACTTCTGCTGAGATCAGACATGGCACTGGGGAATCATGTGACAGAGGAAGGTTGCTATAAATATAGTTAAACCCTGCCATCACTGCCTTTGGGTGGGAAGGGAAGAAAGTGAGCGAGGCACAAGGAGGAGGAGGAGCACAGAGCAGGAATAGGACAGGTCAGGGTAGTCTGAGGAGAGAAAGAAAGGAAGGACGGAGCAGAAGGAAGTGTGGAGGCCATGCTCTTGGCCGGAACATGAGCTGGTTCTAGGTGAGGCCCAGAGAGGCAGCTTTGTTACAGCTGAGCATGAGCAAGAGCAGAGGCACAGAAAGCTCAGAGACCTTAGGACAGGAGCCCGGCTGGAAGCCCCTGTGGGGTGGCTCACCGCAGTATGACTTGGTCTGCTTTGAGAAGCGCTCCCACTACGGGCTGCCGCGGGAGGCCGAGGGCACGGGGGACGACCTGCACTCCTTGGAGAACTCCCTCAGCTACCCACAGGTAGGGCTGGGCGACTGCGACGCTTGGGCAGCACAGGTCTTCCTGGGCTCACAGAGGCTCCTGGGGCTCCCAGAATGAAGCTGTGGAGCACACATCCCTGTCCATTCCCAAGCCCACCAACTCTCCCCTCTGCTTGTTGCCTTCTGGGCGAGAGGCACTGATTTCCATGGTTGTATTTACACCCAGAAGTACTTCCGAGTCAGGGGGCATTTTCACCTCTTGTGGACACACGCAGTTAGAATGGGCAAGCTGGGATGGGGGAAATCAGTCAGGCCATGAATGCATTGGTAACAGTGAAGAGAAACTATAGCTACCATCAGCTGCAAAGTGATGTTGAGCAAAGCAGTAGAGGGAGCAAAAAGAGAGCAGTGGTGTATGCAGGTGGGTACCTATCTACACAGTTCTGTAGACAAGGGCATACTGTGTAGATGAAGTTCTGACTTTGCCTGGAGAGCGCTTCGTGGTGGTGTTAGTTTTGGTAGCTCTTTGAGGAGCTGCGAGGGAGTTTCTAACCCTTCAACCTCACCTCACTCTCGATCTTCATACAAGCAGCAGTTCAGAGAAATGTCTGAGAGATAAACATCCTCTGGTTATGGCTTCTTGCCTTATTTTCTGTATCTCCTCTACCTCTCCTTTTGGGACTGCCTCCTGCAAGGAGGAGAGTTTACAGCAGAGTTCTGGTGTCTGATTTCGTACCACTCTACTCACACTAAGCTGACGTCAGAGGGCTTTACAGCAGTGAAGAATCCAGTCCAGAGAGCATGTGGATGTGGAATTCCTACAGAGGAGGATGTTCCTTCTTACATGAATACAAATCCCCTGACATCAATACTTAAGTGAATTATCAGGGGATGAGGGAGAGGCTGCATTAATCATCTCCTGAAGACTTTTGTGATTTGCTGATAGGAAAAAAATAATGTTTGCCACCAAGAAAATCTCTCCCGATAGATAAACATCCCAGTGAAGGTTGTATGTGTCATGCTCCAAAGATCAGAGAATTGGTTCCATAGTCATAGTCAGGAATTTCTCTTCTGAAACTGAATTTGCAGATGCCTCCTACACTAAAGTGGAGCCATGCCTGAGGCTGGAGAATTGGTTTGAGTGTCCTGGTTTGAGCTGGTCCTGAACTAATCCTGTTCAGTGATTTGACTTCCCAGCTCAGTCTCTGCTGTGTGCTGGCACTTTCTGCAGTTAACAGCATGTCTGTACAGACAGGGGCTGCTTCTGGCTTTGACAATTCAGATATTTAGAGTCACTGCCAAGGCTTGGGGTGCAGACCAAGGACACTATTAAATCTTGTGTACTGCATTGGGGTGCAAAGTAAAAGGTTGCACCTGAAGGGGGGAGTTGACAGTTTGGGCGACCCTAAAGTGACCAATGAGGGATTCCTTTCTATGTACGTCATATTCAGTATAAAGCCAAGGGATCACCAAAGTCAAGCCTCTTTTTCAATGGTCAGCATTGCAGGAGGACTCTGTCCTTTCTGCCTTTGGTCCTCATCCATTCATCCCTGAATACAGTTCCAGAATGCAGCTCCTGAATTCAGTTCCTGTCCGCTGCTGAGTCCAGCCTGGGAATTCTGCCACAACGTCAGTAGGGACAGTGATGTCATTGCCCTCAGGGGGCTGGGTTCAGTATTGGGTTTGTATCTATTTGTATCTATTTTAGTTTATTATTTTCATTAAAGTACTTTAATTTTATTTTCCCACACATCAGTCTCTATCCCCCATACCCTTTCTTAGGGAAAGCAAGGTGACTGTAGGAAGCATCTGTCACTTTTTTAGTGACTGGCCCAGTCCTGGCTTTGACAGTAGGTGAAGGAAACCAAGTTGGGGACAGGAGGGAGCTGTGCCATGCAGGCTGTCTCTCCAGTAAAGCATATCCATGAACAAAACCTTCCCAGTTCATGTGCAGGCATCCAGTGTGCTGGTCCTACACATCTAAAACCACTTTGACAAATAGGTGTAGATGACACAGTGAGGCAATGCAAACCACCTCCAGTGGAGCAGCTCCAGAGACGTGCAGGTCAATGCATGTAGGCAAGCATCTTCACAACACAGTCAAGGATGTCATCAGATATGTCCCCATGCACATGTGCAAGCAAGCAAGTACTGCTGGGCACAACTTACAGCCTAAAAACCAGGCAGCTGCATTTGTGGATTTACTGGAAAGGACGCCCTAGAGATCCTTAGACAGTCACATACACACGTGCACATGTGCTGCTGTAGGACATCTGCTGTCCGCACCAAACTGGCTGTGCAGATGTGTATTTTGCTAGCAAAGGAGGGGTCATTGTTCATGTTACTAGGTGCACCTTTCACAAACATCTGTTCCCATGCTTGTAGCCATCAAGATGTCTTTCTCCACGGTTATCTGAAGAAAAGATTAGCAAAGAGAGATTTGGATTCTGTTGTAACTTTGCTATCAGTTGCCTTCTGGTGTAGCTGGAAGTTGGAAGCTGTGTCAGACTGGCTTTATGATTAAATGGGTTTGCACAGGGCCCAGAACAGTGGAATTTTGGTCTTCAGCCTGAAGCTGAACAGATTACTGATCGTCAAAAACCAGATAGTGGTTTAGAGATATGGTAATAATGATAGGATAATAAAAGTAGTATACCGGTGATTTGGGACTGTTAAGAGACAACAGATAGATAACAAGTGATGTAATATACACTGACAAAAATGTCCATCCTCATGCACTGCAGGAATTTGCTTTGTTCTCTTTCTGCAGCTATAGCTGGTAAAGGATTTAGAAGCTATCTCATTCCTGGTTGTGGAAAAGGTGGCTCAAGCCTTGGACTGTGAGGGAAAGGCAGTTGTATGCACGTGCCGAGTTTTGAGATTGTGGTGCTGTAGGTATTTTCCCCCGAGATTGTGTGCAGCTTTTCCTCTATTACTTAAGCAATGACACCTCACCATCTTTTCTTGGGAAGACAACATTGCATTCAAACATTAAGGAATTCTGTATCCCTGAACATTAACTCGACACCAGTTATGCTTTCTCCCTGGGTTTTTTTCTTTTGGGAGGGAGGGGGAGTTGTTTTGGTTTGCTTTTCACTCTCTTCAGTGGCATTTGTACCTTCAGCTGTTTTTTACACTATTGCTGTGAACTCTCTCAGCATTTAGCCAAGCTGTGTATGATGGTAGCTTGCCTACTGCCTTCTAATACCGAAGGGGATCCTACAGGAAGGCTGCAGAGGGACTTTTCATAAGGGGGTATAAAGACAGGACAATGGTTTGAAGCTGAGGGAGAGCAGGTTTAGACTGAATCTTAGGAAGAAGTTCTCCACTACAAGGATAGTGAGACTCTGGAGTAGGCTGCCTAGGGAGGCTGTAGATGCCTTCTCCCAGCCAGGGTGGATGAGGCCTTGAGCAGCCAAGTCTAGTTGAAAGACGTCCCTGCCCATAGTCTGGAGTTTGGAGCAGATGATCTCTGAGGACCCTTCCATACGAAGTCATCCTAGAATTCTATTATATTGTCATGCTGTTACATCTGGCCAAGTGGAAGACAAATTTGAACATTGTACTTGGCAGAGGTTGGAGTTCATAGTGCAGATTAAGCTGTATGTCACATAAACCCATCCTTTATGACCATGTAAAGGCAATGAACCATTAGCTGGAGTAATATGAAGATGCATTTGTCCAAATTCTGCTTGTCCTTGCTTGTAACAGAAACAGTGAGAGAATCTGCTGGTTAGGCCTGGCTTCTGCAGGTGACGAGTTGCCTTGGCTGTGACATTCTTCAGCCTGTATTTTGCTGTCCACTCTGTGTAATGAGAGTCAGATCTTAAATTGCCTGAAGTGTGTTGGTCATCATGTGGTTAACAACAACAATAAAGTTGTCATCATCCAATACAGTGATGAACAGAAGAATACTTTGGGATGCTTAGATGTGATCAGTTTGTTTAAGCAGCAGCCACCTTAAGAAAAGCTGAGATGTGTGTTCTGGGAAAAGAATCCCAGGGAGCTGTCATACATGCTCAAGGGTCTCTTAAGGACTATATGCAAACAAATAAACTACTTAGGACTTTAAATCATATTCATTATGTGGAAATACGAACTGACAGGGCACTGAGACTTATGCTCAGAGAAGCCTGAGAATTTCTACTCTTGAAGTTGCCTGGACAAAGTCCCAAGCAGCCTAATCTGGATCTGGATTTGGAGTTGCATGCTGTGAGCAGAGGCTTGGACTGGTAACCTCCAGAGGAGCCTTCCGATGTAAATCTCTCTGTGAGTCTCTGAATCTGTGTAATCTCAAGGGAGTAGGAGCCGCATCTCCTGTGTCACCTTAACAAGAGGAGGCACAGTGTCAAACATCTCTAAGTGTTTCATATCTCTCCTATGTCTTGTTATTCTCCATCTGAAGTGCCTGCTTTTGCTGGTCAAAGCATTTCTCCTGCCACTCAGCAAAGCAGATGTTTTGCTGGGCAGGCCACAAAGGATCACTTTGTGGATATGAAGTGCTAAGATCACAAGCTATGCCTCAGGAGGTAGCCTGATCTCAAGTGAAGCCCAAGGTGCTTCACTGAAGGAAGAAGCTTCACTGTTGTCAGCTTCTCCAATGCACACCTTTGCCATCTGCGCTCTGAAAGAGCAAGGCAGGATAATTGCTGCTTAGGGGACATGGTGAACAAGCATGGGGCACGGTCAAGATCTCCTGGCTGACAACACTGCACAACTGCCAGGTTTGCTCTGAAGTGTCATTGAGCACGTGTGTCTGGTTGGGAATCGCATGGAACTAATTGCATTTGCAGATTAATGTCTGAAGGCAAAGGCTAGATGAAGTAGTTAGGAAATTTAGAGGAACTGGAGACATGTGAGGACTTAGCAGGATAGTTTGAGTAAGTAAAGGGGGGAGGTGTGCAGTACCCTGCAAGACCTCTGAGCTGATGCTGCTGCTTTTCCTCCACAGACACCGTTAGTGGCTGTGTGCCTGTGAAGCATTCCTTGGCAGCAGAAGGAACAGATGCAGGACATTCCTGCAGCCGGTTTGGTGCTGTAATGTCTTCCACAACCTTCAGAGACATTTCACAGTACTGCTGAAATCTATGAGACAGTGCTGAGGGTAGCAGTCTCCTCTGAACTAGTTTGACCTTCTTCTGAATCTCCAGAAAGCCTGCTCAGTATCTTTAGACCACAGCCAGATTTTTCTCAGGTTGTTAAAAAGCAATTTATATTCTATGATCATGTTTTGTACCCTGAAAAAGGAGATATTTAGGAGAGATTAGGAAGGAACCAGAAAGGCAAAAAGAAAACTAAGATGAGCTCCTGTCTAAGGTTTTCTCTGTCTCCCTGCTTGGGTACTTTTGGTTCTGCCCGTTGGACTGTTTGCAGATCTGCCTTTTCACCTGTAGTGCTGTTTGTGAAGGAGCATTTGCTTGATCTTTTCCTTCTGACCTCTCTTACTTTCTGCTTCTCTAGCTCTATGGCCAATACACAGAGCAGATAACTGACTTTGCTGAGAAGGAAGCAGCAAAAATACTGAATGGGAAGCAGGCCCAAAAGAACAATGAAAGACCCCTGAAACGTGAGAGTCAAGTGGAGCTCAAAGAGGAGCACTATTCCAAATGCCAAGGTAGGGTCAATCCATCTTCCACTACCTCATGAACAAATACTGGGTGAGCCAGCCAGAAAGATGGAATTTAAGCAAAGAAAATTGTGACTGGGGAGAAGGAAGGAAAAGGAATCACAGTGGATGAAAAAGATTTTTGGAGGCAAGCTTTCATCAGAGTGAAAAAAACCTGTTTGGAAAAAGGCCGGAACCAAGTTAATAATTTGTTTCCCCAACAGATCTCTATAACAGGAGGAAAAGTACCTTCTTGTGTGAGGTTTTTGCTGGTAATGCACAACATGTTAAATTCTGCCCTTCACAAACCCATTGGTTTTGGGTTTTTTTTCAAACTGATTTTGCAGAACTGTGTAGGAGGGGAATGGGTACCAGTCCTTCAACATGAGGCAAATGACGCTTCCAAATAAATTCTTCTTGTAGTCAGCTCTGAGCACAGGAGAGGAGAGAGACACAGGCTTATCTCTGTTCCTTCAGTTTTTCTGGCTCACTCTTCCTTCCACAGACTGTGCCCGGCGTATCCAGAAGTACATTACTAAGAAGCTGGGAGAGGACTGGATCTTCCTGGTTCTGTTGGGTCTGGTCATGGCGTTGGTGAGCTGGGGAATGGATTATGCCAGTGCGAAGAGCCTACAGGGTGGGTCTGATGCAGGTGTTGCGGAAGAGCACTGTACATGATATGAATATTTTAGAAAGGCCAGTGGCCCATGCTCCTCCTCCTTTAACATTCGTGTCCCATCCTCACCCTTCACTGCCTGGGAATTCTGAAGTACTTGAAGCATGTTAGAGAAAAGCTTAACTAGGGAGAGGTTCTTTAAAGGGATGGCAGGGAAAAACATGGAAATAAGCAGAGAGAAACAAAGGGTGTGTGTGTGATGAATCAAAATCAAACCGTGAGTGTGTCTCCCTTTGTCCTGCTCCCATGAATATGCAGGGCACAGGGAAGTGAGACTGTGTTCCTTCCTATTATACTGGTTCTCTCCCCCGGGAGCTGTGAGCACATGCGATATTGGGAGGAAAGAGGGCCCTTAGATGCCCTCCTGATGCTGTTTCTGCTTTTTACCTCTTTATTGTTCTTTCCAGCTTTCGTTCAGCCAATGCCCTGCCACATCTGACCACTGGGTGCTCTCTGGCTCTTTTTACAAAGACCTTCCTCTCAATACCTTGTATCTTTCCCTTGCATTTGTCCTCTGGTGCCTCTCCCCTTTTCCAGCTGTAAGAATTCCAAGGTCTTCCTGCCCGTCTTGGTGCACACACACACAGCATTTCCCACATCCTGTTAACTGCACTGTTGCTTTATCCTGACCCTCAGTGTCCCAGTCCTGACCTGCATACACACACCAACCCTTTCCTCTCAGTTCTCTTGGCTGCTGATGTCCATTAGATGTAAGATGTCCTCCAAGTTCCCAATATTCCATCATCCCAGCGTTCCTACCTTTAGAGCTTCCCCATCTACCTGGCATCTGGCTTACCTACCAGAGAGCTTCTGTCCTTTAAAGTTCCTGCAACTCTGAGTCCTTTGGAATTTTTTTCTTTCCCTCCACCAAGTCTGTCTCCTGCTGTGTGGGGAGGCAGCTCAGGTAAAGTAAATGACTTGTACAGATACTGAAGCTCAAATTGGATTCTTGGCAGCTTGTGTTGTTGCACCTGGCTGAGCAATGGTACCACTGCTGTTTTGACAGCTGGCACAGCTCTTTGTGCTGCTGTTCTAAAAGGCAAACCATCATCAGAGCTCTTAAAGCAGTTTTTCTGAAGGAATGATTTTTCATGAGACTGAGATAGAGGAGAGGGCATTAGTTATTGGGGGGACCATTTTATCATCATTCAGCACCCAGCTAGGGCCCTCAGGCTGCCAAAGGAAAAGACACTGTAGGGTGATTAATCCTTACAATTGCATGCAACACACCTCTTCTGCTGCTGTGTTTGGGCACAGGTTTTACTGGTGTCTAAAAATAGAGAGAGTCACCTCTATCTATCGTGCAGAATTCCTGCTCAAAATTAACAAGGCTTGTCTTAGAAAAATGGAATTTGATATGGGCAGGTTTAGCAAGGGTGTGACACTTTGATGTCTACCAACATGTTTGGGGCAGCTGTTGGTTACTGATGACTTCTTTATTTATCTGTCCACAGCCTACAAGTGGATGTACAGAAAGGTGCACCCGAGTGTTCCCCTGCAGTACCTGGTGTGGGTCTCCTTCCCACTTGCTCTTATTTTGTTTGCAGCCCTCTTCTGCCACCTCATCTCTCCACAGGCCATTGGTGAGGGCAGAGGGCATGCCAAGATCTGTGCTTGTCTTGTCTTGTCCTCCTTACTCCATTTGTTTAAGGCTTTTGCTCATCCCCTGCTCTGCTGTTGTTTTCAGGATCTGGGATCCCAGAGCTCAAGACCATTATGAGGGGAGTCGTCCTCAAGGAATATCTCACTCTCAAGGCTTTTGTGGCCAAAGTTGTGGCACTCACAGCTGGGCTTGGAAGTGGCATGCCTGTGGGGAAAGAGGTGAATATTGTGGTTCTCATGTGCAGTCATGGCTGGGCTCTGCTAAGAGGGAGGAGCTGTTTGTGAAAGAAGGGTCTATAAATGTTTGGGGTTTTTTTTGCCACTGTATCTTTTCTCAAAGCTCTTTCCAGCAACACTCGTCTTTCACTGGCCGTTTTTCTTCTTTTGAAAGGCTTGATATAGAAAACTTCAAAGATGTCAAGTCAGGTAGTCTTTGAAAAGGGGAAAAAAGAAGATTGGAGAAGTGGCTGAGGTGGCCAGAGAGAAATTATGAGATCTGCAGTGACTCACTGGCCGTAACTGGCAGGTAGCAAGCTCAGATTTCCTCCCTTCCTTCTCTTGCAGGGCCCTTTTGTGCATATTGCCAGCATCTGTGCTGCAGTGCTCAGCAAGTTCATGTCAATCTTCTGTGGTGTCTATGAGGTAAGGCACGTGTACATCTGCATGTGGCTCTTCCACAGGCTGAACTCTTAAGACTTTCAGGGTGATAGTGGGGGGCCACAAAGCACAAGGAACACATGTGGATTGAGATCACTGTTCTGCCACAGCAGTAAAACACAAGCCAAAGAGAATGGTGGAAAGCCAGATACTCAGCCAAATAATACTGCAGGCCCATCAGTGTTACCTACCCATTACACAGAGGCTGGGTGGGAATTTATCTGACACATTTTCTGACTCGTGGTGCTGATATCTTTGAGCTGTGACCATCGTCTGTTTAGAAAAGTAGCTGCAGACAAAGATCAATTTGTCTTTAAGCCAAATTTACATGGCACTGCTAATTATAGACACACTATGTCTGGGCCTCGGCTGCTGCAGAACAGCCTCTGCAGGCTGATCACTGTGCTGACCAGTTGTGTACAAAAATCTGTTAGCTGCACATATAGCTCAGTGTATGGACTGCTTCAGGTGCAGGCTGCTGGCAGAACTGATTGTAACACAATTATGGAAGGTGCTGTTCTACCTAAGTATATCCTATCTATGCAGAAGGAACAAGTGTCACTGCTGAAGATCAACTAGCAGGAGTAGAGGCAGCACTGAAGTGTGTGGAGCCCGCTGTTTGTGATAGCAGTGGCTGGATCTGCTGCTGACTTGCCTTGTTTCATTGCTCCAGATGCTAACCCCTAGCTTTGCTCCCTCTAACCCCAGCATGCCCTGCTGGCTGCAGTCTCTGTTCCAGAAGGTGCATAGGCAGCTCGACTTCAGGTGGCGGCTTGTGCAGCTGGAGCTGGATGTTGCTTCAGGGCTCCTCTTGGAGGCAAGTGTCTTCCTGTATGTGACGTTTCATGTACAACTTATTTAGCCTCTCCCTGCTCTCAGGGGAGTTTTCCACAGATACCTTTAGCAGCATGAGTTTGTTCTTTTTGCATGTAACTGGTGGCAGGGAATACAAGGTAAGGTTGCAGGAAGAGTGATGCCTTTTAATGTGCTGACTTCTCATGATGCAGCTCATTTAGTCCCTGCCTGCCATGGACGTTGTTCAACCTGGGGGTTCACCAGGGGTTTTCCAGAAAACCAGCAAGGACTGAATAGAGAATGGAAGTAAGGGATATCTGCATCTAAGGGCAGGAGGTGATAGCAAGTGTGGCAGGAAGGGATAACGTGAACAGTCAACCACTGCTTAACTGGAAAACAGTCATACAGACTGGAGTCAATATGTAAAGGTTTAGGCTTCCTCATGTGAGAGAGATGCAAAGGGCCAGTAAGATATTTGGGAGGCTGGGGTAATGGTGTATGAGAATAAAATCAGGAAGCTGGGTTTGCTTAGCCTGAAGGAGAAAAGGCTAAAGGGTAATGGTCTAACTGATGTCAACAACCACCTAAACTGACATTTTGGCAAAGACTGATCCAAGTTGTTTTCAGAGTGGTGCAGTGCAATAGGCAGTGGAACAACTTGCAGCAAGCAAAGTTCTGATTGAGTATAAAGAAAATATATTCCCCTCCTCAAAGGGTGGTACAGCACTGACATGGATTCCAGAGGGTCCAGGGAATCTCCACCCTTGGAGATGTTCAGGACTCAGTTGGACAAGAAGCTGAAATTCACACAACTCTAAGCAGGGAGTTGGAAAAGACACCTCCAATGCTCCCTCCCCACCTCTTTCTGATCTCACTGTAAGGAGAAATGTGGGGACTCACCCTCTGTCCCCTTTCACTGGTAGTGGTCTTCTGGTCCACAGAATGTCCTTAAACAGGACACATGCTGGAGGCAAGGGTAGCTTAGAATCACAGAATCATTTTGGTTGGAAAAGCCCTTTAAGATAGCTGAGCCCAGACATTCTCTAGCTCAGCCAAGGCTGCTGCTAAACCATGTCCCTCAGCACCACATCTCTGCCTCTTTTAAACACCTCCAGGGATGAAGATTCAACCAACTCCCTGGGCAGCCTAACATTTCTTCTGTTACCTGGAAGTCCTGTAACCTTTAGTTGACCTTAGCCCAGGGTATGGCTTGCAGCTTTACATTGTGTTGCCCATGGAGTATAACTCGAGGTTGTTGCTATGTGTTAATACAGCCCTTGAAATGGATTTTAAAAGACAGTTTAGCCCTTGACAAGCAGAGGTGCTGAGCCTGCCTTTTCCAGATGCACTCTGGTACTCTTGGTTCAGTCTAGTTTGTGTCTCTGACACAGTGCTGTGTCCCAAGAGATGCCCTGTGGAACAAGCAATTCTGAGTGGCTGCAATAGGTCTCTGTCTCACACTGTTCTTCAATGCTGTTCCATCAGACTCCTCACCTCTGAAGAGCTCTAATTACCTCTTGCTGTGCTCCAGGCCATGTGCATGTTCCCCTAGTCTCCAGCTGCTAATCACTGTGCTGGTGGGATATGACACAACCCTTCCACAACTCCAGACACTTCCACTGAACCCCACCCCTGTTCTACAGTTAGGGGCACTAACAGGGCCCAGAAGTTTGCTAGGACAAAGCTGTGGGTAAGCGCACATTGTTCTGGGTCAGGGAATGGTCTACAGCCTTGCTTTTGTTGTGTAGTGCAAGGATACGTTTGAGACAACTTTTAGGTGAGGCTGTAGCACCTGCTGAGGTAAAAAGAATTCATGGTCATCTGTGGCCTTAGAATTCAGCATGGCTACTCAGATTTCCACTATAATGCAGGACCACTTGTGGGACATCTAACAGGCTACTTTTGGACCCAAAGAGAATTTAGACAAAACAAAACATAGCTGCTCACCTTTCACCATTCTCAGGCATCTGAGGGACAAGTATTGGAGAAGGAGTGGGAGATCATGTTCTCCCTTTCAAGATCTCTGTGCCTTCCAAAGCTGAATCAGGAGAGACTACATTTTGTACCTTCCATTTCCCTTTATTACCATGACTGTTTTCACCAGGACAGCACAGTGCTTTACCAGGTGATCTGTTACTTACTCACCTTCCTGAGGAGACATTTTCAGCATCTTTCCACTCTTGGTTCTGGATGTGCATGTGCTTTATGCACACAGACTCACAGGGTGGCTTTTGTGAGGAGGTCTCTGGCACATGCATCCCAAGATCCCCTGTGTAAGTAAAAGAGGAGTAAAGCATACTTATGCAGCCTCCACAAGGCACCTCTTCTGCAGAGATGTGCATGTTTCAGTGAAAGATGAGATGCTGCCTTCTCCATGCATCTTGAAGATGTGGTTCCAGGTGCGTGCCTGTCTTGCACCAGGTCTTGTCTGTTGAATAATTTGAAGCCATCCAGACAAGAGAAGTAAGATAAATGTAGCTATAACTGTGAGACTGGTGACAAAGCTTGGTGACAGCATGTGGCTATACCTGCCAATCCTGTTAGTCAGTCTCTGCATTCTTGCCTTTTTGTTCTCTGTCTCTCTTTGTCTCTCTCACCAGTAGCAGCCATACTATTACACGGATGTCCTGACTGTGGGTTGCGCTGTGGGGGTCGGCTGCTGCTTTGGGACACCACTTGGAGGCAAGTGGCTGCTCTGTTTCCTTTGTCTCAGGTACCTATATCCTCTCCTGCATAGTCCTCTTCTCCTACCCCCGTTTCCTGTTTTGGGCTACTCTGAACAAAGCAGCTTCCTTTTATCACTACCCAGCATGTCTGACAGTCTTTTTTTCCGTGTTGGCAGCTTTGGGGAGGCAAGGGGAGAAGGCTCTCTAGAACAGTGGTCTTCAGATTGCAGTGTGCACAGGCTGTGGGATGTCAGAAGGAATTTTTTTTTTTTTTTAACTATAAATGAACAAACAAATCCATCAAAGTTTACTAATATTGAGGATCTGTACTGGCAGTGGTGCCTTCACCTGGGCCATGTGCCAGTTGGCCCCATGTCACATACGTGGCAGGAGGTGTACTCTGTGTGGAGTGGTTCCCCACACAGAGGGTTGGCAGTGGTGCCCTTACTCATTTGGTTGCTTTCAGCATATTGCAGTGTGCCAGATCCTAGATAGTATTGCCTAAACTAACCCTCAAAAAAGGGACAAGTGTCTTCAAAAGATTCCTGTGAGGAGGTTCTTAATTGAAGATAACACAAACAGATGAATGACAAGAAAATGGCAGAGCTTACAGTTCTACTCCTAGTACAGGCTCCTAGGCAGCCACAAGTGTTGTGCAGAAGACCAAACTGGCCAGAAAACCCACCAGAATTATTAAAGGGTGTTTTAACTATGGATTTACGTCTGCTATAGATGTAGTGCTTCAGGATGTGGTTTAGTGGCCATGGTAGTTGGATTACAGCTGGACTTGATGAGTCTTCTCCAGCCTTAGTGATTCTATGATTTTACATGGGTGAAAAATCAGTGTCTTAGTGTAGGTAACACAGCCAGCAATGCATTTCTTGTCTAGCTTTGTGAAGAATATCTTCCAGCTGTGACAGCCATTAAGACCAAAATAAACTGAACCTAGAAGCAGACCTCTGAATCACTGCATCACAGCATTAACCCAGGATCATCAGAATTAAAGAAGGTTATAATTATTTTTAGTGAGCACATACCCCAAAAAATCTGTTCTTTTAATAAAACAAAATTTCATTATTTCATCTTAATCTCTCTTTTTTTTTTTTTTTTTTTTAATTTCTGGGGTTTGTGTATGTTTTCTATTGTGCATAACCCATGAGTGCAGTAATATATGCACCTGGTTTTGAAATAAATACACACACACTGGGGAGTGTGCTCCAAATTCCTGTCATGGTAGAGGTACACAGTCAAAGCAGTGTGGAGACCACTGCTCTAGAAAACTATTTAGAAGCCTTTCTCAGGCTTCTAACACTGCACATCTGATTGTAACACTGCTTCCTTTCCAACCCTTTCTAGGGGTCCTTTTCAGCATTGAGGTCACGTCCACTTACTTCGCTGTCCGCAACTACTGGAGAGGTTTCTTTGCAGCTACCTTTAGTGCTTTCGTTTTCCGAGTCCTTGCAGTTTGGAACAAAGATGCAGGTAAGCTAAGAGCCATTTCCACTGTCTTTGTATAGAAGTTGCTCTATTTTCCATCATCACGTCCAGTTCTTGTGCCCCCAGCATGAGAGCAACATGGAGCTGCTGGAGTGGGTCCAGTGGAAGCCACACAGATGATCCGGGGCTGGAGCACCTGGAGTTTAGCTGATCTTTTCCACCTCTAATTTCTATGACTTTGTTTCCTTTGGCATCAGTCAAAAAAACTTTTGCAGAGATAACTTCAGAGATGTTCTGAGTTTTGTCTCTAGAAGGCAATCACAACTGTGCTTGTCACAGCTTCTCCAGATAGGTAAGCACTGACTGCCTTGGCAAATAGAATTTTTTCAGAGTCAGTGTAATGGGAAGAGAATGGATGGCAGAAGAAAAGAACCTTCTTTAATCTGGGGTTGTAACTAGGGCTTAGACACACCCTCTGAAAACAGTCTCATACCATCTGGAGTGCTTGGGGTTCAAGTGCTCCAAAACAGTCACTGCTTAACTAGAGCCAATCTGTGATACTGCATAGGTTATGAAATCACACAGGAGAACATATAAACTATTTCCCCTGTTCATTCCCCTAGGTTTTTCTTACCTCATTGTCCCCTTTACTCCTCTATCTCTTTCTTCTCTCACAGATACCATCACAGCCCTCTTCAGAACCAACTTCCGCATGGATTTCCCCTTTGATCTGCAGGAGCTGCCAGCCTTTGCTTTAATAGGGTAAGTTGCCAGAAACCTGGCTCTTTGCTCTGCAAGAGTTATCATGTGAGCTCTGTTAGGAATTCTTTTGCAGAATAGTTACATACAAATTCTTTTAGACATTGTTATTGTCACAAGTAAGGCCCCTGTTTGTTGGGATTCCACCTTCAGAAATAGTGTCCATGTAGCACACCAACCAAGGAAGGAAATGTGGGTATTATGAAACTATTTATTCCCTTTCATAGAATCACAGAATCATTTTGGTTTCAAAAGCCCTTTAAGATTATTGAGTTCAACCATTCTCTAACTCTATCAAGTCTGGTGCCAAACCACATCCCTCAGTACCACATCTCTGCCACTTTTAAACAACTCCAGACATGGGGATTCAGCCACCACCCTGAGGAACCAGTTCCAGTATTTGAAAACCCTTTCATCAAGATGTTTCTTCTAATAGCCAACCTAAACCTTCCCTGGTGCACCTTGAAGCCATTTCCATATGATGAACACAGACCTTTGTGATCAGGGTGATAGAAATGACATACCTTGCTTTAGTAACAATCATAGAATCCTAGAATAGATGGGGTTGGAAGGAACCTCAGACATCATCTGCTCCAATCTCCCCACTATGGGCAGGGATGCCTCTGACCCAGACTCAGCTGCTCAAGGTCTCATCCAGCTTGGCCTTAAAAACCCTCAGGGAGAAGGCATCCACAGCCGCCCTGAGCAACCTATTTCAGAGTCTCACCACCCTCATATAGAACTTTTTCCTAAGATCCAGTCTAATCCAGTTCTCACTCAGCTTCAAACCATTCCCACTTGTCCTGTCTCTATACACCCTCATGAAAAGTCCCTCTCCAGCTTTCCTGTAGGATCCCTTCAGGTGTTGGAAGGCAGCTCTAAGGACTCCCTAGAGTCTTCTCTTCTCCCAACTGAACAACCCCAGATCCCTCAGACTATCCTCATAACACAGGAGCTCCAGCCCTTGGACCATCTTGGTGGCCCTCCTCTGGACTGACTCCAACAGCTAGCTCTATGTTCTTTTTATGCTGTGGACACTAGAACTGGATGCAGTATGAGGTGGGGTCTCAACAGAGCAAAGTGTCAGAATCCCCTCCCTTGCTCTGGTGGCCACACCAGGTGGTTGCTATTACAGCATATATATTTCACAGAGGTGCATTACTGTGCTGAATCAGAGTCAAACTCGCTTCATTTTTACTGTTTTTTGTTCCACCCTGATGTCTAACTCCTGACAATACCAGTATTTGCTTAGTTGCTCTTTGCCGGCCCCCACTGAGATCTGTCAGTCCTTTATAATAGACAATTTTATAGATTTTTATAGATGAGATTTCTCCCTCTGAGCAAGAGAAAATGTAGCTGGTAAAATGGCTTCAGTGTGTATGACAAAGAGCTGCAAAATAACCTCTGCCCATTATCAGGGAGTCAATGTCTGCAGGTGAGTTGCTGCAGGTGGTAGGAGTAACCCTCCAGGTGGCATTTGAAAGACTTCGTAAATAGCTGAAAATGAAAACCACTCAAACTCAATGTATTGGCTGATGGTTTGTGTATTGTCTGGTGTTTGGCATGATTTTATTTCCTTATCTCCACTTCAGGATTTGTTCTGGATTCCTTGGAGCGTTTTTTGTTTATTTCAATCGCCAGGTGGTTCTCTGCATCCGCCGTCACACAGCGCTCAGCCAGTTCCTCACCAAACAGTGAGTGCCTTTGAAGATATTTCTTGAGGGACCAGATTTCTATACCCTGCTGGTACCAGATACTAACAAATGCTTCCTGGGAGCTAGTATAATAATTTCAAGTGTCAAGACAGTAAAAATACCAGAAATGTATCTGTAAATGTCAGAAGAGTTTGTTTTGCACTGAATTTTCTTCAGTCTGGATCTGCCTCAATAATCTCAAATAGCTTCTTGATTTTGAAGGAGGCAGTAAGAGGAAAAGAGAAACTATACATAGGAAATAAAATACTTTAAACTGAAAAATGTCTGATCATGCTTCTTAAGATCATTGTGCTTCTGTTTATTTGTTTAGAATGGATTAAAAAAAAAAATCAGCATCAGTTAGATTTTATCAAATACAACTGAAGTTGCCTCCAGCGTAAGAGGGACATGAAGCTACTGGGTCCAGAGGAGTAGGTCCAGAGGAGACAATGAAGATGATTAGAGGGGTAGAGAACCTTCCCTATGGGGACAGGCTGAGAGAGTTGGGGCTGTTCAGCCTGGAGAAAGAGAAGACTCCAGGGGAGACCTTAGAGCAGCCTTCCAGTAGCTGAAGTGGGCTATAGGAGAGCTGGGAAGGGACTTTTTACAAGGGCTTGTAGTGACAGGATGAGAGGGAATGAATTGAAGCTTGAGGTGGGCATACTGAGACTGGAGATGAGGAAGAAATTCTTTACAGTGAGGGTGGTGAGACACTGTAAAAAGTTGCCCAGGGAGGCTGTGGATGCTCCCTCCCTGGAGGTGTTCAAGGCCAGGTTGGATGAGGCTTTGAGCAACCTGTACTAGTGGGAGGTGTTTCAGCCCATGGCAGGGGTTTGGAACTGGATGATCTTTAAGGTTCCTTCCAACCTAAACCATTCTAGGAACCTATGAATTCTATGAATTTATGTAGTACAACTATGTCTTTAAAATCTGATTTTTCGTTTAAAGATCAAGCAAAATGTAGGCCCAACCCTAATGAATGTGCTGCAGTTACTGCAGATTTGCAAAACAAAAAAAGCTGCAACCAGTTGGTAAGAACTGCAGCTTGGAGATGAAATGCAAAATATTAAAAATCTTAGCAATTAATTTTTTTGCAGGGCACTTGAAGATATTTTTCCCCGCCATAAAGTTATAACTTCCAAAATTATAACCTGAAGAATAGAAGGCGAGTGGCAAATTATAAAGTTTTAAGTCTCTTAACAGAAGTTTGAAGCTCTGAGTTTTTTTAAGTTGAGACGTGTGGAGGTTCTATATTCCATAGCAAGCTGCAAATCTGAGCAGAAGAAATCTACTAGCTAAAAAGTAGTTCAGTCTGATTTATTTACTATGGGAAAAAAAAGCTTCATTCTTCCTTGTGAAGCATTACCACATGCACCAGTAGAGCCATCAAACAGAATTAATAGAGCAGTGGAATAAAGCCTAAAAACTGTGAATTTGCTTTAAACTTGTGACTAATTTCTCAGGATTTTTTAGGTCCTTAGACTGAAAAAATTAAAGGCTGTATTTTGTCTTCTTAAATACTACAGCATCTCAGCCAGAAATTCCTGTGGAGAACACAGTAACTTGTCTGTGTAGACCTGGCAGGATTAGTCCTGCACATGGAGACAGCTTAGACTCACATTGTCTTAAGTGCCCATGAAGTGCCACAGTGAACCCAGACATACAGCAGCAGGAAAATGCAGATGGCTTCACCCTGCTGCCCAGCTGTGCCTCACTAGCCCAGCACAGCTTGGCCACTGGCTACCAAAGGCTGCTTCCCTAAAATTGTGATGATGGAAAAGCAGTTTTTCTCCTAAGAATTAATGCAGTGGGGGGCAGGGATGAGGCGGGGGAGGGGGGGGGGGAGGGTACATGCAGAAATGACACTTTTGTAACAGGAGAATGTGAGATTATGCCTTAATGCCCCTTTTTTCTCTTTTCAGCCGCCTCATTTACCCTGGGGTTATAACCTTCCTTATAGCAAGTCTGACCTTTCCTCCTGGATTTGGGCAGTTCATGGCAGGAGAGGTGAGAGCTGGATTTGGTTTTGCAGTTCTGTGAAACAGCTTTGCCTTATCCTGTGCCCCAGTAACCTTATGTGATGGAAAGTGGATGAAAGGTATGGGAGGAGTTTGAATTGAGGGTAGGCTGCATTCTGTGACTCATGAGATCATCTCCTTCATAAGAAGCTTGAAAAGGGTCTGCTCTCCTAAACAAGTAATAAGGAAGGTGTGTAAAAGTAGTTTTCCTTTCAGTAGCTTAGGTTAAGTCCCATCTCTCTTCCTAAAGAATGAAAGTATGAATTAAGTTTCATAGTTGTGACATACTGAAGTAAAAATCTCCTCTGCTTTCTTGGAGCAGAGACCAACACATCACTGTAGAGACCCCTCACCCAGTGTCTTCCAGTTTGTGCACTGTGTACCTTTCCCTCTCCTTCCATCCCTCTTTACATGAATTCTGATGGGGAATGTAGCCTTGTTGACATCTAAGCTCTCTATGAAGGATGATAATTATTCATATGAGATTTACCCCATCTTAGCTCAGGCCTGCTTTTTTGCTGTTTAGTTGATGCCACGGGAAGCCATCAGCACTCTCTTTGATAACTATACCTGGGCAAAATACACAGGGGACACTCAGATCCTGGGGAAATCTGCTGCCTGGATCCATCCTAAAGTCAGTGTCTTCGTTGTCATTCTGCTCTTCTTCCTTGTAAAGGTAGGAGACCATCTCACCATAACCCTTGTCCACCCAGAGTGAATGTTCTTGATTCTTTCTAAAACAGTTTGTGAACTGCCCATGAGTTGCTGCTGAGTATTGAATAAAACACTGCAACTGCAGTGGGTTCATATATACTTCTGTGTGATGTATGCCCACCTTGACTGTGAGATCACCAATTTATTATGAAATAGTTTCCTAGCCTTAACACAGTGACCTCCTTCACTGATCCCTAAGTCATATGCCTCATGCACTCTGCTGAATGGCCTTTGGTACCCACTGTGTAGTAGGTGGTAAGGAAGGCTACATCAAGAAAGATTTCTCAGGCTCCAGAACAAGTAAATGATGCAGTTAAAAGCTCTCAGGTAATTTATATTTGCCTTAAATAAAGCCACTATAGTCTACTTGATACTCACAGCTACAGATAGGAGGCAATAAAAATATGCAAGTACAATCTGCAGCTGTTTGAGGCTCGAGGATATGTTAGTGGTACCATACTTCAATGGAGAAATTTAGCTGGAAACAGTTTTGCTCACTACTCTGAAAGCAACAGCAGATTAAATGTTCTGAGCTGACATGGTCTGTGGAAGTGGGTCTCTTTAGCTTGGACAATTAGCCCTTCTAGGAGCAGGGAGTTGGGGGAGAGACCTCCAGAGTTCACTTTGCACCAAAATCCTTCAACGTCTGTGAAATTTTGACAGCTTTGTTCTTTGAACTGTTTAGAGCAGTAAGACATCTCAACTCCTGAAGTCCAAGGCAAAGGAGTTCCCGTTTTCATCCATCCCCTTGGTGCTTCATCTTTTCTGCCACCGCAGCAGTCATCTAGAGACCCTCTCTGTCAGTATTTGTGTTGCCAGAGCTCTTTCAGCTCCCCTGCACACCCCACAGTCACTTTACCTTTCACTTTCTGACTGAACTGCCAGATAACTCCAAACATCTCCTCGTGGATTGACAGGCTGGGCTGTAGAGTTGGGACTGTAGGAAATTGCATTGCTGCTCAGTAACAACGACACCCTCTGCCTCTGTTCTAGTTCTGCATGTCTGTCATTGCTACCACGATGCCAATCCCTTGTGGAGGCTTCATGCCTGTTTTTGTTATCGGTGAGTTTCAATTTAGTGCTGCAGCCTGTGGGTCTGACAGGTGGAAAGGCTAAGGGGGACATTGTGCATGTCCAGAAGGTTTCTTCTGGGTGAGGAGTCATCCTGTGCTGTCTCTGACAAGCTGGGTTAACAGTCTGTGTGCCAGCCTCTGAGTCTCTGCTTTTGTCATTTGCCCACCCCCTGACTCCAAGTGCTGAGGAGGAAATCCTTTTCCTTTTACAGAAGGAAAGCCACACTGTGGTAAGGCACCTGAGACTTCTAGTATCTCTACACCATCTACAGAGAAACCTTTGTCCTACAGCTAGGAGTGTTTGCTCCTTTCACCTCTGAAGGCCAGCTAGAGGAGATAATGTCAGAGCTAGTACCTGTAGTACAACCCACCATGTACTCAGTGCTTCTGACTGAAATGTGCTAACCTGGGAGTTTAGTGGGGCTTAAATATCTTTAATGCAACACCAACAAACTAAAGGACTGTGACACTAATGTTAAGAAAGGCAGGCTGTGTTAGACTGGAGTATGCAAGCCCATGAAGTTTAGTTCTTAAAGGAACTGCTGAGGACCTCTGGGTCACGCAATTGAGTGTGAGACTTTAGCAGGCCCTTGCCATGATGAAGGCTAACCACAAAGAAGGTTGTAGTAGAGAAAGCACAGCCAGCAAGGTGAAGAGCTTCTCCTCATTCAACACTTTGGACACAGTTCTGGAATGTTGTACCATTTCACATCCATCAGTACAAGAGGTTGTGACAAAGTGCAATGAGGCCAGTGGAGGTCACTGAGACTGTTTGGGAGCTGGAGCACAAAACAGATAAGGAGAGCTTGAAGAAGCTGGGCTTGTTCAGCCTGCAGAACAGGCTGGGAGGGGGTCTAACACTGACCTTCACCACTCAAGGAGCAGGGGATAGAAAGGATATGAAGACTCCTCTTAGAGACACACATTAAATGGGAAGTAAAGGCACAAGCTGCAACCCAGGAACTTCTGATGGGTCAAAAGAAAAAATTCTTTCCTTGGTTTAGGCACCCAGAAAGGCTGGAGAGTCTCTAGCCTTGTGCACATCTGAAATGTGTCTGGGCAAGGCTCTGGGTAACTTGATCTCATTTTGAAATTAGCCCTGTTGTGGGCAAGGGTCAGAAATAGGCCTTCAAGTGTCTCTCCCCACCTAAACTCTCTGTGAGCTGTGATTTTAGTGCTTGGCCATCCACAGAATAAGCATGAAAGGCCTCAGCTGAGAAGTGGGCTGACATTGCAGTACTCTTGATCACAAGCACTGCTGTGCCCACCACACCTCAAGGGGGACCGAGGGCTCAGTTGTACTGACCTTCCTTAGCACCTCTTCCTCCTCGCAGAGGGTCTAGCTCCTCTGTTTTGTGACTGAGGATTCCTGTGTAGTCCCCAGTGCCCTTTCAGTGTAAGTGCTGATGTTGTTCCTGGGTGCCAGGCTTTAACTGTCAGTGGCGTCTGCAGGTGCTGCATTTGGGCGCCTCATAGGGGAAATCATGGCATCGCTTTTCCCCGACGGGATCCTCTTTGATGGAATCCTTTATCAGATCTTACCTGGAGGCTATGCTGTCATTGGTGAGTCTCAACGTCTTTCTTCACCTGCTCCCATCCCCGTGACTTTCCTGGTTGACGTGACATGCTGTTTCTATATGGAAGTCTTCTTCTCTTCCTGTTCCTTTTGTACCCTACCTGGGAAAGGTGCAGCAGCTTTGACAGGAGCAGTGAGCCACACTGTCTCCACTGCTGTGATCTGCTTTGAGCTGACAGGGCAGATCTCTCACATCCTTCCCATGATGGTGGCTGTCATTCTTGCCAACATGGTGGCCCAGAGTCTGCAGCCCAGCCTCTATGATAGCATTATCCAGGTGAAGAAGTTGCCTTACCTGCCAGACCTGGGCTGGAATCACATAAGGTACAGTTGTGTGAAGGTGGGGAGTGGCAAAGAACTAAAGCAGAAGAGGATAAGAGCGTGGTAGAATAAAAGGTCATTAAAAGGGGGCAGTAATGCAAAGAAAATAAAAGTGCAGTAAGAAAAAAAAAAGTAGTGGAGTAGAACTAGGGCTGATACACAGAAATGGAGAAAAGCCTTCTTCCTCACTGAAAGCATAGGGTTGAATAATCCACACCATTTCTGCTAATCTTGGTGATTGCTTCCATTTAAAACTTTAAAAATTAGATGTCTCACTTCCATTTTTTTAATGCAGCGACTATTTGAAATATCCTTTTATTTGGAAGTTTTGCTCAAACTAAAATTCAGTTATTTATATGCATGCCTTCCTCTCTTTAGTATAGGGATTATAGTTAGGTATGTCTACCAAACCTTCTCCATCTGTGTCAGGGTGTGTGTATTTTATGGTGAGAGGTAATGGAGTACAATCCAACTGTACTGGAAACCTGGTGAACCTGCTGGAGAGTCCTCTTGGTTGCTCTCCCAGAAGCACCTGCACTGACAATACTTGTTAAAGAGGTGGTCATTTATGTATTTCTTGAAGGAATTCATCTACTAGACATTGTTAATGTGCACGCTCTTCCCTTTCTTGTCCATAAATCCACAGCAAATACAATATCTTTGTTGAAGATATTATGGTCCAGGATGTGAAATTTGTCTCCTCCAACTGTAAATATCGAGACTTGCAAACTCTACTCCAAAGCACTACTGCTAAGGCTTTGCCTTTGGTGGATTCACCAGGTAAGCAACGTAGAGAAACTGGTCTTTCCTGAAGACTGGCTCAGCTTTAAGAGCCACAGAGACTGGCTTTCAAATTATGTGCTGTGACCCACTACATGAAAATCCTCTGCTCTGGATCATGTCTGACAGCTGCTCAGACAGGTAAGCCGAGGTAGGGCAGTGAAGCAGGTACAGCAGGTAAGGGAGATGTATGGGAAGTTTATGAACTGAACTGTGACAACAGGGAGGGATCTTACATAAGAAAAGAGCCTGCTTCCAATGTGGTGCTAAGGAGGGCTGGAGAACTTCCCACAGCCTCACAGTGTGTTAGCAACTATTGGCAGAGCTGGTCAGTGACTTGTATAGCTCCAGCCAGGACAAGTCCAAGCACTTAGAGGAGACTGAAGGGAAGAAGAGTATGTGGCAGGGGACACTCAAAACCTACACGTGGCTTAATGGCTTCTCTGCTTTGTATTGCTCAGACACCATGATCCTGCTGGGGTCTGTGGAGCGCTCTGAGCTGCAGGCTCTCCTCCAGAAACATCTGAGCCCAGAACGCCGACGGCTCCTCACCAGAGAAACACAGCACAAGGCTGAGGCAGCTGGTGATGGGAACAGCAAGGGACTGTGGGAAGCTCTACCAAAGCTGAAGCATGAATCTTTTGCTTATGTTGATGAGGATGAGGATACAGATGAGAAGGGAGAGGTGAGGCAGATGAGTGGAGAGGACTGCAACACAGAGACTGCAGTAAGGCATTTGGAGGGGCTGAGAAACAGATGACAGAGGGTGGACTTGATTTTTCTCCTTTCTGTAACAGCTCCCTCAGCCCTTGAGTCCCACTCCTAGTTACCCAGAGGAGCACAATGGCCTGGCAAGTCCTCTTAAACAAATGCCTGAAACTCTGGAGCCGCAACAACTCCCAGGTATGGTACCTTAGCCACATACCAGTCAGCTTGTGGCAGTTTTCACACTGCTGTGTGCACGCGCCTGTGCAAGATGCTCACTTCCCAGAAGCTGAGGGAAGGAGCTGTCTCTGCTCTTCCTAAGAGCTCTTCCTGCTCTTGCTAATGCAATGACAAAAAAGGGACCTGGGAATATCTTCTGTTTGTGAGCCCTCAGCAAGCATGGTAACATTTTGGCCCACTCAGACAGCTCTCTGTCTTTACTCTCTACTTCATCCTTTGCAATAACATCTCAGGCATTTTCTGAAGTGACTGCATGGCAGTCTCCTTCACCCTGTGGTTTAATTTCCCTGGCAAACACAGATTGAAAACTAAACATCTCCACTTGTTTTTAAAGTTGTTGAAGCCGTGGCTCAATCATCTCCAGAACCAACCAGCTTCTAGACGCGCAGCTCCTCGATTCAGCTGCAGTAATATGGTGGACAAATAGTAATAGGTGGTGATGCAGACTACATCAGGTTTGCTTCCAAGCCTGTACTCAGAGCTTATTTCTGTATAATAGATATATTTGCTGCAGCATGGTGGAATTATTTTATGTTTCTTGAAATAGAGCAAGCATAGAGGTGCAGTCCAGGCCTGAGAAAGAATACAAAGAAAAGAACTCTGGCTCATTCTTTCAGGCAGCCAAAAGTTAGCATGTGATATAGCATATAGCACATTCTGGCTCCTCAACACCACCCATGTCTGACTAAACCTCTAAGGCACAGGAAAATCCACTTTTTACTTTCAAGGAAGTAAAGTGGTGGGACAGCCATCCAGCTTCCTCACCAAAGCAGAAAAGAATCACATCAAACCAAGGATGCGAGACATGTTACATGAAGCAGTACTGATCCAGGAGGATCTGACCTATCTTTCTCCATACCCTTGTTCTCTTCACAACAGCACCAAACCCCATTTCCTCTGTGCTAGATCCTGACTATGCAGCCTGGGAGAATAATGCTGAAGTCTTTTTCGTTCTCACCATTACACTGCTAGACTCTGCATGCCTTTGTATTTCTCACACTCAGGCTGCTGCTGAGCTTTACGTTTGAAGTAACTTCCAAACTCTCGCCTCCCCTTCCCATCCTATTCCTCCAAACATGGAGGCTTCAGAAACCTCTTGTCCCAGCAGTTTTCCTCCTGTATCAGACTGTTCCCTGTGTCAGTGGTCTTTCTTTTGACTCGCTTTGTTTGGTTTTCCTCAGGGACACTGACACATAAATACTACCTGCAGAAGATACTCTGTTATTTTTGTTTCCTCTCCTGGGGGAAAAGGTACTGCATGGGACCATTGATTCTGGCACGTTTCAGAGTCTTACAAATTGGATGTTGGACTGGGACTAGTTCGGCCCTGTCAGACACCTCCTACCATGTCCCTCATGCTATTTCCCAGCAGAGATGGGTGTGGAGTTTTGTATTTTCATCTCTCGTGTATTCTGCTCTCTTATCTGTGTGTTTGTTCTCATCTTTCAGGCAATTTCAGGAGTCTGAGGCAACTGATCCAGCAGCTCTTGTGCCGTTACACCCTTCCACATGACACAGAGAATGCTGTCCAGGTAAGGGATTCGAAGAGCCTGGCAATACCCTGCAGAGGGAGGGGAATGCAGTGGAAATAGTATCTGCTACTCAGAGCCATTCATTTGGCCAGAGTATGAGCACATTTATGGTCCTGAACTCTGACGGCATCAGTGAGGAAAGCTCTCCAAGGAGAGAGTGTGATTGCTGTAAAGGAGCATGATGCTTCATGGAGAGCTGTCTGAGCTTGGATGTCAGGGTCACCATCATGACTCAGTGTGGGCATCTTTTTTCTCAATGAATGACTTTATGTCAAGGCAGCCACAACAGCACATAGTGCAGTTACGCTGGGATAAAGTGCAGCTCTGCTCTGTTTGGCAAACAGTTTTGGCCAGAGAAGAATGAAAAAGTGCTTTTGCCTTGTGCCATGTGAGGTGTCATATCTGCACAGGGTTGGTGGGTATTACACAGAGCCACTCTAGGGCACTGGTTAGGCCCCACGTAGGGTGTTTGAGAGCATCTAAAGCAGTACTAGATGACCATGTCCAGGCACCTGAATTGTTCCACCAGCATCCCACAGTCAGTCACTACAAGTGGGACAGAGTACACCTTACACTGTCACACACTGCCTGTACTAAAGCGGGGGCTGCAAGGGATGAGGAGGCTGTGCAAACTACTTTCTCCTTTCTGCACTCTGTGAAACTCTGGGTTCCTTGTCCTGAGCAGTGTTTTCTCCTACAGCAGCCAATGGAAGTCATTGACACAATGAGGCCTGAAGAGGTAAGAATGGGTGCAGAAGGGGAGGGAGGTTAACAGAGTGCTTCTTTTGCCCACATTTCTGATGGTCTCAGTGATTGCCATAGAGAGCCACAGCTAAAGCCATTTTATTCTTAGAGCTGTACAGTGGGCAAGTCTCACCCAGTAAGGGATTGCTCTGCCAGATGTGCTGAGTGAGACTCTGATTGAGCTAGCTTTGAAGGCAGACCTGCTGTGAGCACAACTTTGGACTAGAGACTTCCACTAGAGACCTCCACAGCTCCTCCCTTACCTAAGTCTGTATTGCTCCTTCATTTTTCACACAGAGGAGACATTGTCTTGCAATAACAAGGGGAAGGTGCACTCAGAAAGGAAAGCTGAGATATTCAGTCCCTCTTTAAGCAGGAAGGAGCAAAATCTCATCTCTCAGAAAACCTCTGGGGTACTGGAATTGTTCTGTAGGGACTTGACATCTGACAAGGAAGGGGTGGGAAACCTGAAGGTTGCGATATAATGGGTGAGATGAATGATCAGCATAGGGAAGAAGAAGCATTACTAGGAGAATGAGACTAGTTTGGGTAGACAAGACAGTACTGCTGATTACCCCCAAGAATGATTCATCTTCTTTCCTGTGTCAGATAGATGCCTGGGAGCAGCAGGAGCTGGGCAAGAATGTGTGCTTTGACAGCTGTCGCATAGACCCTTGCCCTTTTCAGCTGGTGGAGGGAACTTCCCTGCACAAGGTGGGTGCAGATGTTTCTCTGAAGCGTGCTTTTCTCCACCCTGTCTGTCAGTGTAAGTCTGCTCTATGACTTGTTTTTTCTCCTTGTCTTCACCTACAACTACCAACACCAGCTATTTCCACATCCAGCTACAGAATCCTGCAGGTTCCTTATAGCCTTCTGCATGAACCTGCACAACAAAGAGCTATATGATAATGAGTCTGTTTACTAAAACAGCCTACCTCGGATCTCCCTGCCACTGCATGAGCAGAAGCATTGCATGCCATGCTGCTGGGGGCATTGCACCAACACTTACAATCCCCCGTGTCAGCATGCAGAAGTGCAATGAGTACTCATGGATTCCTCAGGGGGTTCTTTCAGGGTGTAGAGTCTGCTGCTTGAAATCATAAACTCACAGAGTGGTTTGGGTTAGAAGAGACCCCCAAGGGTCATCTAGTTCAGCCCCCCCTGCAGTGAGCAGGGACATCCTCCACCCTGTATCATAGGTTTTTCATTGAACTGAAACACAAGGAAAGAGGATGCTGGATCCTACAACTTCTAAGAGTTAGCACTGGGGATAAAAGCAAGTAGTTTCTATCAGGAGTAGAGGAGGGCTGGACTTGCACTCAGTAGAAAGGGAAAGCAGCCTACTGATGCAAAAGTGCACAGGGCATGGTCTGATCAATGCTCAGTTAATGTGAACAGTCAGCCTTGCACAAAGTTAATTAATTACTGTTATCAAAGGGATGAAATCTCAGCCTTGAAATTACTGTGTTCTTAAGAGGAGTTTGGTGGTTTTTTCAAAGGGCAAAGGGCTGCCTGAAGTAATCTGAAAGCCACCAGCATTGTCTTTAAGAACGTAGGGGTTACCAAAAGTCATACCTAACGACTGCAGGTGGGGAAAGCTTCATCCATATCATGAAAAAAGAGCAAATGAGAAGCTCAGAAATGACAAGCAAGTCAGCTTAACTTGGATGCACAAAAAGTGCAGGGATGAGTAATCACAGTGTCTGAGGTATGCACAGCCAGAGCTAAATGTGGGGCTTCTGACAACAGCAGGAATGTATTACCTTACCACCACAGGTTGTATTTAACCAGCCTGATTTTCTTCTGTGTTAGGGTAAAATGTCTTGTTCCTGAGAAAGGAGATTTCCTTTGCTTTATGACATTCAGTATCTCCTGCGATGCTGGGTCGGGGGAGGGAAGGAAACACTGGCTGTGAAAGAATGGCATCATGTAAGGCCACAGGTGAAGCTCAGCCAGAGCACAGCTTAAAGAACACGGAACTTGGAAATGCACCACCCATGAGCACTGAGAATGCTGACAGTTTTAGAAAGCCTGGCCTAAGAAGAACAGTACAATGAAGGGGGTAGAAGAAAAGAAGACTGATAGCAGTGTGCTGTCTTTTGGAGAAGGCTGTGTAAGGGAAAGAGAATAACTTGTTCTCAGTGTCACCACTGCATTGGCTAAGGAGCAAAAAGCTTAACTTTTGACAGGAATTATTCTGAAACAGGAAAAGAAGAAATCTTCTTGTGGTAAGGCAAGCACTTGAATAAATACCCCAACCAGGGGTTGACTTTCCATTTGACTACACTAATGGCCAACACTAAATTAAATAGGAGCTGTAGAAATGCCTAAATAGAGAGGGTGCTGCACATGAATCTCTGCCAGATACAGGATGAGAGTGACCTTGAGGATGCACTCTCCAGTATCACCACACTCCTAACAATGGCTGCAGAGAAGAAGGACCCAAGGGTGGCATTTGGTAGCTACACAAAGGGAAGGGATGAAGCAGTTTGTCAGTGGAATAACCGCAGACTTGTGCACCTTTTGATTCCCATCTCTGAATCCCAAGTCTCAGCTCTAACACCAAATACCAATTTACCAGTTTCCCTGAGCCCCTGAAATACCCTTTTGTGGTTTTGCTCCTAGACACATACATTGTTCTCCTTGCTGGGCCTCAGCCGTGCCTACGTAACCAGCATGGGGAAGCTGAGAGGAGTGTTGGCTTTGGAAGAGGTAAGTACAGATCCTTTCATCTTCTCCTAATCAACTGCAAATGTCCCGTGGATCGCTGCAATAACTTAGAGGTGCTGCAGGACCCAGCTGTAAAATACAGAACTGCAGCTGCTGCCTTTTCAACCCAGTGCTGAAATCTGAGGCAGCCCTTTGGAAACCACATACCCCAAGGGATGGCAGCAGGTGTTGCTGGCAGGGCTGTCAGATTGTTCATCCCCTTCGTGAACTTACCTGAATGGCTCTTACCGTCTTGCAAAGCGGTGTGGACTTGGTTACTTCCTGTGGAATGACAAATCACACCAACAGTGTGAAAGACCTCTGCAGACCCCAGCTGTGACTCCATCTGTGCTCCCTTTACTCCGGGCTGGGCAGGGCAGGGCAGGGCAGGGCAGGGCGAGTCTCTGAGTGTGCCAGTTCTCAACTTGTTCTTCCCTCACAGCTCCAGAAGGCTATAGAAGGCACCACTCGTTCCGGGGTCCGCCTGCGCCCGCCCCTGGCCAGTTTCCGCGACACGCAGCGGCCCTCGGTCAGCACCGCGAAGGACCGGCGGGACGCACGGCCATGGAGCCAGCAAGACGAAGGCCTGGTGGCAGCACAGCAGGCAGCAGACCTGAGCACAGAGAGCCCACTGCCTGCCTGCCTGCACACCCCCCAGCCCTCACACTTGCAGGAGGAGGGGGAAGTCCTGTCTTCCGCTTACACCACTGATACTGAGTTGGAAGAGATGGAGCTGATAGGGCCAGCTGCTGAAAACATCTCAGACATCCTGAAGGACATAAGCCTACACTCCACTGACCTGAGCGAGGATGAGGATGTCCCCTTATAGCTGGCATGAAGGGAGCAGTCCATCAGCTGAGCCAGCCACCTTGGACTCAGCTGTTCTCCTTCTGATTGTCCTCTGCCCAAGGACTCTTTGGCTGTTGGACTGCAGGGGTGTGTGCAGGAGGCAAATGTGGACTGCAAGGGGGCTAAGGGCAGGCTGGTAGTGCTTAGGCTCTGCCGTGTCTGCATAACATGGCAGAAGGGATTGTAGCAGGATGTGAACACTGCTGGATGCAGTCAGGATGCTCTGGGTCAACCTGCCACAGGAAAGGTGGAGGAGGAGCTGCTCTTCCCATTCTCCCTTAGTGTCATCCTTCCAGGCACACCTGGCCTGCATGCACCAGCATAAACACAGCCAGACCTCCAGCACAGAAGCATACTGCTGCTTCTGACTGCAATCCTCTCCCTGTTGCTGCAGCTCCTTTTCTCCAGCTCTTATCTTGCATCCTCCCCAAACATTCCCATGTAGAATCCCTTCCTCAGTTTTTACTTTGATATTTTCCTGGGTAGGGGTGCAGTTAGAAGCTTCTATCCTTTAGCTGAGCCATGCCCTTGAAACAGATGGAAGGAAAATATCTTGAATTCTGTCAGGGCTCTAAGAAAAGCACTGGATGGTAGGAAAGCCTCTTGGCTTTCCCAGAATCTGCAGAATTTTTAAATAGCATGGGAAAATCTTAAGAGGCATCCTCAGTGTTGGAAGAAGAAGAGCAAACCAGCACGTATGCACCTGTACTTCACGTACCTGTGTCTGTCTCTTTCAGGCATTTTCCAGAATTTTTACAAAATGTTAAAGTCTTAAAATAGAAGAACTCAAAAAGCAAAAGCATGATGGAGTGCTGGCAGGCTGCCAAGGAACACAGCCGAGGGAAGCCGCATTTGCTACACTTTCAAAAGAGGATTCTCTCTGAAAACTGTTCTTTCCCGGCAGTTCTACCCTGCCTGCTGCCCACATACTTCTGCATACCTCAGATCTGAGAATTCCAGCTCTCATTTTTGCCAACTTGTCTCCACTGTGGCTAACAGCAGAGACCTCAAGCCTTATCTGCAGCATCACTCTCTAGGTCTAAATCTGGAGCAGATCTCAATCTGTACCTTGCAAAAAGGCATCTTGTCAGTTCATGTCATGCATCCCAACCCTTAGCATCCAAGCCTAGGATGCTTCTGTGTTCTACTCACTGTCCTTGTGAGGTTTTTCTCAGTAAATAGGCAAACCCAAATCTATGTATTCTGCAGCTTTTCTCTAACTTTCTACATCTCTGTCATATTTTTGATGTGTCAATGCAGTTCCAAACAGTATACTGGATGTGTTTCCATTTAACAGCAACAGAGAATAAATCCAGGCTTAGAAAATGTGTTCTCAGGGGTACTCTCCCAGCTGCTGGGCCACATCCCCTTTCCTGCTGTTAGCCAGGCATTATCTAACCTAGAGGACCCAGTTTTGCCTTACCAGGTTAGTACAAATTACCACTGCCTCTTACCCAGTCTTCCTAGGAAAAATCCCTCCTGGTTTCAATTCCAAGGACTGAATTTGCACCAGTTCCTCTCTGATGATGGTCATGGGTGGGAGAGTCTGTGACAAGCTTATAGAAGAGAACTCTCCCCAGCTGGTCTCTTCAAGACAGATTTATTTTTGCTGTCTGGCATTGAGAGCCCATCAACTCTCAATTGGCTTTGAGATGTGATCCCACTCTATAAGCTACATGAGGGCAGCCTTCCTTTGCCTAAGTTATCTTCAGTTCTCTGAGGATCATCCTGTCCTTGTGAGAAGACAGTGGTGAGCTGAGGGCAAATCCTTTGTGTGCACCAGCTGCTTGCCTCCCACAGAGGTTGTGACACATTTCTGACTGCCAGGCTACCTTTGTGTCACCTTCCCCCACCTGCAAAGAAGAAGCAGAACAACTACAACTTTTTCTCAGGGAATTGTGATTATACTTTAAATAAGCAGGGGAGAAATTATATTCCTTTTAAAAGCCATTAGTGTGCACTGAGCGGCAACACTGAGCCCAGATCTGCCCTGACAGGCCACACACCCACAGGAAGCAGCACAAGGTTCTCCAAGGCAGCCCCAGCCTTGTTACCAGCAAGCACACACTTACAGTCAGCCAAATGCTTGCACTGAGACAGAAGAGACAAAGAAAAGCTTTAAGGCTGGAGTCAGTGCTCTTCCTCCTCCTCTCTGGAGTACAGATATCTGCACTGCTCCAGTCCCACACTTCTCCTACAGTGCATTACAGAAGAACTGGAACCTGACTGGCTGGAAAAGCAGATGGAGTCTAAATCAAAGCCAGAGAACGTGTGAGTCACGACAGACAGATTGTGAGCTGGGGGAGAGAAGGTGGAACAAAAATTAGGCACGTTGAAAAGCACATGGGGAGCTCAGAGTGAGACACAAACTAACCTGGAGCATCTCTTGAGGTTTTTCCACCTAAGAGTACACGAGCACATACATTTGTGCTCACACCTGCACATCCCTATTGCCCTTACCTATCCCACAGCCACCATGAGGAAGCTGGACTGCTCTGTAGGGAAGGTGAAAGGTGGCTGTTACTGGTGCTCTTTAGAGACATTCCAGGTGTGCTCCCACCCTTAGAGCAGAAACAGCACTCACCTGCACCATTTTCTCACCTGGGAAAGAGTAAGCAAACATGAACGTGTACAGCAACAAAAGCCAGACTGCAGAGATGGGTTGTGGTGAAGATCATTTCACTTCCCTTTTACCAACAACATCTTCACTGAGCTGATGTCAACTACTACAGAATCACAGAATGTCAGGGGTTGGAAGGGTCCTCCATAGGTCATTCAGGATCGCCTAGGGCAGGTCACACAGGAACACATCCATGCAGGTTTGGAATGTCTCCAGAGGAGATTCCACAACCTCTCTGAGCAGGCTGCTCCAGTATTCTGTCACCCTGAGCATACTGAAGTGCATTACCAAAATGCCTGGCCCCTTCATCTTGACACCCACCCCTCAGGTATAAGTAGGCATTGATAAGGTCCCCTCTCAGCCCCAGATCTCTCAGTCTTTCTTCATAGCATAGGTGTTCCAGTCCCCCAATCATCCTTGTAGCCTCCACGGAACTCTTTCCAGGAGATCCCTGTCTCTCTTGAACTGGGGAGCCCAAAACTGGACACATGCAGCAAACTTACACTCAACCTTTGTCAAGAGAACGCCTCTAAGCTCGCACCACCTCAGGCAAACTCAGTAAGCCCCTTCAAAGTCTGAACTCAAAAGCTTTGTCCAGTAAAGTCAGACTGAGCTGTCACTCTTAAATCCTGCATCTCTCATCCCAGCCAAACAGCACAGACTTGGCTACCTATAGCCAAACCCTATTTTTTTTCCCCAACCCAAAATAACCACAGAATTTTTATCGGCACCAAAGCTTTCCCATGCAGCTAGAAAGTCAAATCTCAGACTTGTCCCCAAAAATCCAAGCACTGAAACCCAAGAAGCTCTGAAGCTGTTTGAAGCAGAGGAGCTTGCTCTTCTCCCAAACAGCCAGTGCAGGTGCTCAGAATCACTGTTTCGGATAGAGATTCATGCTACACCAAGCTTGCCACCACCTCTCAAAGCACTGAAATAGTGCTGAGCTTCTGAAGAATTCTCAACTCCAAGCATCTGCTGAACTACTTTCCGTGCTTGCCACACAACAGTCTGAGAAGGGTGAAAAATCTCTGTGAGAGCAGAAAGCTTTGGGAAAACACCACCACCAAAACCAAATAAATAAGTACTCTAACATTGTTTTTTCAAGATCACTCTAGTCCTAATCCCAGCTGATGGCCAGTTCATTGTCATTCAGCTACTGAAGGTAATTTGGCTTTTCATTGGAATCTAGCAAAAAGCTGGACTCTTCCTGTCAGATAACATCTAAACGTGAAAGCAGAATTCTTGGTTTCAAACTCTTCAGTATAAAGAACTGTAAAAATAAGGAAGACTTAAAGCTGACAAGAGAAGAGACAGGGCTCTGGGTAGTTACAACAAGGCTAAGAGACTTGGTCATGATTCAGATGAAGAAGACACAGAGGTGGGCTCCAGGATGAGACAAATTTGCCTGAACAACTTTTATGGCTAGGGCCTTAAAATTCTCATATGGTAACCAAAGGTCCTCTGGGTTCTACATCATAAGCAGATGAGAATACTGGGAGTGCAGATACTGCTTTCCCTCTGGGTCAACCAATTCCCCAAGCTGCTGCAAGGGCAGCAGGCTGACCTGTGACCCCCAGAGCCCTGCTGCCCAGTATCAGTGCCTTTCACAACCCTAGCATCAGACTCCTCTTTGTGTCCTGTTGTGAAACTTCTGTCCACATCTGCCACCAGACATGTCTGTGTGGCACCAGCATCAGAACAAAGCTTCCATGTATCACCTGGGAAATGCCATTTCAGTGTCACAGGAAAGCTCACTCCATGCTAAGCTGGGGGATCTCACTCATGATGCTGTCTGTCATCAAATCTGCCACCATAGCCTAGGGTTTGTGTTATGATAGCCACAGGCAGGCAGAGGATTTTAGCCCTCCATAGCCAAACAAGGTGTTCTTACCTTCTTAATGAGAATAAGAAGTAGTGTAACATATATGTCCTACTCCAAGCCACCATGGGTCCCCTTCAGCCTATCTCCCTGAGACCCACCCCCTCCTCTTAGGAGGCTGCTTCCTCAGACGCAGCTCCCCTGGAAGCAGCCCCACAGAAAGAAAACGCTTTGAGCAGCCAGGCTGGCAAGAGCACATCTGTTTAATAACAACTCCATACAGGACTGTACATGCTGTTTGGAGCTGCCTCCCCTCCTTCCCTGTGGCTGCTGCCACAGGCAGGCACGGAGGTGCAGCATGCCGCAGGGACATCCCAAGTTCCGTGCCGTGTGTCTGTGTGTGTGTGCTGGCACTGGCACAGACACAGGCTCTTATCTCACAGTCACAGTATCAAAACATGCGAACACAGCCAACAAAAATCTTCAGGCAAACATGTTTTGGAGCTGGAAGACCAAAGGCAAATCAGACTCCTTTTAGTTATCAAGGGCTAGTGTGGGACAAGGTAAGGATGAAAGCTCTCAGTAGTGGGTCTCTTTCCCTTTTTGGTTTTACTTCCACTCACCTCTCTCCTAAACATCAAACACCTCTGTAAACAGCAGCCTGCAAGAGCACAGCATGCAGCCTCTCCCCTGCAGAAAAAGCATGCAGGCCTGGAGGAAGCTCCTTGAAACTGCCTTGAGGCAACCTCCACTGCCCCGTAGGCTGGTGCTAAAGCAGTTTCAGATACCGAGAATTCAACGTTTGAAGACCCAAGCCCTTAATAATTTCTAAACATGATTCAGGCACCCATTCTGTGTGCCACCCCTCAGAGCCCCAGCTACTGCCCTTGCACCTCCCCAGTCCTCAATCTCTACCCTCCCATTTCTAAAAAGAGCTGATAAAAGAGAAATCCTATTCCCTGTAAAATTACTTTTGAGCCTTAATTTTATAGTGTAGGGATTCCCAGAGACCTCCAGTCATGCACAACATCCAAAAATTAGAGAAGAAAAAAAAAAAAAAAGCCAAAGAATAATATACACCTGCAAACGAGCTTTTGGCTTGGTACATTGCTCACACATGCAGTATCTGAAAAGAAGGGTTCACCTGGACTTGCCTCATGGGAACTTAGCAGAACTCTGGAAGAGGGTCCTTAACTCACAACTGGATTTCATGCCCAATGAAAATACTCCAGAATGAACTCAGTGAATCTGGACTAGATGCCTTTATCTTAAATCAGAAGTAAAACTTGGTGCATGATCCTGTCTCCATAAGGGAGAAAAATACTTTTGAGGTGTTTTAGTCTTGCTAACCTGGACATTTGATCCCTTATGGGAAAACAAGAACAAGACCAGGTTTAAGAGGGCATCTAAAATGTCCCCAGCCAAAGGAGATGAGGAAGATCCTCAGCAGCATTCCTTCTACAGAACATTACAACCCCTCTCTTCCTAGAAAACTCAGCAGTAAGTAAATCTTGCCCATGGCAGAGAGGTTGGAACTAAATGATCTTGATTCCTTCCAACCCAAACCATTCTCTGATTCAATGATATCTGCACTGATTCTGTACAGTTTTAGCAAACATTCTTTCTCAGACAGTCACAGCCTGACTAAATGTCCTCTCCCCACAGTAAGTATGTGCACTGGAAAAACACATCACATACTTCTGCTCTTTTGTGCAGATCAACACTGACAGTCACAGCTTCTTGTATTGTCTGAGAAGATGACTCTTCGTTCCCTGTGCTGTCAGTGCAAGGACGCAAACATCCTGGTGTTCCACCTGCAGGTATCCCATGTCCATTTGTTAATTACCATTTGTCCTCATCCCTGCCCCAGTCAGTGCATGAGGCTGGCTGTGCTGCTGAGAGATCACCCAACAGCCTTGCCCAGGTTCCAGGGCATGTTCTGTGACAAGAGACCCTGATCCAGCACAGATGTCCAGCTGCTTCCTTCTGGCTCCTGTGCAGCTTCACTACTACTTACCCTTGGAAAAGCCTACAATAAAGAGGCACCTGACACTGACTTTACAGCTTGTGTTCATACCTGAGACTTTTAAGGCCTGCAGTGCTGCCCTACCTGCACATCTCGCTCCAATGCTCCTTTACTCACATTGTCCCTCTGCAGTTTTCCTTTCTGTGAGCCACAGCACAAATGCCTTTCCCAGTCAGATGGCCACAGAGGAGGAGAATCAAAGATGAAACTGCTACCTTATCAGCACTAGTTGCTGATTGGAATTAGGGTTTTATTCTTTTCCTTTCTTTTGGAAAAAAGTCCAACAGTTAGGTTAGGGTCAGTGGCAGACTGTTTAGAGTTGTCTGAACAAGGAATGGGAAATTCCATCTGGGAGAAAATAGAAGGAAGAGCTTAGACTATGCTAACATTGCTCTGCTCTCTACAGCACTTAGAGGTAGATTTATTTTAATCTAATTCTGCTTCTAGGCAATTCCCAATACAGCACTTAGGGGAAACTGAGCTAAAATTAGTTTTTTGGGGGTTCAAAGGAGAACAGAATTCACATCAACTTCATTTGGACAATGACTAAGTTCTTATGTGGTGCATTTCTGACATGACTCCTCTGAAGAATTCAACACATTGTGAACTGGTTTCCAAAGATGAAGCAGGAGCCAGTAGGTGCCCGGATTCAGGGAAGTCTCTCTGCAGTCACTGCCCCACAGAAAGGAATATGGCTGGAAGTGGGGAGTCCCAGAAGTTTCACCAGTTCTTGCTTGTGTAGCAGTTCTCTACCTGAGCCCATTCTGCCTGGTGTCTGTCATGAAGCTTCCTCCTTGTGCTGGGTAAACAACAGCCATCAAGCTGCCCTTGGCTTTTTTCTAAAGTCCTTCTCTCAACATCTTTCCCTCCTAGCCAGACTTCTCCTTGCTATTGCACAGAGCACACAGAGCTGATGACAAGCCTTACTGTTACACACAACCTTGCTTCACCACCATACCTCATATCTCTATCAGAAAGAGGAAGCAGTTCTCTCCAGTTCTCTTCTCTGGGCCTACAACTAGTGTTTCTCAGCTGTGGTTGTACACAGGACATCATGCACTGCCTCAGCCCAGGTATGAAGTGCCACCCTGCATCTCACACTAGATTGGAACTGGATTAAAGACAGGTAAACCTCATCTCCAATGGCTTAATTTCTGTGCAATCCTTTGCCTCTTACAATTACAGAAGACTTGCAATTATCTTCAGCTGCCATGGAGTCTAAACATTGAGTGCACATGAGATTTGTGCATGTTAATTTATTAATTCCACACATTTACCAAGTTCTTCATTACTCATGTCCTGCCCAATTGCAAGGGTTTATTTCAAGGAGCCTGTGGACGGGGAGGGAACAGTGAGGGAAACAACAGGGCATTAGGTAAGAACAAAAACCACATTAAGGAACAGTATACTAGAAATCCTAAGGTAAACAGCAGGGAAGGAAGAAGGGAATATGCACTCCCTGCTACCCCAGCTGGGTAATTGGCTAAGTTAAGTTCTATCTGCAACCAAATAAATATTCAACCTGACATTTCATCAGCCTGCAGTGATGCCTGCCTCAGCACATGAATCAGTACAAGAAGCTGATCCCACTGAAACCTTATTTTGGTAGGGGACTCAGTTAGTTTCCAAAGGGGTCAGTTCCTGAGCAGCTAGAGGAGTGCTGGCACTGGTGCTCCTTGGGCACTACAAGAATACAGCTGGTGGTGCCAGAAGTGGGGCAGCAGAGCAGCTCAAAGTGCAATTTCCCAGTCTCCCTAAGCTGATGTAAAGCCCAGCCGCTGACAACAGTGCTCACAATTCTTCACTTCAACACTTAAGTTAAACCCAAACTGGCTGGGTGTGGGGTTAGCTCTGCGTCAGCACCTGCACAAACACTGTGGGAGGTGAGCACAGTCAGGGCAGAGGGCTGTCTCCTTCACAGCAGCTCCATTTGATCTGCCTAGAGTCACAGCTCAGAGGAACAGGCTGTTCTCTGCTGCAAGCCTACCATGAAAGGTGAGGGTAAAGTTTTAAGGGAGAAAAGCAAGAGGATGCTGTGTCAGCAGCTTCCCAAAAGATCTAGAGGCATAGAAACTTAAAGAAGTAGCTGGGGCTGCATAGCCAGCAGGTTGAGAGAAGTGATTTTGCTCCTGTGCTCTGATGAGACCTCACCTGCAGTGCTGTGTCCAGCTCTAGGGCCCCCAACACAAGGACATGGACCTGCTGGAGAGGGTCCAGAGGAGGCCATGAAAGTGATTAGAGGGCTGGAGAATCTCTGCTATGAGGACAGGCTGAGGGAGCTGGGGCTGTTCAGCCTGGAGAAGAGAGGGTTCCAAGGAGACCTTAAAGCTGCATTTCAGTATCTGCAGGAGACCTACAGGAAGGCTAGGGAGGGACTGTTTAGATGTGCCTGTGGTGACAGGATGAGAAGCAACGGTTTGCAACTGGAGCAGGATGGAGTTAGATTGGATGTCAGTAGTAAATTCTGTACAACAAGAGTGGTGAAATACTGGAACAGACTGCCCAGGGATGTGATTGAGACCCTGTGCCTGAAGACATACAAGATCAGACTGGATGTGGTCCTGGGCAGCCTGATCTAGTTGGAGGTGGCCCTGCTGAGTGCAGGGGGTGTTGGACAAAGTGACCTTTCAGGGTCCCTTCCAATTCAATCCAGTCTGAATCTGTGACATAATCTCAGAACCTGAGGTTGATGGAGTTGAAGAGAACTTCTAAGGCTTGTAAAGAAATCTGAAGACTGATGTAGAAACTGTCACTGTAGAAACTGTGACTGCTCAGAAACCAGCAGTCATGGGAAGAGGAACAAGGAAGGATTTTCTTGCAACGGAATCTGAGTTCTTTTTCAATCACTTGTATTTAAGCTTCCTTTTATGTTCAGCACCATTAATTTCACCAAGTTGCTGCTGAAGACAAAGGCTCAGGGGAAAGATGGGAATCTTCTACCTCCACTGCTTCAAAATGTTTGTGCAGTGCAGATCTGCTTTACAGAGAGATTGTGTAAATTAAGAGTAGGGCTCAGTTTCTTAGTAACTGTAGCTGAGGGATACTGATCTTTTCTTCATATTTTCAGCCTCACAAATCCAATTTGGGCTCTGAGTGTTTGGCTGGACTCTCTCCAATTAGTGTCTCCTCACCAGGATAAAGGAGCTGGAGGCCAAATTTTGCTGATGAGCACCTGTGCCTTCCATATGCTAGAATAGGTGCAGCTATATCATGATGGATTTTCTGGGAAATACACATAGGACTCCAGGTCCCTCTCTCTGATACTGGATGCACACAAGCAGCAAGCCAGTCCCAAAAGAAAAGGCCAAGTTCCACAAACCATTTTCCATTGCCAAATTGATTCAAACTACCTTTCCAGTTCAGCTCATGAATGCTCACCCAGGTAGCAGGTATGTCTGGGCACACTTGCTCTTTCCAGTCAAACTCCTGGCCAGTGTAGACACATTTCTCATTTGGATTGTGGAGAGGTCACTGAAAGTTTTGGGTTTTGTTTGTTTGTTTGTTTTCAGTAAATGGCTGAAATGTTATTATTCACAGAAAATGAATGAAAAAAATCAAACTGAATTTGGTAAGCTAGAAAGGTTTTATAGAGCTCAGTGCTCAAACCAGTCTGAATTAACAGAGAACAAGAGTCTATTTACAGGTTTCTAGAAATCAAGCTGTGGAATTATACAGCAGGTGTAATTCTCTATCTCATTGCAGAGGGGTCACAAACCCTGTGGAGAGGTTTGCTCTTCCTACTGAACTCTATAGAACTGGGGTTTCTCTCATGTAGATAATACCCTGTCACCGCCTTGTACAGACTCCAGACATCCATCAGACAGCTCAGTAAGTGTACCACACACACATTAAAACAGAAAGAAGCCCTGGACAAAAGCTGATTCACCTGTTCCAATCCTGTAAACAACATAGAGGGATCCTTAGAAGCTGCTCTGAAAGTTACTGTCAACATCCAGATTGGCCCTGGAGAGGCAGATGGGAACAAAATGGTTTGGAGAAAACAAAGCAACAGGCCATGCATACCTTCTCCCACAAAGGAACAGACCTGACCATTTTTGTTTCCCTGAAGGCTTTCTTAAAAAGCAATAAGGATAAGTGAACACTTATTCATCTGTCATCTGCTAAGGTGCTCTTAGCACTTGCCCTGTTCTGGCTACTATGATTTCCTACATCCTGCTCCATGGCTAGACCCAAGCCAGTTCAGTACATTAAGCTAGTACTGACCCTACAAGAACTGTAGAAGATCATCTTTATCAAACCTTCCTGCCCAGGTGGGGTTAGCACCTGAATGTGTAAACATCTTTAAAGAGATATTGAAAGGTCATCACTCAGGAAAAGACCTCCCTCCTTAGAGAGATGTAAGCAAGGCCAACAAATGGGTAAAAAAATGGTGGGCACACAAACTTTCTCCTTACCTACACTAAATTATCAGTCTTACTTAAACATCCAGTAGGTCTTTCCTTTAGAGGTTCAATGGAGAGGGAAGACAGATCAACCTGAAGTGGCCTTGGCTGGAAAGACCTGGACATCCATAGAGGAGACTCTCTACATGCAGCTTGCCTGTGTAAGGGGGAGAAAGCCAGACGGGGAAAGTTCTACCTGAGAGTCTCATTCATGTGATTCATAATTCCTGGACAGCATCTGCCTTGCTCACCAGGAGCTGTGTGAACTCTGACACTTGGTCATACCACTACAGTCACATTTTATTCTCCTCAGACTTTTTTCCCTACAAATACACTGGGACTAAACCTGAATCAGGAAAGGAACATGTGGGACCCTCCTGTCATCCAAAACTACACCAAGCCTGAAATGGAGGCAAGGAAGAAAGAAATAAATATATCATGAATGAAAATGAAACAGAGTAGAACCAAGTCAGAGTAAGAAAGAGTTGCCCCCAAGACAGTATAAAGTGTGAAGGCAAATTCTACTCTTCAGGTCATCAGATGCAACATCTGATCTAAGCCCATGCTTTGCTGATGCCTCCTCACAAGAGATATCACAGTCCAAACTCAGCACTTGGGTTCTCTCTGCTGCTTCTCTTCAGTCTTCCAGCAAAAATCAATAGTATCATACAATTTTTGTCTTTTGTTCTTGCCCCTGTTTATTTTCTGATGAGAACCTGGGGGAAAACCTTTCTCGCTCTGGCCAAGAGGAGGTGTGTAGAAACAGGGTGTGGAATTGCAAGACTGAACTCCCCCTAGTCAATGAGCCATATGTCGTTAACACAAAAAAAAAAAGAACCCGTACAAATTGGGAAAGCTCTTGAAATCAGCTTTCTCCACTCCTAAAAAAAGAGATGGGAGGGAAGAACAGACAGACCAAGCACTGTGCATTATTTACATTGCCTAGGGGTAGGGAAACAAAAGAATAAAACATAGGCAGGAAGAAGAAACAAATAGGAAAAGACATCCTTTCACTCCTTTTCCTCCAGCTACATTTGGCACTGCAGAAGGGGCAGCAGAAATGAGAAGGGTGCAGTATGTGAGTCATGGATGGAGTACAGGCCTTTCCCACTACTAACTACTTTGTTAGGAACCCAGCAATAGAAAAAAGGTTTAAAAAAAGCAATAACTGAAAACTCCAATGTAAACTGCATATCTGTGATCTCATAGCTGTAAACACTGTTGCTGAATCTGCTGCCTGCTCTCAGGGTGTCCTCATACTGCTGGCAAGGGAAAAGATAAAAGGACACAGCAGCAACACCGAGCCCCTTATAAGAGTCAGCTTGCTATGACTGTCCCTGTAGCTGAAAATGTCCTTTCCACCAGCATCTAGTGCCCAGTGCCAAAAGGACACACTGCTCTTGCCAGCTCCTGGGAAGGCAGACATGTCAGAGAGAAACAAGTAAATGAAATATGAGAAAGAAACTAAAACATGACTGTCCAAGAGCAGGGTTAGATTCTTATCTGTGTCCATTCTGTGGCCCACAGAGCCACACCACCTGTGCTGCAGCACAGCCCGTGCCAGTGGAGTGCCATTTGTATCCATAGACACTACAGCATCATACCAAGGTGCTGCTGAGGATGTGCTTACACAGCAAACCTCTCATCTCAGTGCAGTCTGTTTCAAATACAGCCTTACCCTCTGTACCAGCCACAATACACTAGTGCAATCTATATTTGCAAAGCCAAATCTTCATTTCAAACCAGTTTATGTTCAGATACTCTATCAAAGGGGGCCATGTCCACAGAGCCATGTCCATTCTTGCCAGCATGGATTCTGGTCACAGAGCCGCTCCCTGTACCAGGCCTGTCTTATCAGCTATGTCCCCAGTACCAGCAGATTCTGTATCCACAGCCAAGACTTTGTATTAAAAAGATTTAGAAATTATTTACCAATCCAGATCTCTCAAAGCACCTCACAGGTATTGCCAGAGCAATGAAAATCAAGAATATCTGTCCATGGTGGAGAGGAAGAAGAGGTCTTCACATGTCAGTTACTTCGAGATTTTTCTCTTGTTTAAAAAAACATCATTACAGGTCAGGAATGGAAGGTGTGTCTGCTCATAGGTATGGGGAGCTGGAGAGAAGAATCCCTGTAATTTCATTCCTTGCCACCCCTCTCTTGGTTCAACAGTGATGAGAACTTCACAGAAAGCATCAGTTGTTTGTTTCTCCCTCTTCTTCATCAAACGACTGCACCCCAGAGGAGGTGACATCTGAGACTTTGCGGCTCAGTGCAGCGTGTTCCATCTCCTCTCGAGGAGACAGCGATTCCAGGTCCCGGCACAGTGCATCATCCTCCTCTGGAGAGGGCTTCTTGTTGAGGAGAGGAGCCTTCTCCAGTCTTGGGTTCCCTTCATCCTCAATGTGGTCCTCCATGTATGTGCTGGACTCAGCCCCACGGCCACTCTGAGCAGTCTGCAGGGGCCACACATGAACCAGGCCTGTGCTCTGGATGAAGTTCTGCTCCTGTCGCTGTTGCTGCAGCTGCTGCTGCTGGAGAAGGCTGCTCTGAATCAAAATGCTTTCCTGAAGGTTTGTCTGGGACTCATCGAAATTCTGGCCTAAGTATGAGCCAGTTGCTGGGGAAGCAATGAGGGACTGGTCACTGGTCTCCCAGGCATCAGATGAACCTAAGCAATACATGCCCTGTGAAACGTAGGAGTGAGGCCAGCTATCATACTGCGTCTGGGCCATATGCTCTGCAAGGACAGGAGGGAAAAAACACATAGTCAGCACTCTCCAGGCCAGGATGGCTCCTTCATGCAGCCTGCATGTCTCTGAATGGCACTGTGCTGCACTAGGCACCTACAGCCTCTGTAGGGGAGAAGGGTGAACAGAAAAGACAGTTCTAAGCAATAGGTGATGACCTTGATTACACCCACAACTGACTGCAAGAGCTGTCAGCTTTTCACAGCTGTGCCCAAAAAAGGCAATGGAACCAGACTTTGGAGTCTCCCTGCCAAGGTTAGATTCTTGGACAGCTCCACGAGTAAGAGATTCCTCTGCGAGATCCCAATCCCAAAAAATTAAGACTACAGAACAAAACAGGAGAAGAGGGAAAGAAAGGAACGTGATAACAAGCGCAGGAAGGGGATGTTTCAAGATTACCAAGAGGCACTGGAGCTCACCTTGGCTTTCCATTAGCTCCTGATAGTTCTCAGAGTAGTTGCCTACTGGGTTCTCCTGATTTGAGTTTACACTCACATCTTCACCATCCATGGAGGACCAGGCCATGAGAGTTGCCTCAGAAATAGCAAATTGTTCCATCACTCCTGTGCAAAAAAAGACAGGGCTGTGTGGAAAAAGTCTCTACCTGTCTCCACCCTCTTTAACTTCATCTCTTGGTCATACTGTCCTACTTTTGTCCTATCTCAGAAACACCCATCACCCACAACTGGCCCTCACCTCTCCATTAGCAATACTCCAACTAGAGCCTCCCTCGCCTTTGCCCATCTGAACCCACAGGCTCTCCCGAGTGTCTTTCCCAGGTTCCTGTACTTGAGTCTCTCAGGAATTCTGCTCTGGGACAGCCCAGAAGCAGACTGGCCAAAGGCTGGTGCTACCTGCAAGGAAGCGGGCCTCCTTCTCGCCGTCGCTCAGGTCGGAGTAGGCGTCGGCGTCCTTGCGGGCAGCCTCGTGGGTGTGCTGCTGCTGCTGGCTGCTGCCTTTGCCCCAGCCTTGCCACTCAATCATGTGAGCCACGCGGCCCTGGCCCATGGCCGTCGGCTTTGTGACGTGGTCCTTCATGCTGCGAGATATCCCTAAGGGGCCAGACATCAGAAAACAAGGAGGGGCTATTACACAGCTCCAGGGTAGCGTGCCCTGCTCTTTACCTCTCTTGGAAGAGGAGCTTTTCCCCCACTTTCTTGACAGGGTTTAGGGCTGGGGTTGAGTGTCTCCCACCTTTCACTCACTTTCCAGGAGAGTTTCTCCATTTTCCCTCGGACTCAGGGAGAGGGGAAAAAAGGGAAACCCCAAATATGAAAGATAATTCCCTTCCTTGACTAGAATTCATTTAGGGCAGTATTGGGCATGAAAGACGAAGCCTGGAAGTGAACAAACTAAGAAATAGAAAATCAGGTTAAACTCAAAGTTGTTTGAGGGGAAGCAATTGAGCTGGAGTGCATGGTGAGAAACCAACAGGAATAAAACAAATCTGTTTTTTGAAAGCCAATAGCTAAGAGATTTCTTTGTCCAGAACCATGGTGGTGGAGACACCTCTAAGGTTTCAAAAATGAGTCAGAAAGGAGCAGCTGGGACAGCAGAGAGGTACAGGAAGAAGCAAAAAGGCCTGTGGAGAGAAGCTGCCAAGGATAAACCCAAATTTTGAGGACCTCACCAGAGAAAGATGATTTAGCCAAAGCCCCAATCCCATAAGCATTGGAGTTGCGTTTCAGCTTGGGAAGGATGGAGGTCGTATCTTCCATGGAGAGCTGAAAAGAGAGAGAATATAAAGCAATGATATACAGGAAGTAGAAAAGGAAGTTAACTGGAGTCAGAAATCAGTATAAGGATTCCAGAAGGTAGGAAGAAGATGAGGAGCAGAAGCAAGTAACGAGAAAAAGAAAAAAGAAGAGAAGGAAAAATTAGAGGCTATTTACCCAGGACTGTATATTGTGAAACATTAGGCTTGAGTGAGGCCAGGTCAGTGGGAGAGGCAGAAGCAGGCTGTGAGAAGCCTCCCTTTGGCTGCTGCCAGTCCTTCATGGACATGCTGCATTGTTCCCAAATCTTTGTTAGAGACACAAGACATGGCTGATGGACAACTCAGGGAGCTGACAATGTGACAGGCAAGACACAGCAATGGTTCATATCTGCATCCTACTACAGACATTATCTTTTTATGTGTTACTTCTGGGGTTTATTTCTTCTGGTTTTGACAAAATGAGCGTGACTGTATCAGTGGTGTCCTGTTTCAAGCATCTACAACCACCTGTAAAAAAAAATGAGGTCCACAGTTATGCTTATTTCCCTTTACTCTCTATGTTCATCCTTGAATAACAAGGACAAGAAACTATGGGGACAGGCAGCAGTCACAAACAGAATCAGAAAATACAGTCTCTGAAGATGAACTCATCAGGCTTCTTCAGAGATGCCAGCCATTGCATGTGAGGCTTCCTTTTCCTCAAGGGCTCAACAAACATTGCTTCTGCTCTCCATTTCAACCTCTCTGAAAATCAAGTCCAGCACATTTCAAGCAAAAAGGTACTCAAAAGCACTGACCATGACATTGAAAATTGTAAATCCTGATATGAAGCAAGAATTTGGTCATAGGCACAAACCCAATGAAAAGTCAACTGGGGAGTCAAATAACTTGATATGAAGGCAGGCATTGTGAGGATGTTGAACTGCAGTAATCCCAGCCAACTGTCAGAATATGACAGACAAGTTTCTCTGAAAACTGAGTGTAAGCTAAGGCATCTTGTAACTTCAGAGCCTGCTATGTCTGTGTGTAAAGTGTGAGTTGCAGAAATCAGAAAGCAGCAGAAGAACAATACAAAGGGAGAACAAAGTCTGTGTTCCATGAGGCATTTCTTGATGCACTTCCTCTGGCTGAAGACTGTCCCTACTCTCTATGCCCCCACTGGGTGTTCCTGCCTGGGTGCTGCTATTCAGTGTCCCCTCACTTGTTTGGAGACAGCCTGGGGGCTGTACTGTGAGCCACTTCATGGAGATTGTCCACAAAAGAAAAACAGCAGAAGGTCTCTACCGCTACAAAGTTCGAGAGTTGTGATGTGAAGGCAGGAATAGGATGGGAAGGAAACTCATGAGCCAGTTTTGATACGAAAGAATATCTCAGATTGGAGAAAGGTAGATTTAGATTGGACATTAAGAGGAAGTTCTCCACAATGAGAGTAGTAAAATACTAGAATATGGGTATGGATATGAATATGGAACCTCAAGGATATGGTTGAGGTTCCACCCCTGGAGACATTCAAGATCAGACTGGATGTGGCCCTGGGCAACCTGATCTAGTTGGAGTTGTCCCTGCTGAGTACAGCAGAGTTGGACAAGATGACCTTTCAGAGTCTCTTCCAACTCAGTCCAGTCTGAATCTGTGACTTCTCCATCCCAGAGCCTGAGGTTGATAGAGTTGAAGAGAACTTGTAAGCCTTGTAAAGAAATGCAATGTAATCTGTGACCTACACTGAGAAAGAGCTGCATTATGAAAGAGCTCCATTAAGAATGGGTTTGAAAATGGGAAACTACAAGTAAAGAAACTGTCTTTTACTTGACTTTGTGTATTGCTTTCACCTAGACAGAGGTGAAGGGAAGAAAAAAAAAAAAAGACAAATCTCTTCTAGACACTTGTTGTATCCAGCATTGTTTCCCTACATAACTTGTTTCTCTGCCTGAGCAAACTATCCCAAGAGCCAAGTGCCACGATGAAAGACAGGGTGGGGGTCATCTAAAAATCTGACCTGTTGATATCCAGTGCTCCAAGTGCTTTAAAACCACAGAGAAACAGAAGAGGACAGATATTTAAAAGCATATGTCATTGAAAATGCTTACCCTACCATCAAAAATTGAGCTTTCTAATCCTGCCTTTCCAAGCTCTATCAAGCTAAGTTCAGTGAATGTATTTTTGAAGCTTTTCAAGCGGAAAGAACAGTAAGTTTGTTGGTACTAATATGCATCACTCCCTTTTTGAGAATGCTTAGCAAAAAAGAAAATAAAAGAAACACAACATCTTCTCTCATGGCAGAGGTAGTAGGAGCAACAAGGAACAAGGGTTATTAAAATATTTCTTTTGCTGCTTGTTAACTGGTGCTGACCATCTCCCAAGGGACATGAAGAATTCTTCTACTTCCGTATGCAACTGAAAATGAAGGGCACATTTCTCCCAAATTCCTGGAGAAGATCAAATAATGTTCTAGTTGAAGGCTACAGATTTACTAAATATGTTGTAAGACACCTTTTTAATCTATCTGGGCCCAGAAATCTCAAAAATTGAACACATGAAAGGTTACACATTCGTCCCAAAGAGGACAAAGGCAATTTTGTAGCCACCTGCAGATCTAAACACCTGCCAGATATCAGAAGACTCTGATGCAAACTAAAATTCATTACCATCCTTGGAATCATAGACAGTTCCCAGAACTTCAGTGGCACTAGACTTCCAGCCATGTTTCCATTCTGGTCCCCTCTGTATCCACTGGCAGACACCCCCTTCCCTTTCTACAGCTGAACTGGGAAGAGCAGTGTGCCACATACTCACATTGATACCATCCCAGGAGAAGTCTGTCCGTGTTTGCTAAAAGAAACAAAGAGGGACACTACCTTAGCACAGCACACAAGCTGCCAACAGCCATGCATCTCTCTAGTGGTTTTCCAAAATCAACAGCCACTACTGTATCTACTGTATTTCAAAACCCATGGATTTTCCAAGCTGTTGATTATGGCATCTGTAGGTGTCACGATGGCACAACAGCAAACGGGATGACAGAGCAAGAGAGAGAGAAAGCAATCCCCTTTTGCTATGACTGCGCTTCCAACAGCTCTTCCCTAGATGCCGCGCTGCTGGCACCCCTGTGTGGGAGCTGCATTGTTCTGAGGCTAACACAAGGAGGAGCTACACCACCTACGGACCTTGAGTGCAAGACAGTCGGGTACAGAATTCTTTCCTATGGATTTATCTGCTCTTACAGTATCTCAGTTTGTCCTTTATGACTCATTTTTCCCTTGCACACCAGACCCATTTCCCACATCGGCCATCACAGTACCAGCTTACAGAATCATACAACTGTTTAGGTTGGGAAGGATCTCTAAGATCACAGAATCATAGAATGGTTTGGGTTGGAAGGAACCTCCAAAGGTTATCTAGTCCAACCCCCCCTGCAGTCAGAAGGGACATCCTCCACTAGGATCAGGTTGCTCAGAGCCTTGTCCACCCTGACCATGAAAATTGGCTCCAGAGATGGAGCCTCCACTACCGCCCTGGGCAATCTGATGCAGTGTTCCACCAACCTCATAATGCAGAAACTGTTGCTAACAGCCTTCCACTAAAGAAATACTTCCTAATATCCAGTCGGAACCTCCCCTGGTGCAGCTTGAAACCATTTCCTCTGGCCCTGTCTCTTGCCACCAAGGAGAAGAGGCTGCCCACTCCCTTCAGGGAGCTGTAGGAAGCAGTGAGGTCTCCTCTTAGCCTTCTCTTCTCCAGACTGAACAGCCCCAGCTCCCTCAGATGCTCCTCACAGGCCAGCTGCTCCAGGACCTTCACCAGCCTCATTGCCCTTCTCTGGGCACACTCCAGCCCCTCAATATTCTTCCTGTGGTGAAGGGCCCAGTACTGAACACAGCACTCAAGGTGTGGCCTCCCCAGTGCTGAGCACAGGAGGATGATCCCCTCCCTGTCCCTACTGCCCACCTTGTTTCTAATACAAGCCAGGATGCCATTGGCCTTCTTGGCCACCTGGGCAGAGCTGACTCATGTGCAGTCAATTGTCAACCAATACCCCCAGGTCCCTCTCCAAGCTGCACCTTTCCAAACACACATCCCCAGCTCTGTAGCTTACCAGGGGATTGTTGTGACCCAGGTGCAGGACCTGGCACTTGGCCATGTTAAACTTCATACAATAAGCCTTGGCCTATTGCTCTCACCTGCCCAGATCCCATTGTAGATGTTCCCTACCCTCTAAGAGACTGCCACAGCGACCCACCTTGGTCTCATCTGCAAACATGCTGATGGTACACTCAATTCCCCTCATCCACACAACTGATAGAGACATTAAAGAGAACAGGCCCCAGCACTGAACCCTAGGGGACACCACTGCTGACTGTGCACCTGCCAGATTTAGCTCCATTCACCACCACTCTTCAGACTTGGCCATCGGACAGTTTTTTATGCAGTGCAGAGTGTACTGAATGACCCTTGGAGGTCCCTTCCAACCCAAACCATTGTATGATTCTATCATTAATCATGCCTGAATACCTGTAACCTTACAGAGCTGAAAAGTCTGGTATCATAGACAGCAATAAACTAGCCTTTGAGATAGCACATAGTAAATCATCTGGTAGTGAGTCACTGGTGAGTACATCCCTAAAAACCAAAACGGAGACAAATGTCTTTCTTCAAAAGCTTCTGTGCTGCAGAAGCTGGGCCAGATATAGTGCTGGACATTTCAATGAACCCATTATTCAAACAATGTAGACCTCCAGGCTTGTCAGAACTACTCCTGTGTTTTCTATCTTCTATTCCACTCAATATTTGCAATTGCACCATGGGTCTGGGACAGGTACTCACCTCAGTAGAAGGTCGATGGAAGCTGCTGCCATGCAGCGAACTGGTGCTGTCCATGTTGATTTGGTCCACATCTTTCAGTCCCTTCCAGTCTACTGCAATCACCTCATTTCCTGTGGGAACACATCTAGTCAAGTTTCTAATTGCCACTAAAATTTATTCTAGCAGTCTTAAGCCAATGCCACTACAATTTGTTCTAGCAGTCTTAAGCCAACTCAGTCCAGCATACAGGAGAATTACTGAGTTTAAGGCCACAACAGCCATAAACCTGACTTTCCAGTTCTAGTCAGGCCACCTGTACAGCATCAGCTATTCCATTTTGCAGTTATCTCCATATGAAGACCATTCAGTTATGGGCTTTTTAGGCACAGTGCATGCTTGGCTAAAGCACAGATCCCCAGAAGAAAGGCTTCTAGTCATGGTGTGTGACTGAGAAAGAAGCAATTCTTTTGATAGCATGTTCCCATATATTAAACCATCATTGCTTCAAAAGGCATTTATCCTCTATGATTTGTATTGGTCTGAGATCAGCTTAGAGCTGCTGGTGCCTGAGCTTTGCCATTCTCAGCAAGATTAAAGACCTATTTTATATCTGCCATTGCACTTCAGTAAAGTTATCCATATACTTGCTTTTCTTTTTGACAAACTAAACAGTGAGCACTTTGGGTTTCTTACTGCAGCTCATTTTTCCATTCTCCTTAGTAAATTTGTGTCTCTTTTTAAAAGAAGTTTTAATTTCTTTGCAATGTAGACATAAAAGCATACATAGTAATGTAGGTAAAGCTAGAAACAGTTACTTTCTGCTCCTCCCCACATTAACTCATTGTGACATGACCTCACAGAGGATTCTTACATTTGGCTGTTTGCTCATTCAGATCCCTGTACACTTTGCAAGGCTTTCTGTGACTATCACCCAGCCAAAAGCAGAGTCTGTGAGATTGGATTTTACACATATTTTAATACAACCATACAGAGCTGGTAAAATTAAACACTAGTAACATAAAATAGAAACTATAACGTTGAATGAATAAAGGTTTAAAAATATATTATTAAATAAGATTAAATTGCAATAAAAGTGAAATTAATGCAAGGTAGGTAGCATACTTTAAATTGTCAGGCAAGTAACCAGGAGTGTTCTGTGTGACCATTCTGTCAAGTTCACAAATTACTGTGCCTTCAGCCTCTGTGCCATCCCAAAACTCTGCTTAAAGTTCTTGGCTTCCATGTTGTGGAGGAAAAGTTGTACTGTGTTTAAACCTGAGCCATTTGAAACCTGGCAAGAAATACAGCTCCCAAAATAATCATCAATTCCTGGATCAATTCAGCAACGTCTGGCCTGTTCAGAATACAAGCCATTGAATGTGAACGGGTCTATTTTCATTAGCTTTCAGGGGTTTATTTACTCTGTATAACAAATGTCTCCTCCACAGACATACGCAAATCCCCTTGCTCTAAGCAGCTCTGGCACATTTACGCTGATGCCTCACTGCACTTCCTAGGCAGACATCTTCTAAAAAGCAAGAGACCCTAGAGAGGCCTGCAGGAGGCAAGCAGGAACTCGCTGCGTGGGAAAGCTGAGGCATACATCAGTTGGAATTCAAAATGAACAAGCAAACAAACAGATAAATAAATAACGCGGTCCATTAAAAATGCTAAACACAACAAGATGAAAACCAGCAGAAAAGAAATGCTGCTTGAGTTGTTGTCCACTGCTCCTTCACCTCTCATCATTTTCTGCTGCACAAGAAGACCTTTTTTTTCCTGAAAGAACCAGAGCAAGCTTCCCCCTTCACGTTTGCTTCTGTCATCAGGACGATTATTTTCTAGATTCTATCAAGGCATCTGAAGGCATGCACCAAAGCTTGCCAGCATGTCTGGAAGCATCTCAACACCCAGGGCCTTGGCCAGCTCCCAGGGCCAGGCTCCCAAGGCTTCCTCTACACCATGTCAAATTCTGCCTGACAAACCTGGTGGCCTTCTATGAATGAGTCCCAACATTAATAGATGAGAAGCAAGCAACTGATGGCATTTACCTGGACCTGAGCAAGGCCTTTGACACTGTCCTGCACTATATCCTGGTGTCCAAGCTGGTGACACATGGGTTTGATGGGTGGACCACCAGATGGATAAAGAACTGGCTTGATGGCTGCACCCAAAGAGTGGCTGTCAATGGCTTCATGTCCAAGTGGAGGCCAGGGACAAGTCCTGGGACCCAGCTGGTTCGACATCTTTGTGGGTGACATGGACATAGGCACTGAGTGCACCCTCAGCAAGTTTGTGGTGACCCCAAGCTGTGTGGTACAGCAGACAGGCTGGAGGGCAGGGATGGCATCCAGAGGGACCTGGACAGGCTGGAGAGTGGGCACAAGCCAACCTCAGGAGGTTCAATAAGACCAACTGCAAGGTCCCGCATCTGGGCCAAGGCAATCCCAAGCACAAATACAGGTTGGGCAGGGACTGGCTGGAGGGCAGCCCTGAGGAGAGGGACTTGGGGGGTGCTGGTGGACGAGAAGCTCAACACGAGCCAGCAGTGTGCACTTGCTGCCCAGAAAGGCAACCAGAGCCTGGGCTGCATCAGGACAAGTGTGGCCAGCAGGGTGAGGGAAGTGATTCTCCCCCTCTACTCTGCCCTGGTGAGACCCCACCTGGAGTACTGCATCCAGTTCTGGAGCTCCTATTACAAGAGGGATGTGGACATGCTGGAGTGTGTCCAGAGAAGGGCCACGAGGATGCTCAGAGGGCTGGAGCACCTCTCCTATGAGGACAGACTGAAAGAGTTGGGGCTGTCGAGCCTGGAGAAGAGAAGGCTCCCAGGTGACCTTCTTGTGGCCTTCCAGTATCTGAAGGGGGCCTACAGAAAAGCTGGGGAGGGACTTTTTAGGCTATCAGGGAATGACAGGACTAGGGGGAATGGAGCAAAGCTGGAGGTGAGGAGATTCAGATTGGATGTGAGGAGGAAGTTCTTCACCATGAGAGTGGTGAGAGCCTGGAATGGGTTGCCCAGGCAGGTGGTTGGGGCCACATCCCTGGAGGTGTTTAAGGCCAAGCTGGATGAGGCTGTGGGCAGCCTGATCTAGGTAGGGTGTCCCTGCCCATGGCAGGGGAGTTGGAACTGGATGATCCTTGTGGTCCCTTCCAACCCTGACTGATTCTATGATTCTATGTCCTGACAAGCCTAGGTGGAGCAGGCCTAGGTGGAGCAGGCCTGTGTACACCACCTGCAACCAGGCCACCAAGCCCCCTGGCAAGCATTTATCACTGTAAAGCCCAGCAACATCATCGCTATCTTCCACCCAACTTCTGATGACTTTCTGGGCTCCCCATTTGAGCAGTTTCTTTTCTTTCTGCTCTGTGAAGCCATGGCTGGCTGCACTGCCACCGATCTGACCGACAGGCCTGAGCTGGGCAAAGCCAGAGAGGGAGGTTTGGCCGTGCTTGGATTCAAGCAAGAGAAGCAAGGTCTTAGCAGGACTACTCTTGCATTTCCCATTCCTAGCCTGGCTGGAGACCTCCTAGATCTGGGGTTCAAGCAAACTCCTGAGTTAGAAACACCTGTGGCAAAGGGAGGCGCCAGGCAGAGCTGGCAGCCCACCCATCAGCCTGTGCAACAGCTACCATGGACTGTCCTGTACTGTCCTGCCTCACAAACAAGCAAATTTGTGTTCCGTCTCCCTTGCAGGGCAAAAGAAAGGGGCTGCCGGAGGGGGCAGGTACAGGAGCGGAGAGATGGACTGATCAGGGTGAGTCGAGGGATCAGGAGGCCAGTGGGAGGATGAATCGAGTTGAGCAGAGCAAAAGCCTGTCCCGGCACACGGGGAACCAATGGCCTCTTCCTGTAGAGGCAGCCCACGCTCCCCCTGCCCTCCCTCTGCAACCCCCCCAGCGCTAAAGGGCTGCATTCCTGCCACCGCTCTGATCAAGCCAGTGACGCTGGAGAGGCAGGAGAGATGCTGCCCCTCCGGAGCAGACAGCAGCTGTACAGAAGCCTTCAGCGCAGTAGTCACACCTGGTTCATCTTCACTTAGCCTAGGTACTTTCAGCTGTTTCCAAGCATAGTGCTGTAGTCCCTCTGTAAGTCTAGACAGACATCCTGACACGCAGAGCAAGACAGGCTGCAGCACTGCTCTGTGAATGCCGTGCAAAGACCTCTCCAGGCACACAGAGACCAATTTCAGGGAGTCTGGCAAACAACAAATTCAGCCTTTGCTCTCAGTTCAGCTATCCTGCTGATGGCTTTCATGAAATGTTAGACTGTGGATAAGATTAATTAGTATTATTGTGGCAGATGGTGGCATCCAGCGGTTGAAGAACGTTGCCATTAAAAAAAAAACAAAACCAACTATTTGCCTCTGAGTCCACACCTGCTCTGTAACTGCAGAACTAAACGCCCATCACATGTATTTACGACTGTTTTTCTCCAGCTGAAATATGTCATCTACCTACATAACAAAAGAGAATGAGTAATATGTGATCTTGCATGCACTACAGTCTTAAAGACTGAATAATTACTGAAAATTCTTAAACAGTTTCCTAGGTACTAAGAGATAAATAATTGGAGGAAAATTCTTTAGTATCTTACATTTTTCAGTATCTTACATTTTTTAAGACTCACAACATCACACACTCTGGCTGCAAAAAAAAAAATCTTTGTGTTTTAATTGGCGCTGGGCCTGGGGCAGTGTTATTTCATCTTATTCAAAAGTTGGATAAAGGTTAGTAGGGTTTTGGGTTTTTTTCTGTTCTGCTAGAAGTAGTAAGAGCAACATGAATCCACAGACATGAAAGATCAAATTCTCTGACGGAAGGCAACGTGGAAAAAGAGAAAGACGTATGGGCAATTAAGGAAGAAAAGGGAAACTGAAAGCAGTACATCATATTTTAGCATTGCTTCTATCCAGCCTCTTCTCAATCTCTTTTTCCCTTCAATTAGTGTAGGGTTTTTCATCTCTAATGGTATATTTCTTCTCCAATATAATTTCTTTTCTTTTATCCATTTTTCATCTCGGCCTCTGCTAATCATCATAACTATTCCATTTTGTAGTTCTATCAGCAAGCCCCTCTTACAAAACAGTATTTGCTCGCCATACAGAGCTGATAAGCATTTTGAAACATGAGTGGGTCACGAAGCTAATTTTAAAGTGAGGATTTTACAAACACATTCTACTGAATTTCTCCCTGAAGTTTTTTGAAATGAGCTGATGGAGGTTGAAAGATAACTGGGTTTAAGATTTCCTTCTCATTGTCTCTATGTGGTGTGTATAGAAGGGAGAAAGAGGGCTTTCATTTGCACTGAACTTTTGAAGTATTTCTTGATTGTAAAATAAAATATTGTTATTTGGTTTTGGGGGTTGGGGGTATTTAACACCATGAAGCCCATCCTTGATCTGCAAGACTCAGCAGGTAAGTGAAGAACACACAGGAAGCAGTGAGATAAAAAACAAAGCAGCTGAACTACATAAATACACTAAGCTGCACTGTTTGCAGATGATGTCTGCTTTGCATTTTAAACACAAATCTGATAAATTAACTCTGACAAACACTCATCAGGAAAAAAAAGATGTTTCCATCACAACCGAAGTAGGGTTCCAGCTAAGTCTTCTAAGCCTTTTGGGGAAAAAATATCAGCTATAGTACTAATAAAGTAAAAAGCAAGATTTCAAAGTCAGGCCTTTCTAAATTATAAAGACTAATTTCTAAATAATAAAGATTAAAAACATTTGAAGACGAAAAATATGGGGAAAGAGACCTTTGTGAGCATCATAACTTTGGACTCCAGAAGTTAGAAAATGCATGTACCAAACAATGTGAAATAAAGATAATTTTGATGAATGCACTGGAAAGATCCCAAGACTGTATGCCACCCTGTTGGTCTAATATTACCACTTTTTTTTTTTCCTATTTGAGTAGCTCACTTTGCCACACACTCCAACTAATGGTGGAGACACAGGACTGCTGACTTGGACATATTTCCATTTTCTTTGCATTTCTGTGACCATGTGATATTTGCCTTGTTCACTTAACCTAAATGAGTCCCTTGGGTTTCCTTTGGATATCTTCTCAATTCCTGTTACCATTGTGTATTCATTGATACTGTATTTGGTACCTGTGTCTGTATTTTGTTCATGCTTGCATCAGGCACTTGCATCTATGCAGAAGCCTTCAATAATCCCTTTTGTTGTACTGTCTGTGCTGGATGGTAAACAACTTCTCTAATTTGTCTTCTCCATTTTGTTCTACACTAGGGTAGATAAATTCAGTTTTCATAGAATCATAGAATAGTTTGGGTTGGAAGGGACCCCCAAAGGCCATCCAGTCCAACCCTCCTGCAGTCAGCAGGGACATCCTCCACTAGAGCAGCTTGCTCAGACCATGGTCAAGTCTGAGCTTGAACAGCTCCAGGGATGGGGCCTCAACCACTTCATGGGGCAATCTGTTGCAATATTCCAGTACCCTCATGGTGCAGAACTTGTTCCTAACATCCAATCTAAATCTGCTCTGCTCCCATTTCAAACCATTTTCCCCATCCTTTCCCTGCAGGCCCTTGCAAACAGTCCCTCTGCAGCCTTCTTGTAGCCCCCTTCAGGTACTGGAAGGCTGCTCTAAGGTCTGCCTGAAGCCTTCTCTTCTCCAGGCTGAGCAAGCCCAGCTCCCTCAGCCCGTCCTCATAGCAGAGGTGTTTAGAGTCTTCAATTCTGTTTTTAACTTTCTGCCATGATGCTAATGGAGATGCACAAGAACATGTATTTATTTTAATTGTTTTCTGGTGTGTCATGCTAATTAACATAAGAAACACATTAAACAAAACAGTGAATTTCCAGCACTGCTATTTATCTGCTATCAGCTCTTTCTTCTGTTTCTCAAGTTTTACTTCCCAGCACAGAGTAGAAACATTATCATTCAGTATTGGGAGCCAATGTTAATGTTGGTAAAGACCAATATTTAGAGTAAATGGTTCAATTATTCTTTTCCATTCCCTTCTTCTCCCTGAACAACTCAGAAAACAACAAATGTAATTGCAGTAATTATGATCAGTCTTTAAACTGTTCTTTCCCCTAATCTCAGTTTTCATGATGCTCGTGGGAGTGGAGTATCTTTGTCAAACACATCATCATGTCCTGTGAAATGTGGTTGAAATAAAAGTAGCTGAAGCTACTGAGAAGGACTGATGGATGGATAGTGCAGTCATCAAAACCTTGTCCTTCCCTGCATGCTTTGTAGAGAGCCATTCAAAGCTAGCCAAAAGGTCAACATCAAGGAATGCACTAAGCCTCTCTTATGTGAACTCTTTGAGGTGAATCTCAGATGGAAGCATTTAAATTCTCCAGGTAAAGCAGAGAAATGAGTCAGCTGGAGTTATTCACACAGCTGTGTGAGCATTCTAGCTTACACTGCACGAGGGCCTCTTTCTGCAGATATATCCCTCCAACATCATTTTCCTTCTTGACTGGAAACACTTTCAAACCAAGACTGAAGCTACTGCATACCCTGTCCTGGTAACTAAAAGCAGATGAATAGAGAGCCTAATGTCCAACATGGGCAGTTCCAAGAAGCAGTCATTTAAGCTAAGGAGGTACTGTAAAAAGAAACACATCTAATGAACACAGTCGTGAAATATCTCTCAAAGCCTTGTTTCATTTGCAGAACAAGTATCAGCTGGCATGAACAGTAGCAAGGGGTTTATCCTCCTTCTTCACTGCTTCTCTGAAGTGCAGTGAATGTGTCCCCAGGGCCCTCATCCAGCACAGTAAGCATGAAAACGTGGAGATGAAGCAATGCAGCAGCCCCTCCTGTAGTCTACACTCCAGCAGTAAGATGTGGCAGGCAACTGCACATGCTGCTCTCCATAGGTGTTTAAATTGTAACCTCTGTGGCCAGCCTGCCACCTGGGAACTGGCCTAGAATCATGGAATCATTTGGGTTGGAAAAGCCAACCCAAAGAAAGATCATGGAGTTCAACCATTCCCTAACTCTACCAGATCTGATGGTAAACTATGCCCCTCAGCACCACATCTCTGCCTCTTTTAAACCCCTCCAGGGATGGGGATTTAGCCACCTTCCTGGGGAATCTGTTCCGCTTCATCTTGGAGCATAAGAATACTGTCCCATAGTCTCATATCATGTTCCTTCTCTCAGGCAAGTCTCACGGGTGACTAGTTCCCACCAACACCTAGTTCAGTGGAGATACTGCTGAGGCATTGCCCTGTGCCTCCTGGTTCAACTCATGCACCACTTCAGCAGGCTCTGAATAACCAGATGACTTCCCTTAAGAACACCTCTACACACTCATGCATGAACTGCTCACCTTTCCCCTGAGAGCCAGTTCCAATACATGGTGAGGACTCCTTCTCAGGAAAGAATGAGTAGCCCTGGTGTTTGGTTTCTGCTCTGAGTTAGTTGCACAGACCACCAAGAACATCGGCTGTAAGAATTCTCCATCAAGCAGAAGGCACAAGTTTACCCACAGGACCACCTGACTCATATCTCTTATGCAAGGAGAAGGCGATGCCAGTTTTCTGACACCTCCAGAACTTGTTCTCAAGATTCTGGCGGCACTTTGCACATCTTTAGAGTTGTACAGTTCCCAGCCCCAGACCTACTAAATTCTGGACCCTCTTTTAATCAACTTCCCCACTTCTCACCAAGCTTGCTATCTCCAGCTCCACTGGGAGAACTCAAGATTCCACAACCAGCAGTGCTGGTGCTATTTCCATTCTCTTGTTCTGGGCAGGGCATCAGTAGTCAATATCTGCCAGCCCCTGGATACCATGCACATGCAAGGGTGCTCTGCTCACCACTCCTCTGGTTCTCTAGGTTTACCCTATTAGTCTTTACCCTATTGTCTTTTTTTCCCCCCCCGTCTGCAGCCCCTCACACCACCTTAATAATTGTTTGGCATGTTTTTCTTTCTAGTTTCTTTTATTCGGTCTCCTCCTCTTTTGGGGAGTGGTGGGAAAGCAGACGTAGTATTTGTTTGGGAGGAATATCACCTTCCCCCCAAAGTGGGAACAGATGTGTATGGAAGAGCCTAAGAACAAGGCACACACTGGTGATATCTTCCCAGAACACCTGCCCTACCCTGACACAATTTACACCTGAGATGTTGCCTCTCTACTTCAGCATCTTCAAAGGAGTAATTTTTTTTTCTTTCCTTCTAAAACCAAATAAAACTTTCAGCATTCCTAACATCCTATGTCAAGCACCTGCACAATTTACCTCTGGCTTCTGTTTGGTTGAAACTTGCTGCTTCCTAGTTTCATTTGATGTCTGCATTCTGTTTCTAAGTAGATAAAATATTTTTCCCTCTTCATTTTCTCCGTGTTGCTCACATCACAGAGAAGATTCATTTTTCTGTAGATATCCATCCCAACATTCCATAACCACCTCTTTTCCATACATGAGAAATCCCTGTTCAAATGGCTCATCAGATCCACACTTTGCTGGCCTTCTCCGAATCTTTCCCAATTTGATTATGTCCTTTCTGAAATGGGAAGGGACAACCAAAGGCAGTTCATTGTATTCAAAACCAGGTGCAGGATGGATTTATGCACAGTACAGTGGTCTTCCTCATTTCATTCTCTACTCTTTTCCTAATTAGTAGCACTTGAATGGCACTTTTACTGGTACTGAGAATTAAGCTGCTCATTATAACCCCAAGACCTCATTCTTGCATGCAATAGTAAACTCAGAACCTACATCGCTGCTAACAGAATGCTAGAACTGCTTTGCCTGCATCATTTTACACTTACCTACCCAAAATTCCACCTGTAATTTTAACAGTCACTCAATACTGCCAAATCCTTTTGCAAATCTCTGCATACAACTTTTTTTGCTCCCTCAAATGATTACTGTCATTATCATACTGTGTTATTGCCTTACCTACCTCCCTTTTTCCCATTATGGGGACAAATCTGCAAGCCAATCTCTGTGAAAACTGGACATGCCACACTGCTACTCCTTGTTTCCTGTCTTTACCTAGCGACTTCATCATTCCAGGAACTTCCCTTTGATTCAACAGCCTGGGGTGAGTGACCTTTACACATACAGACTATAGCTTTCAGCAAGCATAAATATAGGCTGGGCAGAGAAAGCAGTCTGGAGGAGGAGGACTTGGGGGTATCAGCTGATGAAAACCCCAACACGAGCCAGTAATGGTCACTGGCAGCCCAGAAGGCAGCTATGTTCTGGGCTGCATCCAAAGCAATGAGAACAGCAGCACACGGAGGTGATTCTGCCCCTCTGCTCTGCTGAGAGCTCATCTCCATCACTGCCTCCAGTTCTGGTGCCCCCAGCATAAGAGGGACATGGAGCTGCTGCAGAGGGTCTAGAGGAGGTCATGAAGAGAACTGAGAGCTGAAGAACCTCCCATATGGGGACAGATAGAGAGTTGGGGCTGTTCAGCCTGAAGAAGAGAAGGCGCCATGACCTTATTCATGATTATAAATATGTGAAGGGCAGTGTCAGGAGGACAGAGACAGACTCAATGATAACATAAGGGACAATGGGTGCAAGCCGGAACAGAAGAACAGAAAGAGAAAGTTTTTCACTGTGAGGGTGGCAGAGCCCTGGAGCAGGCTCCCCAGAGAGGTTGTGGAGTCTCCTTCTCTAGAGATATTCCAAACCCACCTGGATGCATTCTTGTATGACCTGCCCTAGGTGATCCTGCTCAGGCAGGGGGCTTTGGAAAGTCCTTCCAACACCTAACATTCCATCATTCTGTGATACAACCACATCTTCCCACGATATAGAAACTCTGTTTTCTTTAAAAGTCTCATGTACTCCTGGATTTGAAACCTTGCAGATTAAACACCCAGAAAAACACCCAGATCATCTAACCTGTCCTCTTTAAAACGAGAGCCTAAATACATTCCTTTAGGTAATTATACTTTTTATTGCTGTGCTTGAATTAGAGCACTTCTGGGCTTCTTCAATCTTAATTTTTATGTGTTCAGGCGGGAGAGGACCATTTCACTTTTGGAATAATCACCAATCTGAACATATCTGCCAACTTATCGTAGCTCTTTTGTGCTAGGCTGCAGGGTCAGACAGTTTGGAGGGGATTTGCATCACTCAAAGACTTACAGATTGCCATTGAGTCACTTCTGTAAAATTTTATTTATGGTGCCACATTTTCTGGGCATTCTTCAATGCCTCTCAAAGGAATAGCAACAGATTTAGACAAAGCAGATTTTTTTCCCCCTGCTTTCACACGTGCCAAGTGCAGAAGTCATCCAACATCTTCCTATTCAATATTCAGCTCTCAACAGAACAAGAAAACACATTAGCTTCTCTGGCTGCAGCATCACAGTATTTGCTCTACAGTGAGATCTGGGCAGGTGAGAGCAATAGGCCAAGGCTTATTGTATGAAGTTTAACATGGCCAAGTGCCAGATCCTGCACCTGGGTCACAACAATCCCCTGGTAAGCTACAGAGCTGGGGATGTGTGGTTGGAAAGGTGCAGCCTGGAGAGGGACCTGGGGGTATTGGTTGACAATTGACTGCACATGAGTCAGCTCTGCCCAGGTGGCCAAGAAGGCCAATGGCATCCTGGCTTGTATTAGAAACAAGGTGGGCAGTAGGGACAGGGAAGGGATCATCCTCCTGTGCTCAGCACTGGGGAGGCCACACCTTGAGTGCTGTGTTCAGTACTGGGCCCTTCACCACAGGAAGAATATTGAGGGGCTGGAGTGTGCCCAGAGAAGGGCAATGAGGCTGGTGAAGGTCCTGGAGCAGCTGGCCTGTGAGGAGCATCTGAGGGAGCTGGGGCTGTTCAGTCTGGAGAAGAGAAGAGGAGACCTCACTGCTCCCTACAGCTCCCTGAAGGGAGTGGGCAGCCTCTTCTCCTTGATGGCAAGAGACAGGGCCAGAGGAAATGGTTTCAAGCTGCACCAGGGGAGGTTCCGACTGGATATTAGGAAGTATTTCTTTAGTGGAAGGCTGTTAGCAACAGTTTCTGCATTATGAGGTTGGTGGAACACTGCATCAGATTGCCTAGGGTGGCAGTGGAGGCTCCATCCCTGGAAGTACTCATGGTCAGGATGGACAAGGCTCTGAGCAACCTGATCCTAGTAGAGGATGTCCCTTCTGACTTTCGGGGGTGGTTGGACTAGATGACCTTTGGAAGTCTCTTGCCATCCAAACTATTTTATGGTTCTACGATTACTGGTTTTATCTTTTACCAACCTATGATTTCAGATCCATTAGCATGACTGTAGGTAAAGACACAGAAGTGCTTGACTGCAGAGAGTAGCCCTGCAGAGAAGGGACTTGGGGGTGCTGGTGGATGAGAAGCTCAACATGAGCCAGCAGTGTGCACTTGCTGCCCAGAAAGGCAACCAGAGCCTGGGCTGCATCAATAGAAGTGTGGCCAGCAGGGTGAGGGAGGTGATTCTCCCCCTCTGCTCTGGTGAGACCCCACCTGGAGTAATGTGTCCAGTTCTGGAGCCCCTGTTACTAGAGGGATGTGGACATGCTGGAGTGTGTCCAGAGAAGGGCCACGAGGACGATCAGAGGGCTGGAGCACCTCTCCTATGAGGACAGACTGAAAGAGTTGGGGCTGTTCAGTTTGGATAAGAGAAGGCTCCCAGGTGACCTTCTTGTGGCCTTCCAGTATCTGAAGGGGGCCTACAGAAAAGCTGGGGAGGGACTTTTTAGGCTATCAGGTAGTGACAAGACTAGGGGGAATGGAGCAAAGCTGGAGGTGAGGAGATTCAGATTGGATGTGAGGAGGAAGTTCTTCACCATGAGAGTGGTGAGGCCGTGGAATAGGTTGCCCAGGGAGGTGGTTGAGGCCACATCCCTGGAGGTGTTTAAGGCCAGGCTGGATGAGGCTGTAGGCAGCCTGATCTAGGGTAGGTTGTCCCTGCCCATGGCAGGGGGGTCAGAACTGGATGATCCTTGTGGCCCCTTCCAACCCTGACTGATTCTATGACTCTATAACTACAGGAAGTTTCATAGAAGTTATGGAATGAAGTTATCCTGACAGAATCTATTTTGCATAAAGCCATTCTGACTAGCATGTTGTCCTCCTAATGTTTTATTGGGAATGTTATCAGAATGACAAAATTAAGTACCTAAGTCATCTCAATGAAATTTTAAAGTTATACTAAAAGCTGAGGTTTTCTCTTCCAGATCTTCCTCACTAATTTAAGACTTACTGAAAAACAAATCTTTGGCTTTTTATGCAACTGCCTACACTCTTGATTTCAAGTTACCTTGAACTGGTTGTTGTAAAGTATCAGTATAAAAATCATGGTTGCTTGCTGTTTGGAAACATATCCCTATTAAATGAGCTGAAAATTCATTTCTTCTACTTCCCTCCAAGAAACAGGCCTAGTTATTGGTTAGTTCATTTTTTCTGCCACAATGCACAGCAGTCTATAGAAGTTAGACTCCCAGCTCTATAATGCCAATGAAATTCATTTGCCCATCAGCTCCTTTGCAATTTCTCTCATAATTCTGTCGTATTAGTGTTCATAAGAATTCCCAAAGTCAGAATGTTGTCCTTCAGTTTCTCAAAATCACATTTTGCTGTCCACAGGAGAGGAGGGAAAAAAAAAAAAAAAAAAAAAAA
>VWZI01014168.1:267554-394776 GCA_013396835.1 Psilopogon haemacephalus
GCCCCCCCAGCGGCTGCGTGGTCGCCTCTCCTGGGGCGGGCCCGGGGCGCTCCTTCGCTGCCATCGAGCCGGGATGAGGTGATCTGCCCGTTGCGGAGCTCCGAGGAGCTGAGGCTTGCTGCAGGACTCCGGAGGCGCGGGGCGCAGATGTGCCAGCTGCCCTCCCTTCGGCGCTCTGCGAACAGCGACAGGAGCCAGCTCAGCCCTGTGCAGGATGGCTGAGGCCTTTCCTGCGTCCCTCCCGCTAACGTGGCAGCGAGGAACAATCTCTGCAGGTGGAGAAGATGATGTTAGGTTTGTCATCTTCACAGCCCGAATGTTTCCTCACCTGATAACAGCAGCAACAGGCAGCGTCCTTCCTTCCCACTTTCCCTCCACTATGGACTCTCCCCACTCTGCTCCTTCCACTTTCGCGTGATTCCTCCCTCTCCCTTTGTGCTTCCCTCACCCCAGAGCCTCACTGATCTCACCAGCTTCGTTTCACCAACCTCTAGTAAGAGCAAACCGAATTTTGCCGATCCCAAATGAGCCATTGTAACCTCATCCTTGTGCCTGGGAAATGCAGGTTTTGCCTTGCATTGCCGAGAAGTCACTGAAGACATCTGGACAGCCCTGTATCGCCAGTGGTGGGCGGTAGGTAAGCTCATTTGTTTTCCCATTCACATCTTAAGAGTCTGCCTAAGGGAGGAAAAATGAAAAAGATTTAGAAGAAGAAAAACCCTTTTGCTTCACCTGGAACATTTTGCCTGACCCTCTGAAACAATAAGCAGAACTCTACTGCAAAAATTCCGTTTACAAACTAATTTATGTAGGAAGGACATGGGCAGAAAAAAACATTGCAATATCTGAATATAATATGCAGGTGTTGTGTCTTTTTCTTCATAATGATGCAAATTTACTAAGTATGGTGAAGATGACTCTGATAGGGATCTCAGTCCCATCCTGACTGGGTGCCTGGGCCCAGCCTGCTCTGGTGTTCTAATGCGTATTACTGGGTACAGTACATTAGATCTCCACTGAAGAGGAAGGTTTTCCACAGCTAGAATTCTTCTCCTATTCTGCTCCTCCTTACACCTTCCCTATATCAGGGAATCATAGAACCTCCCTGGGTTGCCTATTGCAGTGTCTCACCATCCTCATACTGAAGAACTTCCCAAGATCCAGTCTAACCCTACTCTCCCTCAGTTTCGAACCATTCCCCCTTGTCCTGTCTCTAGTGACCCTTATGAAAGGTCTCCCTGCAGCCTTCCTGTAGGATACCTTCAAGTATATATTTCCAAACCTATCCATTTCTATCTAGTCTTTCTGCTCTTTTTAAATGACTCAATTTTTTTCCCAATGTATCTCTGTTCGTGAAAACTAAGTTGGAAAAATGTTGGGAAATCACAGACCTTGTGGAACTTTATGTTAACCAGAAGTGTTTCAGCATCTGTGAAAAGTAGATCTATGTTGACATCCAGGGCTAAATGCAAGGGGAAAGAAAAGCAGATTGGAATAGGAATATCCAAGCCCTGTATCTGATGAATATTTTTTAAAGTTGGTGGCTGCCCAGGCAGCTATTGCTTTCCAGTCTCCTATGATCAGGACAGATGTTCTCAGGAGTCTCACCACAAACCCCACTAAGGAGCATTTGCATCTCATCCTAGCCTGAGATGATGTGTAACTGATACAGCTGTGATGAATTTCTTTTCCTCTGTCCAGAGAGATTCAAGGTTTCAGCTTAATGCCCCTCTCCCTCCTTATCCACCCACCCAGTCCTATTCCTTTAGGAACCTCCTCCTGCATTCTGCTGTGGTTTCCTTTTCAGTGAAGATTTAGGTAATCACATTGACTCTTTTTACTCTGTTCCCCCTGCACACTGCTTTAGCTTCTCTATCAGGATGGCTCAAGCTCAGAACCATTCCCCAGGCCCTGGCAAGCGCACAGGTGGCTTTGCTTTCATTAAGCTACAGTATCAGCTGCATTAGTCTGCTCTGACTTGGCCTCAGGGTGTGATTCCACAGGCAGGTGAGCAAGTCCTAGCACTTACCCTGCCTGAAAAGCAGCTTTCCATTTCTGGGTGGGTTTGCCTTCTACTGCTTTAGTGAGGTGCTAGTTTATGTAGGAATCTGGCAAGCACCCACACAGCTACAAGGCGAGTGTTAGGCAGGCATAGCAGGGAGAGAGAACAGGGAAAGAGGAATGTCCTTTCCACCCAGGTGTCCATTCATTCACTGCAGAGCTGCTGGCCTGTCTCATGGCACCCTCAGGTGTCCTGATCTCACAAATGTGCTTTGCTTTTCCCTTTGGAAGCAACAGCACTTTGCTGAAGAGCTACCTGTGGGCAACTGTGGCCATGCTTTCTTTGCCATTTCTATCACAGTCACTTTAACCAAACTCCTCACGGTCTTTTACTTCTTATTCATACATTTATTTGTTATGGACCTTGAGTACATAAATGTCCATATTTAAAGTACATTTCATTTCACATTACAGGTAGGGAAGAATCTCAGTTTTGACACAGTTGTATGGCTCTTCCACACAGTATGTTCCATGCAATAGGGAGCTCATCATCAGGAAAGAGTTTCTAGTTTTTAATAAGCCAATACCTAACTTTTGCTTCCTCATTTTGGTTAAAATGAGTTTCATACAGTAGCACAAGAAAAACAGGAGCTGTTTTCCATTCTGAAGTAATACATGGTTTCATATAAGAATAGGAGTAGGAGGGAAGTGACAGGACTGAACGTTTGAACAAGGGACTAAATCAGAGCATAAATCTAACTGTCCCCCACAGTTTCTCTTTGCTTTTCCTGAGAACCAATATGCTCATCGCTGCTACAAGGAATGGAAGGGAACTGACAGAGCAGAAATTGGTCTGTTTGCTTTGTAATACACTTTCTGATAGGCTTAGAATCTTTTAAACATTGTGGTTATCAGCTCATGTAGGAATTGCGTACAAAATATGTTTAGTAAGTGCTGACTCCAGTGCTCTTTCGGAGCATCTCTGTACGTTTGCTATCACAGTGGGTGCCCCTGTAGTCTCCCATAGCTGCCATTTAAACCAGGAAAATTGAGGAAAAAAATTACCAATATTAATCTTGCTACCTAATGTTCCATTTTCAAGTACATACTGCCCACCCCCTAATAACTTCAAATGTTCAGTTCCTGTCCCCAGAGGTCTCATTGGCAGCCATGTCTCTCCTCCCATGCAAAGGCTCTAAGAAAATGGTCGTTCACCTCTTCTGGATCCTTTTTAAAATCCTTGCTTACAATTCTGTGGCCTGACCAGCTGTTACCACAGAAGGACATGGAGGAACTTCCTCCATGCTTCTTGCAAGATGTGTCTTCAGCTGTGGACACTATGCAGAGGTCTCTGTAGTTCGTGGGCAGAAGATGTTTACAAAAATAGTATCTATATCAGGTCTGTAGAGGCAGGGATCAGCCTACAGGGACTGGTGCTTCAATATGCTGCTCCTATGGCCTCCTGCCAATGGCAGTATGGATTCCCCAGTAAATGCTGCTTCTGGCAGAGATCTTTGCAACTGTTCCATAGATGTAATGGAGTAGATGCAACAAGATTTGATTCTACATCAACCTGTATTAGCTACTGATAGAATTTTCATATGGGCTGAAAAGAAAATGAGGTAGCAAAAATTACTCTTGCAGTTCTTCTCTCTTATAGGGAGTTCCTTTGGTGCAGGGGACAGATTTTTTTTTTCCTTATGAGGTTCAAAGAAGGAAAAAAGCAGTGCCAAACCTGAAAGTGGTTTACCTTATCTGACAGAAATGGAAGGCTGGGTTCTTTCAAGCTGGGGAAATATTTGAGGCTGTGTGAATCAGCTGCAGATTTTGAAAGGCTGATGGGTGGAGGTATAGGTGTAGGATGTTTGCATTATGTGCTGTGAAAGAAGCTCATGCTTACCTATACTCACATGCAAGCCAATGTGATCTCGTTTTGCCTGCACCCAGAGGTCATAAAAAAACTTTATGAGAGCATATTAGTTCCATGCTGAGGCAGCACTCCTCCATCTGCCCCCTCCATGCTGTATTTATCTAAAATCCCTGCTGGATGTTTTGTCCCATATTGCTGAAGAGGGGTAACAGTGAGCACCAAAACATATTTTTCCTCTTCCCCTGCATGGTGAGTTCCCAGTTTGGCTTCTACTGTCAAAGCAGACACATGCTTTGGAGATCCTGACATCATCTACTGAAAACTGATGGAGTGTCCCCAAGTGAGGATGCTGTTACTGAGGAATGAGGTACTTTGATGCTAGTCAGGTACCTTACAAACACTCATTTCTATGCAGGTTGAAGTTTTAAAATAATACATTTCTGAAGCAAATTGTGAGAATTTGTGCAGGTGGTGAGGTTTGGCAGCTCAGCACATAAAGCAGGCAGGCGGTGGGCTAGCAATGACAGTAACCTTGCTTTGCTGCAGGAGCCCTGGTGTGTCCCCTCCCGTGTTGGGGGGTGTTCTACTCAAATACAATCACTTTTATAACACCTGGTGTCTGAGTACATACATGTATGTTCAGTGCTCAGTGATCACCATGCTCTTCTCCCTTATCTTAGGGACTTGCAGCTTCATGGCTTTTCAGAACAGCATTGCTGGTTTGCAGATTTCATGGAATCATAGAATGGCCTAGGTTAGAAGGGACCTTAAAGATCATCTAGTTCCAACCCCCCCACCACAGGCAGGGACACCTCCTACTAGAACAGGATTTCTGTAACATTCTCTCAGTATCTTCATCCATGTTTGATTTTTTTTTCCCAGTCATGCAGAAGTGTCATGTTCTGTGCTATATATATTAAGGACAATTTCATCTTTCATACTGTTCCCATTTCTAGACTTTACAGAAGACCTAGAAAAGGAATTTGCCATCTGTAATTGTGCTGGTGTGGTTGGGTCTTTTAGCATTTCACCAAGGCATCTGCAGCACACTGACCTACTACATGTCATCATGAGCATGGAGAACCATTGCTCTCTGGAACTGCAGCTCAGGATCAAAGAGTTAGCATGTCTAGCTTGCTTCATCTGTCACAAACTTCACCCACTCAGCAGCACCATTCTGGTGAGCAGCTCATATGTCTATTCTGCATCTTCATTGGCCCTTACTTTGTGTCTGACCCAGCTAAGTGCCTGCTCACATGCAATGGCACTGGAGGTATGCTAGGCCATGCTCTGAAATTCTACTTCCTTCTGCCATGGCCTGGGACTTTTCCAGTGGAATATGAGATGGAAAGATGAATGAGTTAACAGATAAGGGGCTCTTTCCCACTCCCTCCCTGCCAGGAAGGACTCAGCAGATGCTAAGAAATGAGGAGTCAAAAAGGGAAAATCTGGAGATGTAAGAGAAAGGGCTAATCTCTTGTGGTCACACTGAGTGCATAGGTTCCTCACCATCAGGTGGGTAGTGCCAAGAGGGCAGGTCTGAGGAGGTAGCTTTGGCCGCTCAAAGATAGTATGTGGTTTGCACTGAAAAACGCATTACTGGTGACATAAAATATGAGGTGTATATGAGGGTGCAGACATCTCTGATGTGCTCTTGAGTCTTGCTGTGCCTTTTTAAAAACACTTCTTAGGTTCTCTACCAAATGTCTCATTTCCAAACAGCGAAACTCACAGCAGCTACTTCTCCTAAATGCCACTTGAATCTATACTGGTGGTGTTGCTCAAACAGCATTTTTAAACATAATCCGCAAGCAGTTTCTGTGCTGTTAAATTCCCAGTGTTATGTAAAAAGGCACAATATTTTTAGCCTTACAGAATATCAGTTGTCACCTCCTCACTCTCTGCCTTTGATATATTGTAGATGGGGGACTAGACGCTCACAGAAGCTGTAGATAACTATTTTTAAAAAGAAAGGTTATTTTCTGCACTGTGGTTTTGGAGTTAAAGACATCCTAATAAAAACAGACAAAAAAATACCCAAACCCTTAAAAATCCAGTCTGGTTTTAAAAGCTACTGTGTCTGTCCTCTGCTGAATTCCTGTGTATGGAATTAGGAATGTATCCAGAAGCAAAAGATCAACTGAAGCTGTTTGCTCCTGCACTGACAGAATGGCTGCCATGCTGAAAACATCTCTAGAGACTGCCCTCTGCCATGTAAGATGGAGCACACAGCTTCTGCCAGCAGGCTCTTGCTAATCAGCATTAACTCAAACTGGGTTTGGAATCAAATCAGACATGCTGCTGTTCTGGAGAATGTGAATCCAGAGATTCACAGATTTGTAGAACAGTTTAGGTTGGAAGTGACCTTGAAGATCATCCAGGTCCAACCACCCTGCCATGGGCAGGGACACCTCCCGCTAGAGGGCCTCATCCAACTTGGCCTTGAACACTTCCAGGGAGGGAGCATCCACAACCTCCCTGGGCGAACTGTTCCAGTATCTCATCACCCTCACTGTAAAGAATTTATTCCTCATCTCCAGTCTCAATCTGCCCTCCTCAAGCTTCAGTCCTTTACCTCTCATCCTACTATTACAAGCCCTTCTAAAAAAATCCTTTCCTGCATTTCTTGTAGGTCCTTCAGGTACATCTGTCTGCTCTGCTGCACTGCACTCTGCAAGCAATCTAGTGGGATCCAGAATGCTTGCTCTCTGCTTATCTGGGGATGACCTTTCCATTCCCATCTCTGTTTACAAGACTTCCGAGGTCAAATGTTTTTACCTGCTGATAATCACCTTAATAAGCACATTTGGTCCTTGCTTCTTTCTGTGTTCTCTACTGAAATTTGAGGAGCAGGGTCTCAGAAAAGGCTTCCTCCCTACTTTTATTCTTACTGTCTTGCAACCCTTGCCATCTTGATGGTACCCTCAGGTGCTTCTGGCTAGCAGACATCCTCTAGCAGAAGAGGAAAGAGGAGAATCCTGTCCTCAAACCATTGCCCTCATCCTGTCCCTCTGCTTACACTGTGGCTTACTGTACAGTGTGGAGGTAACATTTGGCCGAATATTGTTTGCAAGCAAACTGTTGGACCCTATGGCTATATTGTCTGGTTGGTTGGTTTGCTCCAGGGCCTTGATTCCTTGATTATCTCCACTGTGTGTGTCCCAGGTTTTGCCAGGAATCCAATGCTCAGCATCTCTGTCCCTCCAGTACTGAGCAGCTACACCAGATGCTTCTCTGGGAAGCCATCACAGAACTTCTGTTACACAACATAGGAGGAGACTCAGTATCTTGAGTCCAGGGCAGTTGGGAACCTGCTTTTGCCTCTCAGCTTTGTCACAGGGAGGATGTGGGGGAAGAACTCTTTCCCAAGGATACAACATGCTCTTCCTAACACAGACACATTTTGAAATTGTTCCTGGGACCTTTTGCCAGGATTCCCCAGGATGCCCCCAGCAGTGTCCCCAGCCCTGCCAAGTGCACGTGTTTGATGATGGCCATCAGCAGGCAGGAACATAGTCTGCTTGTGCCATGCTTACAGCTACGTAGCCAAGTAGAGAAAGAAGACTACCGTGAGAATGTGGCACTCAGGGGTGGGAAGAGGCTTGGGCCACACAGAGGAGCTCTCTCATGAGCAGGCTGACAGATCTGTTTCTTTGATGTCAGCTCTGACAAGCACTGTTTGCCACACAGCAGCCAGGCAACAGCACTGCGTGTCTTGCTGGTGGCAAGCTGTGGGCCATACAGCTGGGCAGAAAGCAAGGGAATCTTGGAATGTGGGAATGACTCCTTTCCACGCAGAAGGGGCTCTGACCACTATCCATGCTCAGCTGCATACATGGACATGCCCTAGTCACCCACCCTGCTTCAGCTGCATCCTACTGCCTTCTCCAGGTCTCAGCTGACTGCTCAGTTTTCCAGAGCTGCTGAACAGCTCTGGGGGAAGAGACCTGCCAGGAGGGCCTGTCTGCATCCCTGTGCCTCAGGCACAGAGCCCAGCAGCACTGAGCAGGAGGTAGAGGAGGGTGGAGTGAGGAGGAGAAAGCCTGACAGTGAGTAAGCCCCAGGAGCTATGGAGTGGTGGGCTTGCTAGCTCATCAAGAAGCAGAAGGAGGCAGAGAGCTCAGCAGGAAATAGTGGCAGGAGACAAGGAAACAGCAGAGGTAACTCATCTGGCAGATGCATCTCCTGGCCAGGAGCACCTGTCGTGGCTTTGTCTGGGAAAGACCAGACAATCCTGCTGGAAATGGAGCTTATTCTCTCAACAGGCCACTCTGATGGCCTGTTACATGCCGGCATGATAAAGGTGGTACCACAGAGATGCTTTGCTCTCTCTCATTTGTGTATGGCTGGTTTGCCTCACCAAAAGTGCTGGCTCGGCAAGGTTTGGGGATTTTTGTGTACAGTTTCTGGCCTCTTGTAGTGTTTCAGTTGTTGTAATCTCACTGTGCATGTGTGGCCTTCTGCTGTGTGTATGTGTGTGTGTGCCAGGCCATACTCTTACAGTGGGAAGCTCTCTGTAGCTGCTAAGCAGTTCCCTTTGTTGAGAGGAGCGCTTCCAAAGGCTGCTTTGCACAGCAGTGTCAGTTTAGAAAGGAAACAACAGAAAGACACCAGTTGTCTGTCCTGGGTGGTTCAGTGATTCCTCCAGAAGAATTCATGACCTTTGCAAATAGCATTCCTGACTGTGTGCCAGTCTCACAGATGCAGGAGGATGACTGTGCTCATAAGCACTGGAGGCTCTGCCGTCTCTAGTGCAGCTCTCTGTGTTTGGCACCCAGCTGTCGGCACGCATCCTGCAATGGAACCGAGGCACTCCAAGGTGAAACTGCCCTTTGGTCAGGGGCAAGACTGTTCTGTACATGTCACAGCCTCTGCAAAGAGCAGGAGCAGCAGCTGTGGCACACGTCAACCTATGCCAAGTGTAAGACCCTGCATGAAGGAGGGAAGAACTGTTCTGGGTTCTGCTAGGACAGGGTTAATTTTCACAATAAGCTGGGAGAGGCCACAGCCAGGATAACTGAACAAAACCATTCATGTAACCATAGAATCATTTTATTGAAAGAGACCTTTAAGATCACAGCTGGTGAGGGAGCCAGCTAAGGAAGGCACCCTGCTGGACCCACTGTTGGCCAAGAGAGAAGGACTTGTGAGTGATGTGATGGCTGGAGGCTGTGTTGGGCACAATGATCATGAAATGAGAATTCTTGATTCTTGGAGAAGTAAAGGGGGGTCAGCAGAACTGCCACCTTGGAATTCTGGTGAGCAGACTTTAGCCTGTGTCAGAGACTGGCTGACAGAGTCCTTTGGGATGCAGCCCTGAGGGGCCAAGGAGTGCAGCAAGGATGGACTCTGTTGAAAAGAGAAGTCTTAAAGGTGCAGGAACCTGTCCCCGTGTGCTGAAAGCAGAGTCAGCAGGGAAGAAGGAGCCTGGCTGAACAGAGATGTGTGGTTGCTGCTTAGGGAAAAAAGGAGTCAGTGGTTGTTGGAAGGAGCAGGACACTCAGGAGAACTACAAGGTTGTCATGAGACTATGCAAGGAGAAAATGAGAAGGGCTAAAGACCAGACGGAAATTAATCTGGCTTCAGGTGTTACAGAGAAAAGGAAATGATGCTACAAAGACATCAGCAACAGGAGGACTGAGCAGTCTACCCCACCCTGGCACAACTTGAGTCTGTTTCCTCTTTTCCTATTGCTTTTTGCTTGGGAGAAGAGACTGACACCATCCTCAGTACAACCTCCTTTGAGGGAGCTGCAGAGTGAGTCAGTGCCCTGCTGCTGTCATAGCCAGTATACACGCCAGGAAGCACACCTAGGTCAAGGGGTGTGTTCCAGGCAGTGAGCAGGTGCTCTGTATTCATGATGTCATCAGCAGTGTTCTTGTTACTGGTGTTTCTTCCAGGGTTGTGTTCTATTAAAGTCTCTTCAGCTCAACCCATGGGATTTTACCTTTTCTCCCAATTCTCCTTTCCATCCCACCAGGGCAGGAGGTGGGAGGCCATGAGGGAGCAGCCATGCGGTGCTCATTACCAGCTGGTGCTAAAGCAAGACCCAAGACAGGAGCACGGCAGGAGAGGGCTGTGCTGTGGGAGCACAACAGGTGCTAGGAGAGCTCTCTTCCCAGGGTACACCACATCCATCAGTTCATAAGGATGTAGATGGCTTGCTGCAGGTGGCCCCATCTTGCACAGTGTGGGCCTGAACCTCTTCTGCACCTCTAGGCCTAGAGACCAAAGTATATCAGTGATATATTCCCAGCTCTTCAAGCAAGCCCAGGCATAGCATTAACATAGTACTGATCAGGGAAAGCTTATGAGCATCAGTTTGGCATGAATCAGTAGGATGTGGTTGGACTAAACAGAGGTTAGATGACTAAAGAAGTGTCAGAGATACAACACAGATATGAGTCAGAACTTTACATTGGTTAGGAAAACACAGGCTCCTCCATGGCACTACTAATTATTAACCATCTCCCACTGAGATAAAATGGCACTAATTGATCTGCAGCAGCAGATGGAGATGTTTTGTGTTATTGAGACAACTGAAGTGTCCTGACCAGCATCCAGATTGCTTTCCTCTACCTCAAGCTTATTGAGAACACAAAGATTCCCATCTGCAGCACTCTGAACCGTCTTGAATCCAGGTAAGACCTTTCTGCCCTGCAAGTTTAATTCCCTGTTAGTGTTCTTCAAACATTCCTCCTTTTGCGGTCAAGGTCTTAAATTTCTTCTCTTACATCTGCTTTTTTTTCATTTTATAAGCATCTAACCACTGCTAGCATACTCCTCATCTCAGTGCATGAACTTCCCGCACCATTTCTGTATGGCATTATTCTGTATTTACTCATTGCATGGCATGGCTGAATTCACAGTAAGGATGCTTAATATCTGTCTGCATGAATCTCTCTGAGATGGGTTCCTTGAAGTCTAAGAACAAGCTTTGATTTAGTGCCCAGCACTAGGACTTGCTTCCTGTAATCACCTAAGGGGAAAAAAAAAAAAAAAAAAGCCTAGCTAGAACTGCATATTCTAAATCCCTCCCAAATCTGCTTTGGAGTAGGCTGTCATTGTACCTATGATCAGGGGACTAGAGCACCTCTGCTATGGGGACAGACTGAGGGAGCTGGGGTTTTCAGCCTGGAGAAGAAAAGGCTCCAGGCAGACCTAACAGCAGGCTGCCAGGACATGAAGAGGATACAAGAAGGCTGCAGAGGGACTGTTTGCAAAGGCCTGCAGGAACAGGATGAGGGCAATGGTTTAAAATGAGAGCAGATTTAGATTGGATGTTAGGAACAAGTTCTGTACCATAAGGGTGCTAGAACACTGCAACAGGTTGCCCAGGGAGGTGATTGAGGCCCCATCCCTGGACATATTCAAGGTCAGGCTGGCCAAGGCTGTGAGCAAGCTACTCTTTTGGAGGACGTCCCTGCTGAATGCAGGGGGGTTGGACTGGAAGACCTTTGGGGGTCCCTTCCAATCCAAATCATTTGAAGATTCTGTGGTGCATTCATACCATAACATCCTCCAACACACCAGATAGCTAATTTCATGGCATGGGGATAGCCAAAGCGATTTATGCAGAAGACTGCTGCTAATTCCAGAAATCACAAGAGCTGGCAAAAGAAGCTGAGCAGACCTGCTGTACTCAGACAGCTAAATGCCTGCTCAGGTCTAATGTTTTGCTTCGGCTAATGAGACAGACCACAACTGTGTGCATCTACCCTGAATACTGTGTTCAGTTTTGGATTCCTCACTACAACAGGGACTTTGAGGTGATGGAGCAGGTCCCAAGGACAATGAAGCTGGTGAAGGGTGTGGAGAAGAGGATTTATAAGGAGCAGCTGATTGAACTGGGGTTGTTTAGTCTGAAGAAAGGAGACTGTGGGGAAACCTTCTGGCTCTCAACTCCCTGAAAGGAGGTTGGTCGTTGGTCACCTCTCCCCAGTAACAAGTGACAAGACAAGGGGAAATGGCCTCAAATTGTACCTGAAGAGCTTTGGATAATAGAAGAAACTTTTTTGTTGTCAAATACTAGAATAGGCTGTCCTGTCCCTGGAGGTATTTAAAAGAGGCAGAGATGTGGTGCTGAGGGACATGGTTTAGCACCACACTTGCCAGAGTCAGAGAATGGGCTCAATTTTAAAGGTCTTTTCCAGCCAAAATAATTCTATGATTCTGTGTTCTCAAGGCACTAATTTTAGTTTACAACAAAGTGTCTACTCTTCCAACAAAAAATCGCATGAAGTAAGGTTGCTAGCATAAGGAGACCTTTATTTTCTTTCCAGAGGAATCAGAACAAACACAGGGAACCGATTTATCTTCATTTCTGATTACAAAAATACAAATTTAAAGTCTGCTCTATGGCAAGTACAAAATCAGATTAAAGTTTTCCCCTGTGTGTTATGATGTTTTCCAGTTTGAGAGTTCTGGCTTTCACACATCCAACCTATTAAACACTTCTCTGGTTCACATTTGTTTCTTCAGAGTTAGGACTTAATACAAAATGGCTAAGAGTGTCAGATCTGCCTTCGCAAGCTTTTACATCACCACGTTGATGTGACATCGAACACACAATGCATCTGTGTTTGTGGGGATGTGACCAGAAAGCAGGAGAGCATAGATTTTTTTTTTTTTCCCATATCCTCTCAGTATGAGGTATTCTTTGTTCTCTCTGGAGTCAGGGCTAGTGCAGGGAACAGTGGCAGAGTACTCTGAGGTCAGGCTGATAGTGTAAGGTGTGCTATGATGCTGCAGAATTCAGTTGGTGATTCCACAATGAAATCCATGCAGCTATGTAAGGAATTGTGCTCTGTGCTGCACTTTGCTATAAGTGACATTTTCCACATAGTATGTGAAAATGAAAAAGTTAACAGAAGGCCAAATTTATCCAACTGGTCCAATCTAATATATTATCTCTGTACAAACCTAGCTTGTAAAAGTAGATTTGTGGATTTCTCAAGGCTTGATGAACCTCTTTGCACAGATCTGTAATGGGAACATTTTGCATCAGTATATACTGGGAGTCTAACTGAGGTGGTTTGTGGCTTACTCACCCACCTGTGAGTAAATTATCAGCTCTGAGAGGTACCTACCTTAATAGGTAAGTCTCATGAGCAGACAAGCCCCAGATCTGACCATGACCAAATACAGTAATTCCCCAGAGAATTTGCAACAGAAAGGCCAAATCCCAAAGACAAAGTACAAAGGTTGCTCAAAGCACAGGGATTTTTGTCTGCATTGGTATCACTCCTCCCTGAGAGACTTAGTAGCAAGGAGGAAAGCTCGGTGGTGCTGGGTCGGGCTCTCGCTGATCTAGAGCGCAGCTGAAGCTCCAGCCAGTACTGGGATGAAAATAAACCCGATGTGCAACACAGGCAACCCAACAAAGTAATTCAAACGGCTAGCGTTTGATGTAAAGCAGTTCAGCGTTTGCCTCGCAGCCAGCGCAAGCGGAGCGGCGGCTGTGCGCGGCGGCTGCAGCCGGAGCCTCTTTCCGGCAGAAGGGAGGAGCGTGGCTCAGATGCTCTCGCAGCCGGTTGGCGTGAGAAGCTCCCGGCGGCCACGCTGACTCACCGGAGCTGCTGCCTTTATTCTTGAAGTCCAGTTCAGTGGCTGGAAACGGAATCGCGGGCTGAGGGCAGCTCCGGAGTGCGGGGAGGTGGGAGGAGCAGAGCTCTGTGAGGGCGGAAGGCAGCGGGCCCCGGCCCGGGGAGGGGACGAGGAAGTGGGGGATTGGCGAGGACAGGGCGGCGAGGCAGCGGTGCGGCTGCGGGAGAGTGCCGGGGAAAACGCCGACAAGTCTGCGTCCTCCGTGCTCGCTGCCAGGCGGAGCAGTAAGCCCCCGTCTCCGTAAAGGGTGCACGGAGCAGTACAGCCCAGGGCTCCCGACCCCCTTTCTCAGCTAGACCCGTCCCCCAGCCCTGCGCGCCTTCCCCCCTTATCTGCCGGCCACATTCCCCAGCGAGTGAGCTCAGCTGTTCGCGCAGCCTCTCTCCTTTTATGGTCAAACAACTTTGCCTGGGCGAGGCTTTTTTCGCGAGTTGGTAGGAAGCGGCTGGGCTCAGCAGCTCCCCCACCTTGCATTTACCACTGCCTCTCCCGGCAGGCACGGAGGCTGAGGCGGCCGGTCCGTGCGGGGAGCGGAGGAGCCCACCAGCCCAGCCCCGCGATCTTCAGGCCCTGGAGGCGGCATTTTCCGCTCGTCGCTCTCCCGAGCCCCGTCCGCGGAGGTGAGTCTTTTCTTCTGGTGTAGCCAAAAAAAGCTGCTGCCTGCAGCCCTGGAGCTGGCGAGCCGCGGGCTGCGCCCGTGTTCGGCGGCTGCAGGTTCTCCGCCGCTCCCGCTCACCTCCTGCGAATGTCTCTCTTAAGAGAGAGATATGGTCGTGGTTCGTGGAGGCTTTTGTCGTTCCGCATGGCAGAGGGTCCGCCTGTGTGTGGAGTCTAGTGAGCTTTCTTGTCTCCTGGTGAAATGGAGGCAGCTCTGCCCATCTGTACGGTTCCAGCGGTGGGGAAGAGGAAGGGAGCGCTGCCTCGGTTTTTTTTTTTTTTTTCTCCGAACAAGCTCTCTTTTGTGTGCCTAAGGATGAGGGAGACACCTTGGAGCCTTTTGCCAGATGTGTTTGAGAAGGAGAAATCTGGGACTCTTTGTGCATGAAATTTGTTTAATTTGTTTAATGTATGAGTTCCTGAGTCTCTAGGAGTGCCCTGAAAATGCAAAGGCGCAAATGTTTGCACAATTGTAGAGCTTCCCACCGTTGTAAATACGTGTTGGAGGTGGGAGTTTGTTGGGGTTTTTTTGTTTGTTTGGGTTTTTTTTTGTTTGCTTCTTTGTTTGAGGGGGTGGTGGTGTGGTGTGATGTGATGTTTTTGCTTTGGGGTTGATTTCTTTTTTTGCCTTCCCCTGCACAAGGAGGAGGCAAGTTCAGCATCTGTGGGAGAAGACTGTAGCTCCGAAGTCCCCCCTCCCCCAGCCTGGTTGTTTTAAGCCTCAGCTTGCATAGCTCGTAGGACTTTGCTCTCTTTGAAGCTTTGTAACATTGTTCTAGGCTGGGAAAACTTTCAGGAATTAGCCCGTATGATAGGACGAAAATAAGCATGTTTCCTAAGCCTGTTCAGTTTGATTCATACGGCCTGTTTTTTTTCCTGTGTTTCTCTCTCTGCCCCATGTCAGTCGGGAGGAAGTTGGCGAGCAGGGGAAGTATAGATAGGACATGTCACAAAGCACCACTAGGCTGACTTTTGTGGGGGCTGCCTGTGTGCTAGAGCCAGACTACTTACAACCAACAAAGGTGAAGAATAACTCTTAGCTCCACTTCCTCGGGATCCTTCTCAAAAGCTGAGTCTTGGAATCAAAGAAATGAAAGCTGTTTGGGGAGGCAAGCCCACCATAGGTGGGTCTGGCAGGTGACTGTGCTGCTAAAGGAGATGTCACTTGGTTCTGTCCTCCAGCTTCTCCTTGCACTCCTTTAGAGAAAAACTATGTGTGAGGCAACTAAGTATTCTGTCCTTTGGGGACATCTTTCTTCATAGCTCTGCTTGAGTCATCCTAAATGCTGTTACAGCAGGCAGGAAATTCTCTTCCCTCAGGGAAAATGTGAGGATGAGGAGGATTTGAGGTTATGTCTGCTGGTGAGATGCTCTCTGTGCAGACTGCTGGATGGGATCACGTGAGTGGTGAGTTTAGGCTTAGATGGCATTGGCAGTGCTGCGGGAAGGGGTGGGGGGGTTGGGTGACTTTGCAAGGCCAGCCTTTTTCAACCTGTTCGGTCTGTGTGGGGGTGGACCAGTACACAGAAGTGAGGATGAGCAGGGGCAGCTGCTGGATGCAGACAGCTCTGAGCAGAAAGGCTTTCAGTATGACATATCATACCAGGAAATAGGCTGCTTTGGGTTAAGGGAGGTAGCAGCAGCTGGTGGCAAAGCCAGCACTTCTGTGTGAAGCAGCCAGTGTCCCAGGGCTGCCTCCATGTTGACTAACCCTGATGTGTATTGTGAGCAGAAGTGATGTGATCACTGTAGTGTTCTGCTCCTAATGCTGTCAGCTCTGGTGGAATTGCTGGTTCATTACGTCGTAGTGAAACACTGAAGCACAAAGCAAGAGTCTCTAAAGAAAGGCTGGAGGTCTTTCAGTGGCTTCTGTGACTTGGTGAGAAGCTGCAGGCTGGAGGGAGTTGGTCAGGGCCTTCTAATTTTCAAGTCTGTTGGCCCTTACAGGTCTGAGAGATTGAGGACAGACCTTGCTACTTAACTTTTCTGCCTTAGCCTTTTCCCATGCTATGGCCGTGTTGGAGATGTTCAGCACAGCTTTTTGGCTGCTGTTTGATGTTGTAGCCTCTTTCTCTCCTGTTTAACATTGCAGCCTCTTCCTCTTTTTGAAAAACCCAGAAGAGTTTGTTAAAGGACATGCAACTCCTTGGCCCTGCAAAAGGGAATAGAAAGCACAGCCGTGGGCATAACATTTGTCGTCCCACACTATAGAAGCTAGAGAAGCTGTTAGAGGTTGCTGTATCTTGCAATACTGCACTCAGTCACCACTCAGGTCACCTACAGCATCCTGGCCTGTATCGGGAATATGTGACCAGCAGGACCACGAAAGAGATTGTGACCACTGGTGAGACCACATCTTGAGTTTTACTTTTGGGACCCTTACTACAAGACACAGATGCTAAAGCAGATCCAGAGAAGGGCAGCAGAACTGGTGAAGGGCCTGGAGAACAGGTCTGGTAAGGAGTGGCTGAGTGAATTTGGGTTGCTAAACCTGTCGAACAGAAGGCTGAGGGGAGACCTTGCTCTCTACAGCTACCTGAGAAGAGGCTGGAGTGAGATGTGGGTTAGTCTCTTCTCCCTAGTAACAAGAGACAGGATGAGAAAGTGGCTTCAGGTTGCCCCAGGATAGGTTTAGGTTGAATGTTAGGAAAACTTTTTGACTGAAAGAGTTCTTAAACACTGGAACAGGCTGCTCAGGGAGTTGGTCGAATCTCCATGCCTGGAGGTGTTTAAAAGATTCAGATGTGATGCTGAGGGACGCGGCTTAGCACCAGCCTTGGTAGAATTAGAGAATGGTTGGACTCAAAAGATCTCCAACTGAAGTGATTCTGTGATTGTATGAATCATGGAGCACTTAGAACAGGACATGCAGCTCGTAGCAGCAGCCACAGTGGGAGGATGCTTGTGGCACCAGGGCTGTCTGCTCCAGCAGCTGTTCCTGTCCATGCAGAGAGGTCGACAGTGTGGAGGGGCACAGATTTGAACATGCCAGCTTGGAACGCTGGCAGGGAGCCCCTGTGCCGGTGGAAGAGCTTTTGTGCGGAGGTGTTAGGAGGACGGGAGGCACGCCAGGCGTTACAACAGTGTCCGGCTTCGCGGGGAGTGCTGGCTTGGGTGGCAGGGCTGAGGCAGTCGTTGAGTGGTGCTGTGTCGTCAGACCCGCAGTTCCCGAAGCAGCAGTCTTGGCGGGGCTGTCCTCTGGAGCCTGGTGGCGGTGAGGAGTAAGCGGAGGGGTCCGCACGCTGCAAGCGGGTGCTTGGGCCGCCTCCCACCCTACCTCCTCCCTGGCGCAGGGCAGGGCAGGGCAGGGCCGCAGTGCCTGTAGGAGGGGGTCGAGCCTCGGCTGTAGGGGTGCTGCTGTGCCCCTGCCAGCCAAAGGGCAGGCGGGCGGCAGCCGAGCAGCGGCCGCTTCTCGGCGGAGCGGGCAGGGCGCAGCCTTGAGAGGTGCTGGGAGTCGCTGCCAGCCTCGCTCGGGACGAGGAGACGAGGTCCGGGGAGCACAGGGCTCTGCCCGGGGCTGTGATGCCGGTTGTGCCTCTGCCGCGGATGCCTGTGCTCGCTCCTTCAGCGTGCGGAGTCCTAGAGAATGGAAAGGATGGAAGATGCAGGGAGTGTGGCGGGGTTGGGGCTGAGGGGGGCATAGCACTGGCTTAGGCCAAGAGGAACCAGCTGGCCTTATCTCGAAGTGGAAGAGAGGAAATGCCAGTTCTGGGAAAGTGTGTATGGGCACCTCCTGTGGGGGTGTGGGGCCTGGGGCATGCAGCGGCCAATGCTGGCTCCGGTGCCCCGGAGCTGTCTTCTGCAGCAGGGCACGGGCAGGGTCCTCATGCATCACAGCTCGGTTTCTCCGTGGCAAGAACCCCTTTGTGGTTGATGCCATACCAAGCCGAAGTGGTGAAGCAGGCTGGCTCCTTTGAGCTGTCTGCAGCTTCTGTGCCTCCATTTTTCCAGTGCTGATCTTGGAAGTGCTCTGTGCTCTGCTCAGGCATCTCAGTCTTTGGCCAAGCTTAAACTTCCATATCCCTCTCTTTATTATTGTTCTCTATGAATTTCCACTCTGGCACAAGGTCGACTTCATATAAGTTTCCTTCTTCTTCTCTCCTACCAGGTACTGAGAAGATGGCTTCCCCAGGTGCCCCAGGGACCCGCATGACATCCACAGTCAGTATCAACATTTCTACGCCTTCCTTCTACAACCCACAGAAGAAGTTTGCACCTGTAGTGGCCCCTAAGCCCAAGGTGAACCCCTTCAAGGCTGGTGGGACACCAGAGTCATCACTGCCCCCGCCTCCTGGTGCCCAGCATGCCCTGATAGGGAAGGTGGGGGAGATTCCATCATTGTCCACATCCCAGCTGGCAGAAGGTAAGTGAGGGCTAGCATGGAAGATAGGAATATGCCTTTCTAAATGCTTGGGATGTGAGGTCTGCGAGTGGGCTGAATATGACAACAGGATAACAACTGGTGTGACTCTTGCTGTAGAGGCTGGCAGGTTCCAGAATGAGATCAAAAGACTGGAGAGAGGGATCTGTGTTAGGAGGAGAGGCAGGAGGGCAGTCCTACTTTGCATCGATGCAGTGGAGTGTTTGCAGCAGTATTCCCTGAGTGCCCAGTTGTATAACTGCAGCCAGCTTCTGGCTGGGCTGAGAGCAAGTCTGTTGCAGGGATGTGGACCCTGATGGTGATGAATCATGCTGTTGTTAATCCCTCTCAGCTCAAGTTGGTTGTCTCTGACTGTAGAGGTCCTTCCCTACAATTGCACTTTGCATTTCCCATCTCTGCTACTGGAGCTGGGGAGGAAGAAGGAATTGTGTGAAAAAAGGGTGGGAGCAATCATAAACAGGAAGTGAGGCTTGGTACAGCTTGTGGAGCTTTGCACTTCGCTGGAGGTTTGGGTTGGGAGTGTTTTCCTGTGCAGAGAGACTTCTTGCTTTAGAGTGGGGAGTTTTGGTTAAACTTTTTCATTGTGGTGTGTGATTTTTATTGTTGTTGGGTGCTTTGTTTTTGTGAGGGGATTTTATGTTGGTTTGAGGGGAATTTGTTTTGGTGTTGGTTGGTTGGTTTTGATTTTTTTTTTTCCCCCCTCTTACTTATTTTTATTTTCTGGGGTGCTGGGCTAGTGTTTCAGTTTTGGGGTTTTTTTGGTAGGGAGGTGGTTTTGTGTCCTCTGAGAAGCAGAAGGCTGCTGGCTGTGTGGCTCCCTGGTTGGACCTACGTAGCATGGGGCCACTGGAAATATCCCTAGGGACATGATTGGTGCTGCATGTTGCCTCCAGATTCCATCAGGGAGCACCCCAGCCAGGTCATGCATGCTCAGATAATGCTGAGTGCTGCTTTCAGCTTTTTTTCTTTTCATTGCCTAGCACAGACTATGCACCACTGATGTTTTCTAGGGCAGCATGCTGTTAGTGTGCAGCTGACCTGATGGTAGGGCTGGTCCTGTGCTCAAAGGAGACTGAGCCCTTTATTTTTCCATTTCTTGGATTGTGAGGGCCTCAGCACGTTGGTTTCTGTCTCCTGGAATTGTGCCAGCTAACTCTGGTGACCGCTTTCTCCTAGATTGTTGCGTACAACCTTGTGTCTATAATCCAAGGTCCCATTTTTGGCTTTAGTTTTTTGTATTTGTGGGTTAGGGACATGTCTATCAGAAGGTCTCAAACTGACAGGCATAGATCAGTTAAAGTACAAAAGTAGGTGGTGTTAAAAATTGGTTTTCCGTGTGCAATCCGAGTGGAGGGTTGGTTAGTGTGTGCTCCACTTCTCCTTTCAGTATAAAGCCATAGATGGAGGAGCTAACTTGACAGATTAGCAAAAGAACCATTTACCATAAGCTGCTGTGTCACCATCAGGTGAGGGCTGCCAGCAAGGTGTTTGATGTATGGATGAACCACCAAAACTCGTCCATGAGAGGAATGCATTCAGTTTGGTTGTCCTCTGATGTTTCTGTCCTGAACTGCATCCAAAGCAGTGTGACCAGCACGATGAGGGAAGTGATTCTGTCCCTCTGCTGAGACCTCACCTGAAGCACTGCATCCAGTTTTGGTGCCCCCAGCATAAGAGGGATGTGGAACCTCCAGAGGAGACAGCAAAGATGATCAGAGGGCTGGAGAACCTCCTCTATGGAGCCAGGCTGACAGAGTTGGGGCAGTTCAGCCTGGAGAAGGCTCCAGGGAGACCTTAGAGCAGCCTTCCAGTACCTGAAAGGGGAGGCTACAGGAGAGCTGGGAAGGGACCAGAGAATGAGAGGAGTGGGAAAATCTGTTTCCCAGTTATACAACTGAGGGAAGTTTGTGATGGCAAATAGCTATGGACAAGATGAAAGCCAACTTGTGGAGTTCAGTTGTCCTTGATGGATGCTGGGGGTCCCCTGGGTACTGAGGACCTACTTGCTGTAATATCTTCAAAACCCATCCTGAGGCTAAGATCTTGTAGGAAGTGTTCCAAACTTGCTTTTATTCTCATTCTTGTCCACAGACCTGCCGCTGCCACCTCCTCCCCCACCTGGAGAGGAGGCAAGTTTCTCCTCTTCAAATTGTGCTTTTCCCCCACCTCCACCACCCTTTGAGGAGCCTTTTCCACCAGCCCCAGAAGAAGCTTTTCCTCCTCCTCCTCCACCCATGTTTGATGAAGGGCCTGTGAGCATGGTACCTGCCCCAGAGGTGAGTGAGATCAGGGGAACCATAGTTTCTTGTGATGCTTTATGAGTTGGGACAGCTTTCTGCAGCTCCCTGAGACTGGCAGCAGGAAGCCCCGAGATCGGGGAGAGCAGAGAAGGCCACGGCAGCATGGGCCAGCACAGGTCAGGCTGTGCGGGAAGGCAGACAGCTGGTGGTCGGCAGCGAGCTGCGTGCCGGCCAACTGCGCCCCCTTGTGGCAGCAGACACCAACTATGTGCTGGCTGCGTTCGTGATGATGATGGTGGTGATGAGTCCTCCTCTGGTCACTGCTAGTAAGGCTGCATCTTGGCGGACTGTTTCCAGTTGGGCTCCCCAGTATAATAACCCCAGAGGAATACAAAACTAGCTGCAATTCAGCAAAGGGTCACGGGGGTTGGAGCACATCATGTAAGAGCTATGATAGCTCACCCTGCAGGAGAGAAAGCCAAAGCAGGGCTCTGGCTTCAGTCTGCAATACTAAAAGGAGGACAGGAGAGATAAAAAGAGAGAATGGATGCAAGTTGCAGCAAAGGAAACTCCTAATGGGCAGAAAAAAACTTCCACATCAGGGGTGGCTCAACACTAGCACAGGTGCCCAGAGAATTTGGGGAATCTGCATCCTTTTGGAGATGTTCAGAAATCACCTGGACAAAGCCCTGAGCAACATGATATAGCTTGGGAGGTAGCCTTGTTGCAAGCAGGGTGTTGTACTAGAGGCTTCTGGCTTTTCCCATCTAAACCTGTCTCTTGAGTTTCTCTGGACTGTGCATTTTGCCATTGTTTGTAGACCATGGAGACTGCTCTGTCCAACTTGCTGTCCACTCAAAGCAGGGAGCAGATCTGTGCCACAGTCCAAAGTATCAAAATCTGCTCTTGTAACAGGATGCCTGGAGTCCCAGGCTGTTCCTGTAACATGCTCTGCTGCCTTCTTCCTCGGAGATGCTGGGATAGGTACATGGCACGATGAGCAGCACTGATCTTACAACAGAGGTAGTGAGCACGAAGTGTATGTGAAGGACCAGAAGGCACAGAGTCTTGCAGCTTGTCAGGACTGTTAAATATGTAGCATTGTGGGAACTCCTAGCACTGGGGAGGGAGGGAAGCTGCTGACTGACTGCTGCAGACAGCATGTTTGCTCTTATACCTTGCTGATAACTGCCCATTTCTGCTGCCTTCCTTCACAGATATCTCCATCATCTACAAGTCATCTGGAGAAACCCTCAGCCCCAAAAGCCTGTGTGGAAATACCATCTGCACCCAGAGACAGTCCTCATTCCTTTCCTTCAAAGTTCACTCCAAAGACAAGTGGAGTGGATTTGACCCCTTCCCCAACCCCATGGGTAGCCCCACAGCAACACAAGGAACCCCTAGCACCAGTCCCTCCACCCCCCTCTCTCCCTCCTGCTCAGCCTACCCCTAAATTCACCCCACCCCATGTTGTTGGCTCCCCAAAATCTGGGTCCAAATCGGGTGGTGGTGTTCCCATGGCTCAGTCAAACTCTACGAGGTACCCTACCTCCCTGCACACTCAGTTCACAGCCCCTTCACCTTCAGGTCCCTCTTCTCGGTCACAGCCTCCCACTCTCACCTATGACCAGCAGAAGGAAAGACCCCAAGTGCAGGAGAAGCCATGTCCCACAGAACAACCTGCTGCTGCAAAAAGCATGGTAAGGGTCAAAGCCATGGCACTGGTGTCTTTGGACAGCATAACTGGGAGTGAAGTTGGAGGATGAGAAGGGAGGGTCTGTCCCAGGCTGTGGGATGCTGTTAGCCATCAGGAAGAGAGGTGTGAGTAGAAACAGTGGTGGAGAGGGACAAGACTTTGTGTAAAGGTGGGAAGAAGCAAGCACCGTGGAGAGCAGATTGTTCCCTAGGGAGAGACTGAGATAAGTAGGTTCCTTATGGACGGGGTGGGAAGGAGTCTGTCTATGTGTTTTGGGATTGAATGTTTCTTATTCCTTCAGCATAAACCCACAGGCCCTAGTGCAGATCCACCCAGGGCAAATTCTTGTCTGACCATGAAGGAGGTAGAAGAGCTGGAGATGCTGACCCAGAAATTAATGAAGGACATGGAGCATCCACCCCCAGCAGAGGCTGCTACTTCTGGTGTGTTCCCCGGGTGAAAAGCGGCAGTAGAGCCAAGGCTGTTGGGCTTTCATCTCTCCTAATCCCTTTCTTCTTCTACTGACAGAGCTCTGCGGCTTCTGCCAGAAGCCCCTGTCACGAACCCAGCCAGCTGTGAGGGCCCTGGACTGCCTCTTCCATGTGGAATGCTTCACCTGCTTCAAATGTGAGAAGCAGCTGCAGGGTCAGCAGTTCTACAACGTGGACGAGAAACCCTTCTGTGAGGACTGCTATGCTGTGAGTCATGGGTGGAAGCTTCTAGAGAGCACTGAGCACGCTGTGCTTGCTCTCTCTTGCTTTTCCATACTTCCATCTTGCCTGTCTGTGGTGCAGCCTTCCAGGCATGGATGACTGGATTAATTGGTCTTCCTTGTTTCCTTTGGGCTCAGAGCACCTTGGAAAAGTGCAGTGTCTGCAAACAGACCATCACAGACCGGATGCTGAAGGCCACTGGTAACTCCTACCATCCCCAGTGCTTCACCTGCGTCATGTGCCATGCCCCCCTTGAGGGCTCCTCTTTCATTGTGGACCAGGCCAACCAGCCCCACTGTGTGAATGACTACCACAGGTATGGAGAGAGCAGAGTCTGTGGGCTATGAAAGAACCACAGAATGGTAGGGGTTGGAAGGGACCTCCAGAGATCATCCAGTCCAACCCCATTGCCAGAGCAGTACCACCTAGGGCAGGTCATAGAAGAATGCATCCAGGAAGGTTTTGAAAGTCTCCAGAGAAGGAGACTCCACCACCTCTCTGGGCAACCTGTTCCAGGGCTCCATCACCCTCACAATAAAGAAGTTTCTCCTCATGTCAAGGTGGAACCTCCTGTGTTCACTAGGACTCCAAGGTCTTTCTCCATAGAGCTGCTTTCCAGCAGGATGACCCCTAGTCTGGACTAGTGCCTGGTGTTCTTCCTGCCCAGATGCCTACACTTGTCCTTACTGAACTTCATGAGGTTCCCCTATGCCCAGCTCTCAGCCGGTCCATATCTCCTTGGATGGCAGCAGAGCGTGGTGGGCTGTCAGCCACCCCACCCAGTTTGGTATCATCAGTGAACTTGCTGAGGGTCCACTCAATCCCCCCATTCAAGTTGCTGATGACTGTATTGAACATAGCTGGACTCAGTACTGACTCTGGGAGAACACCACAGGCTTCCAACTGCACTCTACCACTCATCACAACCCTCAGAACTCTGAGCTGGTTTCCAGCCCACCTCATGGTCCATTCATCTAACCTTTCACTGTTCTTGAGCTTGCCTACAAGGATGTTATGGGAGACAGGCTCCAAAGCCTTGCTGAAGTCAAGGTAGACCCATGTGTTGCTCTCCCTGTATCAGCCCACTTGGTCATGCCTTTGTAGGCTATTGGACTGGTCAAGCAAGATTTCCTCTCAGTGAATCCATGCTGGCTATTCCTGATAACCCTCTTTTCTTCCATGTGCTTCCAGAATGAGCTGCTCCGTCACCTTTCCAGGGATGGAGGTGAGGCTGACTGGCCTGTAGTTTCCTGGGTCTTCCTTCTTGCCCTTTTTGAAGGCTGCAGTGATGTTGGCTTTGCCCCAGCTCTCAAGCAGCACTCCCGTTCCCCATGATCTTTTAGAAATGATTCAAAAGAGAAGGCCCACATGGTCTGCTGGATGTGAAATTAAAAATTAGTTGGCAAAGTACCCTGCAGCAATCTGGGTCTTTTCCCACATAAATTTTTGTACTTCGCTGTTCCTCTGCTGCTACTCTCTGACAGTGAGAAGCTTGCAGTGGGTCATGGCCTGCTCCCTGTCTGTCTGTTGCAGGAAGTATGCTCCACGCTGCTCAGTCTGCAGTCAGCCCATCATGCCAGAGCCTGGAAAGGATGAGACTGTGCGTGTGGTAGCACTGGAGAAGAACTTCCACATGAAGTGTTATAAGTGTGAGGTAAGCATCCTCCTAGCCCCACCATTCCCATCTCTCCCATGCCTATCGCTAGCTACTGGGCACCTTTGTCGTCTATCTTGACCAAGTGCTATGGGTTTGAATGAATCTGGAGCAGTTTTAATAGATTCAGCAAATCATTAGACATTCATGAGCCTGTGGTCCGTGAACTCTGCACACCTGCAGTCTCTAACATCCCCGAGATAGCAGCAGTGTGAACCAGGGGAACATACTGAGAATAGAGGTGGAATTACATTGTGTCCTCAGGGCCAAGAAGGCCAGTGGCATCCTGGAATGCATTAACGGGAGTGTGGCCAGGAGATTGAGAGAGGTTTTTCTCCCCCTCTACTCTGCCCTGGTGAGGCCTTACCTGGAATATTGCATCCAGTTCTGGGCTCCCCAGTTCAAGTGAGACAGGTTGCTACTGGGGGGAGTTCAGTGGAGGGCCGCAGAGATGCTGAGGGGAGTGGAACATCTGCCTTGTGAGGGAAAGCTGGGGCTGTTTAGTGAGATTCCCCAGCCTGAGTCACCTCGAGGCTAATGATTCTCCATAACTAGCAAGTGTCAGGAGGAAGGAGCCAGCCTGTTCTCAGTGGCATTCAGTGGCAGCACAAGGGGCAGTGAGCATGAACTGGAACCTAGGAGATTCCACTTAAGCACAATGAAAGAAGTCTTCTCTTTGAGGGTGCTGGAACAGGCTGCCCAGAGAGTTTGTGGAGCCTCCATCTCTGGAGGCATTGCAAACTCACCTGGATATTTTCCTGTGTGGTTAACTCTGGGGGATCCTACTCTAGCAGGGCGGTTGGACTTGGTGATCTTCAGAGGTGCCTTCCAACCCCTGCCATTCTGTGATGCTGTGACTTCTCTTCCCTCCAAATGGTGTCTCATATTTGTCACCATCAGAGACAGTGGTGGGCTGTGAGCCATCATCATGGAGGGCAAAGTGTTTCCTACCTCCCCGAATGCTTTTACCCTGCTGCTGGCTGTCCCTGAGCTCCCTGCCTCTCTTCTGTTCCTCTCCAGGACTGTGGGAAGCCCTTGTCCATCGAAGCAGACGAGAATGGGTGCTTTCCACTGGATGGGCACGTGCTGTGTCTCAGGTGTCACACCGCCCGTGCCAAGACGGCCCGCTGAGCAGCAAGGAGCTGGGCATACCCTCGACACCCTGCACTCAGTATTCTTCCCCTCCCTGCCTTTGTCCTGTCCCTCTGCTTGAGAAAGGCAGATTGCTACCAACAGAGACTATGCCAGCACAGTTCTCTACTCATGTAGGAGTCACTGCTGCTAGACTTCACTCTGCATACTCACCAAGAAAGGACCTCTCCTCTTACCTCTCTGTGGCTGTAAGGTATTCCAGGTTGGAGGCTATGATCAAGGTTGAGGGCACAATCTCTGTTGTTCAAGACTCTGGAAGAGAAAGACCAGGCCTCCACCAGTACCTGGTGGAAGTAGTAAGAAAGACCTGGTGACAGCTGTTGCAAAGGGCTGAGCATTCTTCTGTTCCATGGAGCCAAATATGATGAATTTAGAAGGTTGAGAAACCTCCATCTTGGCATCATTTAGGGCTTTTATTTTATCGTCTGTTTTGTGCCACCTTGTTATTGGGATGTCTTCTCCTACCCCCTCTCTCACTCTTGGGTTACAGTCTGAAGGCAGCACATGTTGGGAATCTATTACTGTAAAGAGCTAACCCAGTGCAGCTGTTGTGTCTCTGATTTCACTGGCTGTCTTATCACTGTTTGTCCTTAGCCAGATCAAACTGGCACTGGTCAGAATTCTCCTCGGTTCCTTAGTTTGGAAGCTTTTCTAAAAAAGAACTCCCCAAAAGAACTCATTTCCTATTGTTGTCTCTGAGCAGCCAGGCTAGGCACCAGAGCAGCAAAGCAGTCAGAAGAAAGCACGTTTACAGATCAAGACCATGCTGAGGGTGGGCAGCACAGAGTGAGGAGGCATCTCAGTGCATGGATGAGGCTTCAGCAACCTGAAGACCATCCCATTCCTGTAGGGATTCCTTCACTGCTGTCAGTGAAGGCTGCAGTGCATCTGCAGTGTACTCGGGCTTCGGGAGTGCATGGAGCCCCTCCAGCTGAACAAACCTCTTCAGTCACCATGCTGTCCCTTCTCTGCTGGCATTCAATAAAACCTGGGTTTTTTCCATGAATTGATCTGCTGTGCTGCTTCAGCTGTTCATGACAGTGCTGGATCAAGCAGTGGACAATGCATAGCTGCCATTCCACCCAACCTCTGGAGATGAGGGAGCTGAGAACAGCCTCTATTTCTCCACCTCTTGGTCATCTTGTGCAAACTGCTTAGTTTCCTGCTTGTCTCTGCCTAGAAAGCAGTGGAAGACAGCACTGCAGAGCAGCAAGAGTGTGGCTGACATGCTGTGTCACTGCAAGGTCAGTTACTGTCATCCACTTGCAGCAGACTTCACTTGCCTTGCCTGGTCACAAGTGGTGTTCCCTGGGCTCAGAGTAGGCCCAGTTCTCTAGCGTCTTTATCAGTGATCTGGATGAGGGGACTGGGGCACCCCCAAAGTCTGCACGTGACAGCAAGCTGGGAGTGAGTGTGGATCTTCTTGAGAGTGAGAAGGCTCTGCAGAGGGCTTTGGACAGGCTGGATCAATGGGCTGAGGCCAGCTGTATGAAATTCAAGGCCAAGTGCTGGGGCCACAACAACCCCATCAATGCTCCAGGCTTGCAGTAGTGTAGCTGCAAGGCCTCCAGCACTCCATCAAAAAAAAGAGCTGGGGATGTTGCTCAAAAGCCAGCTGAAGTAGAGCCAATGTGTATGCAGCTGGCTGAAACTCAAGGTGTGGCCTCCCCAGTGCTGAGTATAGAGCAACAGTCACTACCCTGGCCCTCTTGGTCACGCCATTGCTGGTCCAGGCCAGGATGTTGGCCTTCTTGGCCACCTGGGCATGCTCTGGCTCCTCTTCAGCTGGCTGTTGATGATCAAAAAGTCTTTCTCTGCTGGGCAGTTTCCAGACACTGCCCCAAGCCTAGAGTGTTCATGGGGTTGGTTGTGACTGAACAGCAGGACCTGGCCCTTAGCCTTGTTGAATATCATCCCCTTGGTGTTGGGCCTCCAATCCAGCCTGTCCAGTTCCCTCTGTAGAGCCTTCCTACCTCTGAGCAGATCAACATTGTCTCCCAGGTTAGTGTCATTTGCAAGCTTCCTGATGCCCCCCATCCCACCTGAAATAAGCCAAAGCATTCCAGCACAGCCTGCTCTGCTACAGATTTATTTACAAAATATTATTTACAGTCTATCAATGTCTTGAGCTCTGATAAATAAAACATCTCCTCCCCAGGGAAGGAATAAGGCAGACCACCTGCACCTCTTCCTGTCAAAAAGACCCTATCTGAGTCTCTTTAAAAGAGGGCTAGAGAGAAATGAGCACCTAGAGGGCTGTTCTGTCCATGGCACAAGTGAAGGTATTGAGCAGACTGCAGAGATCTCCATCTCCCACTCCCCTCTAGTGTGTGGGTCAAATCAGCAACATGCCAAGCTTATGGGATCACAAAGTGCCAGCAGGGCCTGCTGCTGCTGCCAGCTTCTCCAGTCAGTGACACCAGGAACTGGCGTTAAGGCAAGAATAGCTGAACTAAAAGCTGTATATCTTAAGTGCAGCCTTGTGAAAGACCAAATGGTTTGTTCCTGTTGTAATATAAGGAAAGGCAAAGGCTGCTAAGTGAGAAGGAACATGCCAGAGAGCTGTTGGGGCCAATCTCAACAGGTCTGTATCCTGCATCTTCCCTGGATGTCCCAGTTGAGCTGAATTACAATCTTTAAGCATTTCTCACTGCCCCCGGCTTGCCCTGCATGTATCCTTATGGGTGTGTCAGATCCTGAAGGTCCGAAGCTCCAGTGTGTGCTCTGCAGGGATCACTTGGTACTGCACAGAACAGGCTACAGAAGACAGGGCCAAGAGTGGTTTCTAAGAGCAGTGCTCTGAAAGGTATTGATGGTTACTGCAGAGCTAGATCAGGAGGAAACAGGAATGAGAGCAGGTGCCGCTGCCCTGTGAGCCTCAGTCCTGGCTGGTCTGCTTGGCTTGTCCCAGTCACTCATTTGGAAGTGATTGCCATAGGAATGATTCCAAGTGATAGCTGGTAAGAACAGGCATTTAGCAGTAACTGGTCACTCCTTGAAGCCTTGGATACTGCACAGGATTCTCTTCTGGTGGCCTGGAAGTGACACTCCCATCTGTTTCAAGTCCCTTAAGGAAGCGGAAAAAGAAAGGAAAAATTTAAGTGCTGTTCTTAATTCCTTGGGGCCTGGGATGTGGGTCAGGGCAGAGGCAGTTAGCAAGCATCAGTTCAGAAAGCTTCCTCTCCCTCAGCACCTCCTACACCACCTTCCCTCTAGAAGGAAGAAACTTGTACGTGTTCTTGCTCTTCCCGAGCTACCTCTGCCCACCCAGTCACCTGGCTTCTCCCCTCTCACGACTGGGCCTGTGCTTCCATTAAACTATGTCCATGGAAACCTGTGGTGTGGGCCATGACTCGACCCAGTGGTGCTGGTAAAGCATCCGAGCCAAGTTCTCCTAAGGAGGCAAGGACTTGGCTTTATGACAGGACAGAGCCTGGCTGGTGGAGGAGGAGAGGCCAATGTCACCAGCTGATGTGGAGCTCAAGGCAAGGAAATGATCTTACAAAGTCCTATATGGGTGTGCAGATTCTCTGATCAGAGAACTGTCTGCTGAGTCCTGTTACCCTTCACTGTTTGGGTTTGATGTGTGGTCAGCACAGCTCAGGCCCTGAAGAGCCTCAAGCATGAACAGTCAGGGAATTAGTTTCAGTTTGGGCAGGCCCCCATTGTTCTGGCAAGAAGCCAGTCCACCTCCACTGAACCATACGAAGAAGGATGGGGAGAAGCCTTCCAGGTGAAGGTGAGAGGCTGTTCAGAGAGTGTGGGGACAGACACAGGCGGTGGTAGCAGTGCCTGGGGTGGCTCGTGGAGCACAGCCTGCCCTTACTCAGCAGTGAGCTCCAGGATGGACTCCATGGTGTCGAGGCCAGCAGTGCGGAAGTTGGCGATGTAGCGCTTCATGCGGATGGACTCCAGCCACTCGGGGATGGAGCGGTAGGGGATCCCATCTGAGCCACTGCAGCTGGGCAGCCGCAGAGTCACCCTGCAGACAGGTAAGGCCCTCATTAGCCAAGGAAAACCCTACATCGTGGCATCCTTTAAGATCCCTGAGTCAAACCATTCTACTCTACAACTCCCAAGGCTAAACCATGGCCCTCGGCATCACATCTCTGCCTCTTTTAAACAGGCATGGGGATTCAACCACCTCCCTGGAGAGCCTGTTCCACTGTTTGAGAACCCTTTCAGTCAAGAAGTTTCTCCTAATAGCCAACCTGAACTTCCCCTGGGGCAACTTGAGGTCATCTCCTCTCCTCCTATCACCTGTTAATAGGGAAAAGACACCAACCCCCACCTCACTCCAGCCTCCTTTCAGGGACTTGTAGCGTGAGAAGGTTTCCCTCAGCCTCTTTTGCTCTAGATAAAACAACTGCAGTTACCTCACCCACTCCTCTGGAGAACCAGACCTGATCATTCACCAGCTTTTTTGCCCTTCTCTGGAACCACTGCAGTCCCTCAGCATCTGTCTTCTAGTGAGGGTCCCAAAACTGAACCATGTACTCAGGGTGCAGCCTTGCCAGTGCCCAGTACAGGGAGACAATCGCTGCCCTGGCCCTGCTGGTCACACCATTGCTGATCCAGGCCAGGAGGCTGTTGGTCTTGGCCACCTGGGAAACACTACTGTCTCAAAATGGCCTGTACTATGTGACAGTAGCTAGAGAGTAAGCAGCCTCTGCCAGGACTTGGCCAACTTTGCCCTCACTATGCAAAGAGCAAATGACTGCCCAAGGCAATGGCTGTGCCTTCTGTCACCATGAAAGCAATGCCTACTCTCCTCCACACACAGAGCAGTCAAGGCGCCTCCCTGCACCTCAAGGTACCTCCCCATCTGCTGGTGACAGGGAGGTGACCACCTCCCAGCTGAGCTGTCCTGCTCCAGTGACAGCTTGCTCACCTGGGATCAAAGTCTGCCAGCGGCCGTAGGAGCTGCGGGCTGGAGAGGAAATGCTGGAGCTGTGCCCGGATCTCCTGGAAATGAGGCCTCCTGGCACGGTCGTGTGCCCAGCAGCTCTTCATCAGCTCGTAGAGGATAGAGGGGCAGTCCACAGGCGGGGGCAGCCGGTACCCTTCCTCCAGGCTTTTCATCACCTGCACAGAGAACAGAGACGAGTGTGGCCAAGGGCAGAGACTGTACTAGAGGACCCAGAGACCTCTGTGGGGCTAGGAGCAGGCACTCCACCACTTTGTATAGTGTGCAAAGCAGGTGATACCTGTATGAAGCAGGACTTACTCCTGATCCTTTGCTGCCCAAGAGATGTCAAAAAGCAAAGAGGCATGCACTTTCAGCCTTTGCTAGCTTAGCTCCCACTTGCCATGCAGGGCATGTGTTCATGAGAAGTGAGGACCAAATGGTTCTGGCACAGGTCTGTGAGACTAGAGGAACTAGGCTCTGAGGAATCATTTCCACGGTGTGTGCTAACCCCACAGACATGCTGAACTGAGAGTGAGAATAGACACAACATTCCAGAGCCAATGCAAGAACAGAAAGCAACCACCAGAGACCATCTCCAGGCCAATTAGTCTTTAAATCTGGCTCATTGCTGTTGACACCTGAACATGGTTCAGAGGCCTCAACACTTGCTGCCCTTGGCTTGGCTGCACTGATTTTTAGCAGGGAGTGAGATGTAGAAGTTCTGTCTTCAAAGGAATCTCAGGCTGAGGGAAATCTCCAAGCATTGGGCCTGCATGTCTTGTTTATTTTTGTAAATAACCACTTGATCTTAGTGTCCGTTACCTCTTGGTTGGTCATCTCTCCATAAGGCTTGTCACCAAATGACAGCACTTCCCACATGACAATTCCAAAGCTCCAGACATCACTGGCTGATGTGAAGATTCGATGAGCAATGGCCTCTGGGGCTGTCCATCGGATGGGAATCTTTCCCCCCTGTGAAAGAGCAGAGAGAGTGTACCCAAGGTGTGTCACTGAGCTGCTTTAAGGCAAGAACCTCACACAGTGGTTTGAAGGCTGAGCCTATTTCACTTGTATTGACATGTGACCACTCCTGAGGCCATTTCTCAGGACAGAAGTGTTCTTGGAACCTGGATGCATTGAAGCCTCTGTCCAGCTAAATGCTACACAAAGGGGCTGTTGTGAGAGTAACAGTCTGACACCAGTCACAGCTGAATACCAGACATTGGAACCACTGGAACCTTCAACAAAAGGGACTTGTAGATATCTCTGTTCCAGCCCTCTAGCCACAGCAGCACTATCTTCAGAGCTGCATTTAGTTAATTCAGACCTCTTATCTTGCTTCTCCTTTCAAAACTCAAATCCCTTTGATCTCTTAGAAAGCACAGCTGAACATGACCTCCAGGCCGAGAAGCAATGCCTGTGGATCAGCCACACTGCATCCCACAGCTGGGCTATAGGTTTTCCTCAGACATTTTCCACCTAGCTCTTCCCTTGGCCTGCTCTTTCCTACTCTGCAGAAATTCTGCCATTCCCAGCAGGCAGCATCACAATTCCTCTTGGACTACTCACATGACTGGCAGACTGGGTTTGCATTACCTTGGTTTCATAGGTGCCCTCTGCATCGTTCTCCAGCACTCGGGAGAGACCAAAGTCGGAGACCTTGCACTGCAGGCTGCGCGTCACCAGGATGTTGCGAGCAGCCAGGTCACGGTGCACGTAGTTGTGTTCTGAAAGGTAGCTCATGCCAGAGGCTATTCCCTGCAGCATGCTCACAAGCTGCACAGGGCTGAATTTTTCCTCATTCTCCTGCATGAAAGAAAAGGTGAGAGAAAACCTTGGTCAAGTGACACCGGTCTGCTTGGTTTCTAGTTAATGGCATTCTCAGCCTGCAAAAGTGGCATTGGTGGACAAATCCCAAGAGAGTGCTGCAGTCCAAAGGACCCAGCAACTTCTCACTGAAGAACTGGTGGTGGTCTCCACAGAGTCATTAGCCATCCATACCCAAAAACAACAGTTTGGATGCTGAATGGAGTGGATGGCATTGAGTTCAGACTGCTAAGACTGGAAATGTCAGAGCAGAAAGTAAGTAGATGTCTGGATCTTATTCCTAGTCTTTTAGGGTCCTAAATCCAGGTCAAGTGCAGGCTCTGGCAGCACACAGGCCTGTTACCAACTGGAGTCTCTCACCCGGAGGAAGGTGTCCAATGCTCCATTCTCCAGGTACTCAGTGATGATCATCATTGGCCTCCCTTGAGGAAGATAAGAAGGTGTCAGCCCCTTTACAAACCTCCTACTCTTGCCTTTCAATGCTCTCCACATTGCACCAACACAGAGTACTACATCCACCCCCAGCCAACATTCCCACTCCACTGGCACAGCTGGCTGACCCTTTCCACATGTAGAACCTTACAGCACCCCTTACACTGTGCTGACTTCTCATCCACTCACCAACCCAAGAAGACCTCCCCTAACACTACTCATGACTCTGCTAGAGAGCCTCCTTCCTCACCCTCTGCCTTAGGCTAACCTGACAGTGCCTATCTTCTCCCAACACAGCCTCTCCAGCAGCATCCTGTCTAAGTGAGGCTCGAGGAAGGTGCCCATTCCTGCTGTCACTCACTTTTGGTGACGACTCCTTCCAGGCGTACGATGTTGGGGTGATTGAACTGCCCCATAATGGTTGCCTCGCGCAGGAAGTTCCACCACTGCGAGTCTGAGTATGTCGACTTCAGGGTCTTGATGGCAACCACGGTGCGTTCTTTCCCTGGGAGCCACAGGGACCCACGGTAGACCTCCCCAAACTCCCCTGAGGACAACCAGAAGCAAAAAGTCACAGCTGAACTCAGGATGAGGCAGCAAAATAAGAGTGGAAGAAGTGAAAGATGAGTGACAAGGAACTCACCCTCTCCAATCACATTTTCCATAGTGACGCAAGAGATATCCAGTTCCTTAGTGAATTCCAGTACACCTCTGCTGGGGTCATCATATGGTTGCAGGTCTACATAGGGCTTCAACCAGACCTTCTCTGTGGTCAAGGGAAACAAAAGAACAAATTCACCTGTCAGCTCTTTTGGACATCCTTTGTGGGGCAAAGCTACAGAAGCAGAAGGAAATCCATGGAATTCTGACAATGGCACTGAACAAACCTATCAACCATAGGCTGAAGATTATAGCTGTCAAACAAAGAGGCAAATTACATCAGCAAATCCATGCCATTGTTGGATTTGAAACTGCTATTGCTGCTCATTCCTCCCAACCCATTCCAAGCTTCTCCCTGTTCCCAGTACCCCTCTGAAGCTCACCTCGATCAAAGCCTGACGTGTTGTAATCTGGCCGTGCCTGCCTCCGCCGAGCCTTCCTGGAACATAGGAAGCAGTCGTGAAAAGCCTGCACAGAGAGAAGCAGCACTGCCATGATGTCTGCTCTGCAGGGCAGTGACAGAGGTAAGGGCAGTGTAGAGCAAGGTGAGCCCAGACACTGCATCAGCTTGGTAGAGCACAGTTAGCAAGAAGAGAGAATGCTTCACTTCCTTTTTGAGACGCAGCATTATTTCCATGCAGGCAGTTTTGTCCACCCTCCTGCTTGCTGGATTACAGACTATTACTTTTACCTTTTCTGTATACTTTCAGCATAAAATTCAGATCATTTTACATCCAAAGGATGGCATGCCCTGCAGGCATGTAGAAAGGAAGCAGAATTTTGTATCCGGGGAGAGGACAACTACAGTAATGGTAGAAACTGGTCTCACCTGACTGGCTACACCTATTGCACCTTCACTGAGTAGCAAATCTAGAAATAACTATACCATACCACAACCACCTGCCAACGGTAACAGTGGCAGTGCTGAGTTACAACAAAGAAATCAGAGAGTCACAGAATATCAGGGGTTGGAAGAGACCTTAAAAAAATCATCCAGTCCAGCCCCCCTGCCAGAGCAGGAATCCCTAGGGCAGGTCACACAGGAACACATCCAGGTCTGTCTGCAAAATCACCAGAGAAGGAGACTCCACAACCTCTGGGCAGCCTGCTTCAGGGCTCTGCCACCCTCATGATCTTTCTCCTTATGTTCCTGTGGAAACTCCTCTCCTCCAGCTTGCAACCATTGCTCCTTGTCCTTGGACATCCCTGAGCAGAGCCTGGCTCTGTCCTCCTGACACTGCCCTTCACATCTTGATAAACATGAATGAGGTCACCCCTCAGGCTCCTCTGCTCCCCAGCTCCCTTAGCCTGTCCTCAGCAGGGAGATATTCTACTGCCTTCAGCATCTTTGTGGCTCTGTGCTAGACTCTCTCAAGCAGTTGCCTGAGGTTCTTTTTGAACTGAGTGGCTCAAACCTGGACACAATATTTCAGATATGGCCTCACCAGGGCAGCGTAGAGGGGAAGGAGAACTCCTCTCAACCCACTCACCACAGCCCTTCTAATTCACCCTAGGATGCCCTTGGCCTTCTTATTCACCAGGGCACATTGCTGGCTCACGGAGATACTTCTGTCCACCAGGATCTCCCATGTCCCTTTTCCTAGGGTTGCTCCCCAATCTCTACTGGTCCATGGGGTTGTTCTTTCCCAGATGCCAGACTCTGCTCATGGAATTACTGGATTTCATTCAATTTCTCCCCACGCATCTCTCCAGCCAGTCCAGGTCTGCCTGAATGGCAGCACAGCCCAAAGGGATGTCAGCTACTGCTCCCAGTTTGGTGTAATCAGCAAGCCTGTTGAAAGTGCCCTCTGTGCCCTCACTATTGACCCCTCAGTACTGACCCCTGAGGGACTCCACTAGATAGAGGCCTCCAACTGGGCTCTGTCTCATTGACCACAGCTTCCTGACTTCTTTCCTTCAACCTGTTCACATCCAGCTCACCATCTGATCATCCAGGGCACACTGTCTCACTTTAGCTGCAAAGATGCAATCCCTCCCACCCTGCTCATTGAAATTACTTCCTGACACTCACTCCAGCTCACCACAGCACACTGGGCTCGCTCTTGCTTCTCTAACTAACCTTTACCTACTCAATACCCTGGGAGGCCTCCCTCTTTTTCTCAAGCCCTTGCAGCTCAGCCACCCTTCATCTGTCACTTCTTCAGTACCTGTATCAACACTCACCTGCGCCGAAAGACGAAGAGCCCCAGAAGCAGCCCAATAAACAGCAGGACTCCAAAGATAATGGAGACTATGACTCCCCCAGAGAGAGCTCCTGTGTCTGCAGAAACAGAGACACAGACCACATCATTTAGAAGACCAAGAACTATTTGTCTGGAATAACATCACCTTCTCATCAGATGAAGGCAAGCCTTTGCTTTCTTCTCTGTCCTTATTCCATTACAATAAACTTCCCTTTCAAAGCCCTCATTTCAATGGATGACCCTACCCACAGGACCATAGAATGGTTTGGGCTGGAAGGGACCTCAAAAGCTCATCTAGTCCAATGCCCCTGCAGTCAGCAGGGACATCCTCCACTAGAGCAGATTGCTCACAGCCTTGGCCAGCCTGACCTTGGGTATTTCCAGGGATGAGGCCTCAACCATCTCTCTAGGCAACCTGTTGCAGTGTTGCAGCACCCTTATGGTGCAGAATTTGTTCCTAACATCCAGTCTAAATCTGCTCTGCTCTCATTTCAAACCATTGTCCTTCATCCTATCACTGAAGGCCTTTGCCAACAGTCCCTCTGCAGTCTTCTTGCAGCCCCCTTCATGTACTGGAAAGGTGCTGTTGGTGGAGAAAATTTTTTTCAGCAGCATGTACCACCTTTTGGATTCAAGGATGAACTACATACAGTGGAAATTATAAAGCTGGAAAAGAATAGTGGAGAGGTCCTTAGAGTTCTCTTTTTCAGAGGTCACCTTCACACAAAAGGAGGCCCATGGGAATCATTTTGCTAACATTCAAACTCAGAATGACTGCCAGCATCAAATATCTTCAGGAGAACCAGGTGAAGGGCTGGCTAAGTAAATTGCCAGTACAACACACAAACTTTAGACTGATCAGCCCTGAACACCACAGCACTTTTTATATGGCAGCAAGGGAACAAGATAAATATCTCTTGTTCTACATCTTCACAAAGCACCAGGCTTGGTCTGGGTGATGAGAAACTCGAGTGTGGTGTCTGCCTGACAGCCGGCAAAGCACAGCAAGAGATCCATGTACCATGTGAATTTACAGTCTCATAGAGAAGGGAGCTTCTCCCAAATGAGGTCCAAGTGCTATGCCTTACCTGGTGGAAGGGTGCGGAATTCCTGCTCTGGGGAGTAGGGCCCAGGCCCAAGGGGTGTGATAGATCTCACACGAAGCAGGTAGGCTGTGTCTGGCTGGAGGTCTCTCAGAGTGACGTTTGGCTCCAGAAGGTGTTTCACTGTGTAACGGGCCTCCTCTCCCTGCAGGAATCAAACAGAGCCACCCACCCAGTGAACAAAAAGAACACGTTTACCCCTTTGGGTGAAAGGAGGAAGAACTAACAAGGCAGGCCTCACCTTCTCAAAGAACATAACCTCATACTCCACAGAGGACCGGCTGCGCTGCCATGGGACAAGCCACGAGACAGAAAGACTACTGTCATCTCGCTGTGTCAGGACAAACTGGGACACTGTCACTGGAGCTGCAGGGAAACCAACACAGAACATCAGGAAGAAATCCTGCAGACCAGACCCTCCCTCCATCACAGACTATCTTTCCTTCTCTGGTTCTATCATGCAGTGGGAACTTTCCCACTCTGCGCTGATGAGACCACACTTAAAATACTGTGTCCAGTTTTGGGCTGAAGAGTGAAGCCTAATTCTCCTTGTCCATCATCATCAGGAAGCAATGAGTTGAGCCAAAAATAGCTCTGCTTTCCTAGCTCAGAGTTGTGCTGCCCACACAGTGTCCAAGAAAAGTTGTATTTTGTCACTAAATCAGAACTTGGGAAAAGCTTCAAGGCCTGTTGAGCACTGACCTGTCATTTGTCTATAATCACATTTCACAGCCCTCTGGAAAGGGTTCACAGGGTGGCCAAATTAGCTGGATGGATGGTAAGCTACAGACACACGGCAAGAGCTTGCTTGGCTGTACCATCCTCGTGACTTGATGCTTTCAGAAGTTCGCTGGTGCTGTAGTTTGGGCTCAGTTACAGCAGGGTTTCTGTTGTGGGCCATGGGCAATATTTCATGACACAGTCCCTGCTCTTCGTGTCACACATACTTAGGCTAGACTACACTAGTGTATGACAGAAAGGACTTTATCCTCCTCATTTCTAGTCCCTGGTAGACTCATAGCTCTGAGTGAGTAATGATTACTGCTGCTTTGACTTGCAAGGAATACATCTGATGGATTTTACATGTCATAAACAGAGGTATCTCAGTCTTCATCATACCATACCCACACAAGTAGCAGACAGAAGATAAAGAAAGCTTAAACATTCAGAGATTCCACTTTCTTTCCACGAAGAGCAGGAAGAACTTCTCCCTGCTTCTGCTAACCTGCATGTCCAACTGCAACCCAGACAACTGGAGAAGTTCTCTGTGAAGCAGGTCCCATTCCTGAAACACCATTCTGAGCTTCCACAGTGAACGTGTAGTTGGTGTAAGCTTCGAGGCCATCCACATCCACAGCAGGTTTCGTGAGACCAGAGGCACTGGGGGAGAACACCACGGCAGCCTCACACGGCTCACAGGACAGCAAGTGGCAGCGCTGGCAGCTGACTGTGTAGGTCAGGTCTTTGCGCCCACCATGGTCGCTGGGAGGCTGCCACCACAGGCTCAGCTGTGTGCCAACGAGGGAGAAGCTGACATTGCGAGGAGCTGAGGGAGGGCCTACAAGAAGCATGAGAGACAGCATCAGATCCAGCTGTCAGTACTCAAAGCACTGTGGCAGTTCTCCATCTGCTGATGCGTTTTGAATGTAGCCCTCTTCTGTCCTCCCACCCTCTCTGATCTCTCATCCCCATTTCCCAACATTTTCCTTTAATCCTCTTTTCTCCACAGAATCAAAGAATGATTTGGGTTGGAAGGAACATTTAAAGTTCATCTAGTGCAACTCCACTGCCATGAGCAGGGACATATTCAAACTGATCAGGTTGCAGAGTCCCACACAACCTGAGCTTGAATATTTACGGAGATGAGGCAACAGATTTTTTTCTATGCAACCTGCTCCAGTGTCTCACCACCCCCATCGTAAAAAAAAATCCTTCTGTATGTCCCATCTAAACCTGGTAAAATGTGTTTCTCCATCTCTACCCCCTTTAAAGGCTACAGTAAGGCCCTCTGCTAGAATCACTTTTAACAAGTTCACACCTCCTTTGTTCTGGAACCCCAGAGCTAGATGCAGTACTCCAGGAGGGATCATACCAAAGCAGAGCAGAGGCAGAGATTCTTCTCCCTTGACCTGCTGGCCATGATTCTTTTGATGCAGCCCAGAATATGCCTGGCTTTCTGAGCAGCAAGAACACTTCTCTGCAGAGCTACCCTCACTGAGTTCACTCCCAATGTGCACAGAGACTCTGCTTTTGTCTCAGAAACTCACTGGTACAAGCAATGTTCTGGCCTTCTGCAGGTGCTCGGTAGAAGCCTGCATTGCAGGCACAAGACGTAGCCCCTGACTCATTGGACAGGCTGTTGGGGGGACACTTCAGGCAATGGTTGGTCTCCAGGGAGTGACGGTAGAACCCTCGCTGGCAGGCTATGAAAAGACAAGTAAACATATGATCAACAAGTAGCCGGTTTGGGGCAGCTTTCTGACCATTCTTTCATCAGCTTGCTTTTCATCCATTGTCTGAGCTCACTGAAATGTTCAGGTTGGAAAGGACCTCTGGAGGCCACCAAGCCAATCATCTTCTCAAAGCAGATAGTGAGGAGATGCAAACTCAAGGTAGGATCAATGGTATGACAGGACTCTTGACCAAAGAAGTGGCACATGATTCTCCATAGATGCTGTCAGAGAACAGAAGCTGGTCAATCTCAAAGCCTTCTTCCAGCATAAACCCAAACTGATTCCCACCTTGCCCTTCAAACTTTCTGCACCATGAATGAGAACAGTAAATACGAGGTCCATGTCCTCATACTCCTGAGTCCTCTGCTTGCTGACTTCATTCATATGGGATAGCCAGTGGGCTTTTTAGCAGAAGCAGCTTTTGTTCTGTCAAGAGTTCATAACAGAGCATTACCCAGCAAGGCCTTGGGGAACATCTAAGTTATGATCAGGTCACCTAACAGCACTGAGTACAACAGGCTATGGAACAAACACCGACTTCAAGGAAACAGCTGCCACATGCTTGCTGTTTCCAGTTCTACAAAAAGAAGCAGCCGCATCTGGCACTTTGGGTTTACTACACGGCTGTTAGCTTGATCTACAGAAGCACTGCTCTGCCTATCAGCTATCTCAAGGCCAATGCTTCACCTTTATAGGTATGGATCACGGAGTGACAGAATGAGTGACAGAAGTTGAAGTAACCTGTGAATTTAATATTTACCAACCTGTGCTTACTGAATCTATCAAATGTTCTTCAACTAAACAAACAATCTATTACAAATCATATGGTTGAGAAATGCAGACACTGATTTTCTGCCAGGGCTACCACCTTGCATTTAACTTGAGCCTTGAAGGAAATAACTATTTCATGTTGCACTATAAAAGCAACAGTGTTCTGTACAACCCCCCAGGAGATCTCAAGAGAGAAAGTCTCAGCAGTCTGACACAAATGGCTTAGTATGGTGGAGCACAGCATAAAAAATGATCCCCATCCACAAGACAAAAACCATCGCAGCCACAGAGGAACACTTGATGGACCTAAAAAAATATCCACTAACAGAGGCCAAACAAGACTCCTCATCATCAGTCTGAGGTACACTATCCTCACTGTATGCTGAGATCTCTCTCTAAATTATCATCAAAGAAGGAACTTCATCTCATTCCTATTGGTCCCTCTTCCTGCCCTGGGGTGGCAGGCAGGCTGTTCCATTAATACTGCATAATGACAACTGGCCTACCAGTTGTATAGCAATATCATGGCACACCAACTTAGGGATACTGTGACAGTATACAGGCCAAAAAGATTTGCAGCAGTGGAGCTTGAAGAGCACAGAAAGGAGAAATAATCACAAGAAACAGAAGCAACCAGCATCTTCCAGTTTCAAAGCATAACAGAACCACTGTGAGCCACAGCCATGAGATTGTGGTCAGTGACAACAAAGACTTCTAAAAGAATTCAAAGGCTCAAGCACTGTCACCAGTCCAGAGAGATTCTATTTCTATTCCAGATCAAATTATCTCCATGAGAAACAGGCAAGATGAAAAGTTACTTTGATTTACAGGTGATAGGACTGAGGCTACTCACAAACGAGATCACTTCTATGTGCTACACTGAAGATAAAAGCTTTGTTGCCTCCTGCTGCTCTGTTCCAGCACAAGATTTTGAAATTCCAGGCATTGGGTCAGTTTGTTTCAGTGGAGCTTTGACAGCACCATGAAAAAACACCATGAAAAAACAATGTATCAGAGCACAGACTTCTATAACAGAGGTTCTGATGTTCCCTGTATAATACTACCTGCCATAAAGACGTGACACTTTATGCAGCCTCTTCTCACCAGCCTGAGACAGTCTAGGAAAACTGGGCTTGGGGATCCTTGCAAGGTTAGGCCCAAGAGAACTGTAACCTCTGCTCCTCCAGCCCCCAGCCTATGCATGCTTCACCCACTGGCGCTGCTGAAACCCTTCAAACAGAAAAGTTGCACTGCAGGAAAACTGCAGAGGGAGCGCGGGGAGGGAGTTTCACCGGGGATCGTTTGGGCAAAGCGACAAACCCAGCAGGCAGCAGCTGTCTGGACCGGGTCACTGCACCCGAGGGCGTTTCTACCTCGGTGCACTAAAGCAGGGCAAGCGGCGCAGGCCAGAGCAGAGGCAAGCTGCACGCCCCAGACGCCAGCACGGCCGCAGCCTCGGGCCTGGATACGCCGCAAAGGAGGCAGGCGGCGGGCATGAGGCCATCTAGTACCGGGCCTGCGGCCCACGCAAGCCCATGCCAGCCCCGACCGGCGCCCTGGGAGCGGCGGGCACAGCCCTGCCCCGCAGCCAGGGCGAACCCCGGAGGCCCGAGAGGAAGCGGCCTGGCGCCTCGGGGCAGGTGCCCCCTGCTCTGCCCCGTCCTGTCGCCACGGGTCGCGGACGCCGCCTGACCCAAACGCGGTACGGCGTCGGCGCCTGGAGCCTCGGCGGCTGGAGCCTCGGCTTCGCCACCGAAGCAAGCTGAGCCCAACGAGCCGAGCCTGCCGTACCAATAGCAGCCCGCAGGTGGCTGCACAGCACCGCCGGGCTGCGGGCCCCAGGCGAGGCGGACAAGTCGCAGCGCCCCACGGGGCCCGCCCCGCCCCGCCCCGCCCCGTAGGCGGTGCGAAGGCCTCTCCGGGGGATCCGGGCGTGGGGAAAACAGACAGGGGCGGGCCTCGGTCCAGACCTATGATATGACACGGGGAGGAGGCTACTCCGGCGGGAGGCAGGCCAGGGAGCCTGTCTGTCAGCGCTGCCTCCCTCCGAGAGCCCTCCCTGCCCTGGAGGCCTTGTGCAGAGGCAGAGGAGAGGCTGCCCTCGGCCCACCGAGCGCGCAAGCAGCGGGGGGTACACAGCCAGCAGTGCCAGCTCCCGCCAAGGCCCCACGGCCCCTCGGTCCCTGGCCCTTGCTTTCCCCAAGCCCTGGGCACTCGTTCCAGGCGACAAGATGGGAAAAACACGCCGGCAAAAGGGCCTGCTCCACGCTGTTCTCTGGGCAGCAGAATGCCGAGAGGATGGTTGGGGCACTCCAGTACATGTTCCTTATTCTCATTCTTCACGAGGAGGGTGGTGGACCTGCCCAGAGAGGTTCTGGAATCTCCATCTCTGGAAGCATTCCAAACGCACCTGAACATGTCCCTGTGTCATTTACTTAAGGTGATCCTGCTCTAGCCAGTGGAGTACATGATCTTCAGAGGTCACTTCCAACCCCTAATATTCTGTGGCAGCAAGCAGTAAGGAGCCTCCAGACCTGAGCTCACAGGGTCACAGCTAGCCTTCGTCCTTATGGTCAGCTACCTCCATGAAGAAGTTAATCACAGACCTCTGGCTTTCTCAACGGCAAAGTCTGCAACACAATGAGAGGCAGCGATAGAATATGCTGGGCAGGCACAGGTTTTTTGATATTATGGGAGAGCTGGCAAAGCTTTACATGGATGGGAGTTTACTGAGATGCTGTGTGAAGCAGTTAAGAATCTTGGCCTCTGGCTTCCTGTTGCCTCCTGTGCTGTAACACAGGACTGCTGTTAACAAGGTAAGGGTTCCAGTTTTTTGGTTTTTAGTTCCTACTTAAGGCAAAACTTGAAACTATTGAAAAATGTTTACAAATGTTAATTAGCTTGGGCAGCTTGTGTCATCTCAGCAATTTAACCACATTGCCTAGAACTAACAAAGAGTCATTACATCCATATCACCAAAGCTTCCACATAGATCTTCCCTTAATTAACAATGCAACTTTCATAACCTGCAAGAACCACTCTGTATGGCCCAGGACCTGACAAAAAACAACTTACAACCATATAAACAAAAATAATGTAAAGGCTCAAACAAAGTTCAAGAAAGGTTCCTCACCTGAAGACCATCATAGACTGCTAGAGATCACAGCTCCTAGCTGGACCTTTAATGTGAAGGGAGCAAGAGACTACTCAATGGACGCTTAGAAGGTGTTGGCAGGAGGTGTAGCTACTATATCTCATTGTAGAAATATCTGTCAGGTGTTTCACTTGGTGTGTGCTGGGATTGTGGGAATGCCCCCAGCACCCAAACTTGCACAGCTCTGTAGTAAAGCAATGGTTGCTCCTTAATGCCAAACCCATCAGGGAGTAGTTGGGCTCCCTGTTATGGTGACAACTTAGTGACCCATATCAGACTGTGTCTGATGCTCAGCAGATTCACAGGATCGTGAGACCTCCAGCATCATGGAAGGTTTGTCAGGGAGATCCTCCAGTCCCGTCGTATGGTGAGTTCAGAGCAAGACTCCTGGGTCTGTATTAAGCATTTCTGAGGGAGGTACCTAGTCTTAAACAGGAAATGCTTTCCCATGGGATAGGTGCACAAAGGATAGAAAAGGGTCTGGACAGGGAATCGAGCCTTAATTGCATGCCAGCCCAGGTGCAAAGGCTTGGTGGCATGTTACTGAGTGCCAGCCAGGGCACAGATTTGGGTTGTGTTCAGAATTGTACAGGTTAGCATCATATTGTGAACTGTAATTGCTGTGGTTCTTTTCATTAGTGTGTAATTTGTTTGGCTGGTTTTACTGTGGGGTCCAGTCAATTATCTAAGGGGTCTGAGCAAATTATCTTAAAGAAGTTGCCTCTGGGATATCTTTTAAGCAATTGTCATGAAACAAGAAAGTGTTAATGTGTTAGTACTGTGAACTGTTAGTATCTGACTTTGGTGAGTAGTAATGAGAAATGAGCCTGAGCTGGTAATTCTAGAGTTACACCTGGCAAGCTTAGGAAGACAGATCCTTGCAGGGATGCTAACCTATGGCAATGAGAGAGAGAGATGCCAGTCGAGGTCAAGGCAGATGTTGAGTGTGTAACTCTTGCTGGCAGTGTGTCCTGTCTTGGGTGGGGGGGCTGGGACACAGTCCCTCAACCATCCTCATCTCTACTGTGTTCACAGACTTTTGTGATTTTTGGGGGGGGTTTGGTTTGGATTTTGGTGCTTTTTTAAAACATTCTAACCCTGTCTCTGTCTTCTTCTGTGAGATGTGTGGTGTGATTTGGGTGGAGGATTGAGTAACATAGTTGTGGATGTTAAGCATATGCTCCATTTGACTCAGTATCATACTTAGGGGTATAGACTTAAGGATTTGTTTTGCAATTAATTAGGCAAAAATGCTCATTTGGGCACTATAGCCTGTGGGAAGCTGCACGTTTGTTGTTTTAGCCTAGCTTCAGCAGTTTTAAACAAAACGGGCTGCCTTTGGCTGCTGGCAGCTCCCCACCCTGAGACAGAATCAGAATCCTCTAGTGAGGAAGAAACTGACACTGCCAGTCCAGTGTCTAGAAGGACTCGGGGACAGAGAGCTGCAATTCTGGTCCCTCTTAGCCAGACTGTGGGACCTGCAGGAAACCAGTCTGTATGCTGTTAAATTGGAATGAAGATCTAGAATCCTAAGTGGGGAGACACACAGGCTCTGATGAGATTTGTTTACACATGAGCAAAAATTGATAGTCTGGGATAAAGCGGCAGAGAAAATGGCTCAGAAGCATGTATGCAACTTTGTATCCCCTTAGGGAGGATATGAAATGGAATCCTGATAAGACTGATGAATTGGAGAGTCTAAAGGAATATCAAGACTTAATTCTGCATGGAATTTAAAATGGACTAGAAAACCCTAAAAAATTGCCTAAGTTGTATGAAATAAGGCAAGGACATTGTGCAAGGTAGCCTGGAAGTAGACAGATTTGAATGCAAAGAATGCTGGCAATATGAACCTGTTCAATGTGTTGTTTATTGCTCAGTCAGCATCAGACAGGAAAAAAAAACTGCAGAAGGCAGATGGAGCCCACCAGATGACAACTCCACAGTCAGTGGAGGGCAAGTAAAATTGAAGAAAGAGCCAGAGGAAGTGTTTGAGAAAGATTGAGAGGCAGAGGTGGAGGTTATGGAGGCAATGCTGGTTGCAGCCTTCCTTTAGGAATCAAAGTGCTTACTACAGGAAGGAGGGGCATTGAAAAAAGGAATGCCCACACCTTTTTGGAGGGACAAGGAAAAGGAACAGAGATGGAATAGTGGCAGAAATTGAATTAGACTGAAGGGGACCAGAGGAATCTACTCTGGTTCAAATTAAACTGGTGAATGAAATAATAGAAACTTTACTCATTTACATAGCTTTAAAGGACCATAGGGGAAAATAAAATAAATGTTGCTGGTGCCACAGGGGTGGAAACTCCTTGCAATTTTATTTTACAGCCTATGGCACTTTCAGTTGGAGACATTAAACTAAGAGCTGAGTTTCTCTAGATGTTAGAATGCCTGTTACCTCTGATGGGAAGTCACTTATTAAACAAATTAGGAGTGCAAATAACTTCTGAACTAGAACAAGGTTCAAGTCCATAATTCAAGTAATAGTGGAGAGCACAAGAACAGATTCCACACGAATCATCTCGGAAAGGGAACGCAGAAAAGGAAGACCAGAGAAAGATCCCTCCCAAAATAATCAGTGTGGGGATTCCTTTTGTGTGGGTAACTGAGAAGCCTGGAAGAGTCAAATCAGCAGAACCGGTAAGAGTAGAACTGAAACCAAGGACGAAACTGGTAAGACACAAACAATACTCTTCAGAATTGGAAGCTTGGGTGGGACTGGAGCCCGTAATCACCAATTTCTTGAAATACAGATCATTATGGGAGTGCCAATTAAAATACAGTGCTCCAGTCATGCCTATTCTGAGGAACATTGACTGGTACAAGACCTAAGGGCTATCAATCAGATTGATGGATCTACACTCAGCAGATCCTTACATAATATTAACAACAGTAGTTGACTCTAATGTCTATTTTACAGTATGGGACCTAAAGAATCTATGTTTTGTAGTCCATTGGAGGAACAAATATATTGTTTTTGAACAAGAAAGCTCAACAACTGGATGAATTGTGCTGGACACAACTCCTTCAAGGATTTCAAAACAAGTCATACAACCTTTGATAAGGTATTGGCAGAGGAACTGGGAGCAATGGTGAGCTTGGCAATAAAGGGAGAACAAAACTCTAGAGGGTGAAGCTGAGACCATTACCAGCAAACACATTCACTCACACAGCTGAACTGATTGCTCTGACCCAAGCCTTGGATATCTTTATTGCCTGGAACTAACAGAGTCTTTGCATCCATATCACCAAAACTTCCACATAGATCTTCCCTTAATTAACAAAGAAACCTTCAAAACCAGCAAGAACCACTCTGTATGGTCCAGGACCTGACAAACAACATGGTGATCTAACTATCAACCACATAAGCAAAAATAATTCAAAGGCTCAAACAAAGTTCAAGGTTCCTCTCTTGAAGACCATCAGAGACTGCTAGAGACCACAGCTCCTAGATGGAAGACCTCTGCCTAAATTGAACCCCTCAGCCTCTGAGCATGTCCAGTGAATTTAAGAGAAGCTGGACCCTTAATGTGAAGTGAACGACGGACTGCCAAATGAACAGTTAGTAGGTGTTGGCAGGAAGTGTAGCTACTACATCTCATTGTACAAATATCTGTCAGGAATTTCACTTGGTGTGTGCTGGGCTTGTGGGAATGCCCCCCGCACCCAAACTTGCACAGCTCTGTAATAAAGCAGCAGGGAGGAGCTGGGTTCCTGATTTCAGTGACAAAATCAGAAGATGCTGCCAGAAGGTCTTCCTCCATTCTATCCCTTTTCACATGTCTGAAGAAGTCCTCCCATCTTCTGAGGATAAAACTGTGACCTCAGTCTTTACCCTGACCTGGATTGTTCCCAGTTTATTTGCACAATGCCTGTTTTATCCACTGAGGGAGAGGACACCAAGGTACCCCACCCCCAGCACACACAGACAAGCTACATACACCACTTCTGATCCTCCAGTAAGACACTACTCTGGACCCTCCTTCCCCCTGACAGATTCTCCCCTCTTCCCTTCCTCTCCTGGGAGACCTCCCCAGTGCTTACTGATGATAAAGAAGACAATTTTGGCTGCAGCTGTACTTGGGCAGAGTGGGATGAAAGCACAGATGTAGAATTAATCTGTGCTGTGATAGCAGCCAGGGCTTGTCCAGACACGACAGCTTCCCTGCCCCTTCCCAGGGCAGTGCTCTCAGGAGGGTGGGGAGAGCAAGTGGAAAAACTGGCTGGGCTGTGTAAGAAGAGGTGATTGCTGGAGGATCTTGTGCTTCAACCTTCTCCAGCTCCCCAAGCTAAATGAGCAGCAAGCAGTGAGGATTCACAGAAGCACCATATCCTTGTAGCAGAGAGAAGGCAGAACAAAGCAGAGAACTGGGGCAGCTGCTGACCCTGAGAGCAATGCATGGGTTCTTTTTTCTGTATACTTTAGCCTTGTACCCTACGGCTCTGCCAACAAGAGCAGAGACGTGCTATTGCCTCCTTCTCTGCAGTAATACATAGCCTCCAAAACACCACACACATCCTCTCCCCTGACAAACACAGCAAGGTGCCCTAAGAAGCTGAATCTTGTTCCCACTGACAAAGGGAGAGCCTTGCATTGCTCACTCCAACAGCCACGGCTTGCTCTGTGACTCCAGAGAACCCCACTGGCTCCTATGCTTGCCAGCTGCTCTTCCTCAGAAACAAGCCAGACACCCGCGGTATGGTGCAACATGCTTTACATCATTTCCCAAGCCAGAAGAGCCACCCCAGTCCAAGTAGAAGGGGACACAGAAGAAACTTGCCCTGCTCTGTCAGCCTTCTAGTCACGGGACAAATACGCTGCTTGTGTGTCTGACACGTCTGCCCTGAGAGAACAAGGCTGCACTTTAAGGGTTAGGAACCAGTTGTTGAGTAAGTCGGTGTCAATCACAGTTACAGCTCACAGAAACCAGCTCCAGAGCTGAAGGCTCCTGGATGACGCCCAAGAGGGAGTGGAAAGGTCTGTGCAGGTCTTGCACCTGATAAGGAGAAAAATCAATCACAACTGAGAAAGAGAAGCTAAGAAGGGGAGGAAGGGCCAGGTAAGAAACACCTGGCAGGCACAGAGAGCAGGCGAGAAAGAGGCAGACCACACCAACTTCCCCAGTCCCACTTCGTGCTCGCAGATGCTCTGATCCCTGGCTCCCTGGAACCTCTCCCGTGGCCCACTGCCAGCGTCTGTCTGCGTACTCACCTACGCAGCTCCCGTTGACTTCCTCAAACCCCACGGCACAAAGGCACCGGCCCATTGGTACCAGCCACTCCCCGTCCGTGCTGCAGTGCATCCGGGGGGCAGAGCCCACTTCTTCAGCTGCGTCCTCCACACAAACCCCAGGGACTTCGGTCAGCCCCTCGGAGCCCGCCAGCGTCTCTGGGAAGCGGGCCAGGCCGCGCACCGCCTCCGGGCAGGTCTTGTAGTAGACGCGGACGGACACCATGGCGATGCAGGCCCCGGAGTTCTGGAAGGCCAGGTAGAAGCCCCGATGGGACAGCTTCCCGATGGCACACACCTCCGTGTTCAGCTGCATGGCGCCCGACTCGATGTCTCTGCTTGTGAAGCTGCGATCTGCTGCCACGGTGTTGAGCTGAGGGGAAGAGGCCACAGCTGTAACACCTGAGCGGGCGGCAGCAGCTGACACCCACCGCGCTCAAACTTCTTCTACACCCAGGCCTCTCAGAGGCCCTTCGGTCAATGGCTTACAAAGCCAGTGCCCTGCGTGCCTGCTTTGCACTTGAAGGAGGCATTAGCAATGGGCTCCACATCCCTTCCTGCCTACAAACCTTCCCTTTTCTCCCTTCAACTCCTTCACAGTTGTTCACTGGTGGGTTTGGAAAGGGCCTCCACACATCATCTGGCCAACCCCCCTGGATCTCTAATCTGAGGAACTGCCCCAAAGAAGAAAATGTCTCTTTTGTGATGTTTTTCTTTGCACATTGCACACAGTAAAATCACAGCACTGCTTAGAGTTGCATTTTTTAAATGGAGCAGTGAAGGACAGCCACCTGTTTCTAAGCTGTCCGTGATGCAGACCAGATCATCCGCTGCAAGGTGCTTCTCAAGGAGTGCTAAACAGATGGCAGCACTCTAGATAGTTCAGCGAAAAGTTTTAGATGGCAGCACTCTAGATAGTTCAGCGAAAAGTTTTCCTGTGCTCTGAGGTTACCACTACATCAGAAAACAGAGAGTGGGAGCAAGCAAGAGATGCAATGCTTGGGCAAAAGGGAAAGGTCTCTGAAACATCATGGCAGAGCTAGAGTTCAGGTGCCTTTCTTCTCAAATAGCCTAGTGGCACGGCAGCCTTCTCAGAGGGAGAGCCTCATAACTCATTCTCTCCGCTCCAGGCCCCTTCTCATTGCATGATCCCACCCACTCTCTGTAGCTGGAAGGCAGATGAGAGGATCTGCACAGCAGCTGCAGATGAGTGGGATCATAAGGCATGTTTAGGAGTTGTGGATGTATTGCACAAATTCACATGGTAGGCTGCAAAGGAGGAAGAGGGGCACTGGGGAAAAAGAGGCAGCAGTTACTAGAGTCCTGCTTTGCCTGTGGCAGCCTTTATGTTTGGTTTTTTTTTCCATCACCTGCCATTTAAACTGCAGAGGAAAGGGCAGTCAAATAGCTTAGGTCTGTGGGTTCTTTTAGGACAGACCTAGGTTACAGAGTTTCCTCTAAAGAACACCTGAGGTTCCCTGTTCTGCAAGTCAAATGTTTCCAAGACAAAGGAGAATTATGCTGGGGAAAACAGCAGTTAAAATTCAGTGGTGTTACATGCTTTCACACAAGGGACAGTTTCATTACATCAAGCCATCACCACCAGTTCTAGAAAACGAGACCCTGTATGGCATAATATCAGGGGCACAGAGACTGACTGGAGAGCAGCCTTGAGGAGAGGGACTTGGGGGTGCTGGTAGATGAGAAGCTCAACTTGCAGCCCAGAAAGCCAACCAGATCCTGGGCTGCATCAGGAGAAGTATGGCCAGCAGGGCAAGGGAAGTGATTCTCCCCTTCTACTCTGCACTGGTGAGACCCCACCTGGAGTACTGCATCTAGTTCTTGTGCCTCTATTTCAAGAGGGATGTGGACGTGCTGGAGCATGTCCAGAGCATGGCCATGGGGATGATCAGAGGGCTGGAGCACCTCTGCTATGAGGACAGACTGAAAAGAGTTGGGGCTGTTCAGTGTGGAGAAGAGGAGGCTCTGAGGTGACCTTCTTGTGGCCTTCCAGTATCTGAAGGGGGCCTACAAAAATGCTGGGGAGGGACTTTTTAGGCTATCAGGTAGTGACAGGACTCGGGTGAGTGGAGCAAAGCTGGAGGTGAGGAGATTCAGATTGGATGTGAGGAGGAAGTTCTTCACCATGAGAGTGGTGAGATCCTGGAATAGGTTGCCCAGGCAGGTGGTTGGGGCCCCATCCCTGGAGGTGTTTAAGGCCAGTCTGGATGAGGCTGTGGGCAGCCTGATCTAGGGTAGGGTATTCATGCCCATGGCAGGGGTGTTGGAACTGGATGCTCCTTTTGGATCCCTTCCAACCCTGACCAATTCTGTGATTCTTTTCTTCACTTGCTCTAGTCTTGCTTTGTTAGCTAAGTCAAGTTAAATTCGTCTTGGCCTCTGCTACTTATAAAAACTGCTGTAGACACCCAGCACTGTTACCCACTTCAGAATCCTTACCTATCTGGTGTCCAGTTAAGTAACTGCTTACACAGAATGAAGGTCTTAACTCCTGTGTCTCCTGTAACAAAGCCTGCTCCAAGCATCACAGAGGGCACTGGGGACAAAGTTTATTCTAAGGGCAAAGCTTACTATCCATGCCCCACCCCAGATGCCAGCTTTGCTGGCCTTCTCTAGCCAGCAAGACACACCTAGCTGAAGCTGAAATACTAACTTGGTCCTCGACCCCAGTGCTACACAGACCTTGATGAACAGCGGGCGGCGGAACTGGATGCCCACATCTTGTTCAGACTCCATGTAGTAGAGGTTGAAGGTCTCTTTGCAGGTCACCACTTCCCCTTTGAAGCTCTTGCAGTCCCTCACAGTAAACTTTAGCTCCACATAAATGCGGGAGGCTGCTTCTCCCCGATAAATCCAGTTGGTGCGAAGCCAGTGGTCAGTGTCATCCTCAGACAGCACACTACAGTCCTGGTACATATACACTGGGGTACCATTTATCATCTGCTGCACTTCACTCCACTGCTCCCAGGAGAGAAGAAAACACATGGTTGGATAGATGAGAGAAACAATTTTCACTTCAAACATGGCAAAAACTTGCCTAAAAGATCCACACCCATATAGCATTCAGGGCTCAAAGCTTTGCTGGCGAGGTGGTCATCTACACTTGCACTGCCCTGCAGCCTCCTGTCTGCCTGAACTCTTCACATAAAGAGCAAAGAGGACACTGTGATTAGGATCTGACCTATGCCCAATTGAAGTGAACCACTATGCATGGGCATCCCTTTCATCCTGCCTTGGCTCATATCTCCTTCTTTCACACACTGCCTGCTGTAGCTTGAGAAAAAGCCCCACTGTCCTATGGGTGGGCCACTCTCTCTGCCACCCTTTCTGTTCACAGTGTACATTATGACAGAGCAGTGTTCATGGAGTTCATGCTTTTTTCAGTGTGATGTTCTGCAAACTTTAACTATCTAAACTCAGCTCATTTCCCTGACCTCATACCAGGTTCTGCTTCTTCCCCAGGCAAATGATGGCTGAGGGGAGGACATGGGCTTAGCTTGTTCTGTGACTTCACTGGACCCAGCAGGATTTGGTATGTGTTTTAACATTCACCTCTGAATTTTATATAGTTCTAGGTTTGTTTCCTCACCGTGGGTCAGAAACAAAATGCAAGTAAGTCACTCAACAGTGAACGGGAACTGAAAACTTGGAAAGCAAAGTTTTGTCCACAGGGAAAAAGACTTAGATCCCTTTCCCCCTGTGCTAAGACTGCCTTTCTCATTATGCTTGAAATATTTAATCAAATTAAATCCAAACAAGTGCCCACATAGGTACTGGCACAAGTTTAAGCACCCTGGTTTTAAATCACACCCCAGGTTAAGATGCAATTCAAACAAGGCCTCGGTCTCTGTGTTGCCCTAGTCTTGTCAAGTCTTATAGGCCGAGTGTGAGATTCACACACTTCTCCAGCACCACCACCTCCTGTGTTCACAGCACAACCAGGCAAACTCTCCTAGCTTCTCATCCCACAGCCCAGGTCACTCTGCTAGCTGAACACAAGAGATGAACCTGCAGAGCACCAAAGGAGGCTCTGCTCTTATGCTGTGACTTAGAGCGTACCTCCTGTGCAGCCTCACTCTGAAAGCTCCCTTTCTGCAAGCCAGCAGGTGCTACCTATAGCACCAGCTCCTATCTGGCTGATTTCAGCCACTTAACCTAAGCCCATACTAGCAGACTTCTCTCAGAAAGTTCTGCACATGGTATCTATGTGCCCCTTCTTGTTTCTATTCTCTCCATGTAATTAGTCCCCAGTGTTACCCCACCTTCTTAATCTCATCCAGCTGGCACATAACAGCACCACACAGGATTTACACTTATTTCACATATTGGAGGTCAAAGCACTTAGGATAGGAAGAGAGATCAGTTCCAACTGATCAAGCAGAGGAGGCAACCACTTCATCACCTCTGGCACTAGTGCACTGAAAATCCATAAAGTGCTGCAGAACTGAATTCACAACACTGAAGTATACTGAAATAGAAAAAGAAAGTCAGAAAGGAGAATAAAAGCAAAGTAGCTTTCATGAGGAACTGCCAATGGCTTTTAGAAGCATTCTTCCATGGGTGTCTGCCTCCCCTGTGCTGGTGGGAAAGGCGTAACTGCACTTTCAGGCTATGTATGAGCTAGGTAAGTTTCCATCAGCACTTTCTCCAAAAGCAGCATCACAGACAAGTGTCACTAGAAAACAGGTTTTGCATATCTCCTCAAAATACACAAGCTGTTATGATGCATGTCCTGAATACACCATTTTCAAAACTTAAGCAAAATAAAGGAAGGGAAATTTCCTTTTCAATAGTGACCACTCTAGCAGAAAATCTTCCTTTAAACTCTACACTGGAAGAAATCCAGCTGCTAACTCCTAATTTCTCAGCTCATCTCAGCCCAGCTTCTTCCAGACTGAGCTCTGCAGGGCAAAGATGCTTGGCACTGACTACTGCACAGTTTAACATGCAAAGAATTAACAAGGGAGTTGTTTTTTTCTAGACTCTCCTGCTGATGGGTAAAGGATATAAATGAGGATATTATTTATGCTAACAATGTGGAACTCCTGTTAAATATGCTTGTGATTTCATTATTGAGTAAAGCTTTTAAATTCAAAGGAGTGGAGGAAAACTGTGACATACAACACTTAAAGACTGAGGAGTCCAGCAGTTGCTAGGCAACTGTCTCCCATCCTCAGAGACTGCTGGAAAAATCAAAGTATATGTCTCTAATATTTAATGTCATCTTCTTAATAAAAACTGTGGTGAAGTCTGCCCTGATCAATATTAATTACTTGGCTCTCCAGCTTGTCTGCCACTGATATTGAATTGACCTCCTTTGATAGTGTAACTTTCTCCCCATTCAATTCCTATATCCTATTCCTATATCCACTCATCAGTTTGGCCAGAGGAGGAGGAAGAGTCATCTAGGAGGAATGCAGGACAATGAGTCAGAGCTGCTCATCTCAACAGCGACTGCACTGTGGGTTTGTGATGTTACAGAAAACTTGCTTGTGAGATTCGGAGTCGCAGAAAGATTGAGCTTGGAAAGGACTCTTGGAGTCATGCAATGGTTTGGGTTGGAAGGGACCTCCAAAGGTCATCTAGTCTAACCCTCCCGCAGTCAGCAGGGACCTTCTCCATTAGATCAGGTTGCCATGACCTAGGTCCAGGACCTTGCACTTTGCCTTATTGAGCCTCATGAGATTCTCTTCAGCCTATTTTTCCAGCTTGTCCAGGCCCCTCTGCATTGCACCCAACCTGTCCTCAGTCTTATCAACCACACCATTCAGCTTGGTATCATCTGCAGACTTGCTGAGGGTGCCTTAATCCCTCTTGTCTGTATCATTGATCAAGATCTTGAACAGCACTGGTCCCATTACAGACCCCTGAGGGACACCAGTTGTCCACCTATCTCCATCTGGACATGGAGCTGCTGACCACTACTCTTTGGATGTGGTTATTCAACCAATTCCTTATCCACTGCACAGTCCCCCCATCCAATCCAGCCTAGAGAGAAGGATGGTGTGGGGAGGCTGTATCAAACACTTTACAAAAGTCCAGCTGGATGACATCTGTTGGGCTTCCCTTGTCCACTGATGTGGTTACACCATGGTAGAAAGCCACTAGGTTGGTCAGGAAGGACTTCCCCTTGGTGAAGCCATGCTGCCTGTCTCCAGTCACCTAGTCCAATCACCTGCTTCAGGTAAATATACAGTTCAATAACTCCTTAGCTTAAGCCTTTTAAATTATCTACAACTCTCTTAAATTTTAATTAGTTTTTTTAAGTTTAAACTGTCTTTGAATCAGTCTTCAAATTTTTAAAACCTTTTAGAATTCTTAAAAAGTTGCTAAGAAAGCAAAAGAGAAGAGGGCCATAAATTAATAACTTGACTTTCTAAAAAGACTAAGGATGTAGGCAGTGAATTTGAGAACAAAAGGGTGTTCAGTACTCCTCAGGAACCCACAAACTAACACAGGCACTTAGTGCATGGATTTCTTCTTGGAAGCCCTGGTGTGGTGGTGGAATACACAGCAAAATAATTCCAGCACAGCAATTACTGCTAAATGAATGGCAACTTCAAAGCCTGAGTTCTATCTCCATAACCTCAGAACACTGCAAGGTTGGAAAGCAGGAAGGCAGCTTTCCTCCCACTGCTAGGTTGGTTTCAGTATAAAGTGAGCAGTGGTGGAGACAAGCTGCCTTTCTGGAGGCAGTTCTAAATGACTTGAATGTCAATCTGTAAAGGCCTCAGTAAATACTGTAGCAAACAGTATTGTTTGTTCTGCCATGAGAGTGAAAACCCAAATGTGGTACAAGCCTTCCAACATCTGCTTTGAGCAGCTCTGGACTAAGCATACACTTTGAAGCTCTGAAGCTGAAGGAAGCTTGCTCTGCTCTCCACACACAAGCCTTCTCTAGGTTAGGTCTCTATCAAGGAGCCTATCTAGGACAACCTGTGACATCTCCAGCTATCTGTGTGCTCCTTTTCTTAGGATCTGCCGTAAGGAATAGTATGGAAACAATCTGAGACTGTGTATCTTCTTGGGAGCTACTGGCTCTGGTTCTGCAGGCATCAACAGAATCACAGAAGAGAATCATAGAATGGTTTGGGTTGGAAAACACCTTTACGATCAAGTCCAACCATTATCTAACTCTACCAAGTCTGGTGTTAAACCATAATAATCTTTTTCTAAATAAAAAAAAAAAAACAACCAATGAACTTTTCATGATGCTGAATACAAATCTCATCTTTGCTAATACTGAGGCAGCCTGCCAGTGACTGAGGCAGCAGAGTGCAGCAGCACTGCAAATGCTGAGGCTTAGTCTGGAGTCAAGAGAGCTTGCTGTTCACAACAGTAATGTCTTAATCTCCAGGACACCTGGAGTCTCCTTGCCAGAGACATGCCTGCCTCTTCTCAGGTAACAGCCTGCCTGCTCTGACCTCTGTACCATTTCCTTTAACATTAGCTGAGCACAGTGGCTTCCAATGTGCAGCCTGCAGACCCTTGGGGAAAGATAAACATAAGGAAAAATTCTTCACTTTTGAGGGTGGCAGAGCACTGGACCAGGCTATCCAGAGAGGTTGTGGAGTCTCCTTCTCTGGAGGCATTCCAAACCTATCTGCAAGTGTTCCTGTATGACTTATTCCCCATGATCCTGTTCTAGCAGGGGGCTTCAGAGGTCCCTTCCAACCCCCATCCTTCTGCGATACTTCTAGGAGATCTACAGAAAGAATAACAAGGGAAGCATCTTGACATTAGGCTTCAAAGTTACCAAACTAAGATGCATGCCTCCACTGCAAGCAGCCAGGAGTCCATGCACTGCCATAGATTCAGAGTTCAAGGCAGTGGTAGCTTACAGGTTCATCTGGATATTCATAGAATGGTTTAGGTCGGAAGGGACCTTAAAGATCATCCACAGTTCCAAGTCCCTGCCATGGGCAAGGACATCTTCCACTAGAAAAGGTTGCTCAAGGCCTCATCCAGCCTGGCCTTGAACACCCCCGGCAGAGGGACCTCACCAGGCAACCTGTTCCAGTGTCTCACTGTAGAGAATTGCTTCCTAATCTCCAGTTTCAATCTGCCCTCCTGAAACTTCAACCTGTTCCCTCTTGTCCTGTCACTACAAGCCCTTGTAAGATGCACCTTCCCAGCTTTCTTGCAGGTCCCCTTCAGGTACTGGAAGGCTGCTCTAAGGTCTCTCTCTAACAGTCAGTTTTCTACCCCTGGCAGCACTTTTGCCTGTGGAGTGTGTTTAGTACAGCACCATTTGCATGCTACCATGACCCCAAACCCCTTCTGCAATAGATACAGAGTTGAAGGCAGTTGTGTGTCACAGGCCCATATGGATATTCTTAGCACAGCACCTCAGAACGGTCGCTGACAACAGACACATCTTGCTGGCACCTGCCATGGTGTGATGAGCAGCTTCTCTTCAGCTACAATACAGCTGATAAAAACCTGTCAGGCAGTAACCCAGAGCAGCCAGTCAAAACCCCACAGTGGTGCTCTGGCAGTACTCTAGGATGAAACTCCTGTGACCCTTCACTAGAAGTTTCTCAATACTCTTGCAAGTTCTTTTGCTGGCACAGAAGACAATTTAATGACAATGATGAAAGAAGCATGGTGACATCTAGACATCTAACTTCGTGAGTCCTCTAACTAGAGATGAGAACAGCAAAGAGTCTGCTTTTATTTCTTTTATCATTCAGCAGTGGTCAGGGAACATCAATTTAACCATCACGGAGTCTTCACAACAACTGCAGATGGAATGATGTTTACTTGTCTGCAGTACCTTTCAGGGTGGGATGATGGATTTTTCCCCACAATGATCCACTGATTATTTTCAGGGAGGAGCAACTGCATTATGTAATTACCTGTCCTGTAGGACACTAACACAAAGGTCTCCATCCCACTCATCTCTGTACAACTGAACTTGCAGCCAAGTTCTTCTGGGGAGATAAGCTGCTAACGTGAGCCACAGAGCTGCAGCACATTGATTGCAGAACCTGTTTATCAAACCCAGCTTCTGCTGTCTGCTCATCTTCTGCACTGTCTGACCACATTAAGGACTTGCATGAAAACAGTCCTGGTCACAACAGATGCTGCTAGGTGATAGATAATGATACTCCAGCCCAACATTTCACCTACCTACTTCAGCACACTTGTTTCACATATCCCTATGCATATATTCACATATACCCACTCAAGGGTCTGTACCAGGACCAGCACTGTCAACTGTCTTCACTAATGATACAGACAAAGGGATTGGGCCACCCTCAGCAAGTTTTCAGATGCTACCAAGCTGAGTGGTGTGCTGCTAAGTCTGAAGGATGAGATGCCATGCAGGGGGACCTGGACAGGCTGGAAAGATGGGCTGAGGAGAATCTTATGAGATTCAGTAAGGCAAAGTGCAAGGGTAATCCCTGACATTAGTCCAGGCTGGGGGATGCTAAGATGGAGAACAGCCCTGAAGAAAGAGACCTGGGGGGTGCTGCAGGATGAGAAGTTGGACATGAGCCAGCAATGGGCACTTGCAGCCCAGAAAACCAACAGCAGCCTGGGCTGCAACAAAAGCAGCATGGTCAGAGATGGAGAGAGGTGATTCTGCCTCCCTGCTCTAAGGAGACCTCACCTACAGTGCTGTGTCAAGTTCTGGAGCCCTCAACATAAGAAGGTCATTGACCTGATGGAGCAGGTTCAGAGGAGGCCACCAAGATGATCAGAGGGCTGAAGCACCTCTGCTATGGGACACATGAGGCAGCTAGGAGAAGGCTCAAGGCAGACCTCAGAGCTGCATTTCAATATCTGAAGGGAACCTACAGGAAGGCTGGGGAGGGACTGCTTAGGAGGGCCTGTGGTGGTAAGATGAAGGACAGTGACTTCACCCTGGAGCAGGGCAGATTTAGGTTGGACATCACGAGGAAGCTTTTCACAATGAGTGGTGAAATACTGGAACAGGCTGCCCAGGGATGTGTGGTTGAGGCTCTGTGCCTACAGACATTCAAGCTCAGACTGGCTGGACAGCCTGACCTAGTTGGAGGTGTCCCTGCTGAGTGCAGGGGAGTTGGACAAGGTGACTTTTGAGAGTCTCTTCCAACCCAAAGCAATCTGTGAACTACAAAAAAGATAGGAATGGAAAACCAGCTGCTGCATCTTCAGAGTTCAGGTTCCATGGCTATGGTCACATTACTGACAAAGCACACAGCTCCCAAGGTTGATTTTGCACCATGTTGTACATGCACAGGGGACATCCTAATGGAAGTAATTTAAAAATGTCTTTCCAAGCAAAGGGCTCTGTGTGGTGTGAGCTGCGGTTTTGTTTGGCATGTCAAGTTTATTTCCAGTATTGACAAAGAACCTGGGAAAGGAGTCTGGTGGTGATGGGCAAGACTTGCTCTGCTTGTGGAGGTTCTTTTTTATTTTAAAGATGGATCAGGCAGAATCTCAGAGAGAGACAGGGTAATTGTTTCTTCTCTTTCAGATTATCAAAGCTGCCTGAAGAAGCTTCAGGAGATGGCAGTATGAAAGTCACAGTGAGGAGCTGGCAGGCTTCAGGTCAGGTATAGAGAAGACAGAAGCAATGGAAATAACATTGCAAGAAATCAGAGGAAATTGTCACATTTTTCTGCAGCTCTGCCTCTAAGGTGACAAGAATCACACTTCAAAGCATAGGTCCATTCAGCAAGGGCACAGCAAGAAACAAAAGACAAAGTATTTCCTTTATGGCCTGCCTGCCTACAAACTCAGCATTATTTTGGCTGGTATTGTAATACAAATTGGTTTGTTTGTTTATTTTAAATACCCTGAGAGTCCTCCTCAAAGACCATGCTACAGGCAGACTCATCTCAAAGCTCCAGCTGGCTTGTGGTGCTTTTGTGAGGACACGGTGGAAACTGCCCAGAAAAGTCAGGCTAGACAAGGCTGTGAGCAAGCTGATCTAGTGAAGGATGTCCCTGCTGACTGCAGGGGGTTTGGACTACATGACCTTTGGAGGTCACTTCCAACCCAAACCATTCTATAATTTTGTGAATTTTGAAATCAGTTGAAGTAGCAAGGCTGTTAATACATCAGGAGAAGCCTTAAAGAAATTTCAGAGCAAGTAAATAGTGGACTCTTGACACCTTCAAAGTGTTCATCATTAGTTCTTTAATATGTGCAGAAATGATGGGAATCTACCATCAGTACTGCCATGCATCTCCCCATGCCCAGCTGGTACTGATGTCTGAAAACTTTGAATATGAAAAAAATTACCTAGAAATTTGTTAGATGATGGGGGTTATGGGTCTGACCACAAAACAGTTACACATGGCAAGCCATTTCATCCATTGTCATTGGCTAGAAGTGAGGAGAAAAATGCATAACTCTGCCTTCCCTGAACTATGACTCAGAGGCCATGTCCATATAAAGTATGAAAATTCCACATAGCAAATTCCTCCCCCATGTGATAAGCACTTTGACTCCAGTCCAGCTCACACATGGAAGACCTCTGGCATCTGAGGGAAGGTACAAGCAGCAGTACTGCATGAGATCACAGAATCATAGAATGGTTTGGGTTGGAAAGGACCCCCAAAGGTCATCCAGTCCAACGTCCCTGCAGTCAGCAGGGACACCCTCCACTAGAGCAGATTACTCACAGCCTTGGCCAGCCTGACTTTGAGTATCTCTAGGGAAGGAGCCTCAACCACCTCCCTGGGCAACCTGTTGCACTCTTCCAGCACCCTCATGATGCAGAACTTGTTCCTAACATCCAATCTAAATCTGCTCTTCTCTCATTTCAAACTGTTGTCCCTTGTCTTATCACTGCAGGCCTTTCCAAACAGTCCCACTGCAGCCTTCTTGTAGCCCATTTCGGGTACTGAAAGGCTGCTCAAAGGTCTCCCTGGAGCCTTCTTTTCTGCAGACTGAAAAACCCAGCTCCCTCAGCCTGTCCTCCTACAGCCTTCAACTCTGAGTGCAGTACAGCTCAGCTGTTTCCAGCCTGTCAGTGACCACACTATGCAGACTGCACAGTATTGACCTTAGCTCTTTTGTGACAAAACCCCTCTGAATAATTCTCAAGTCTCTTTTAAAGACATTTCCTTCTTCATTTTGGAAAAAGAGGTTTCAGAAGCAGTTGCTCAAAGTTGTAATTCCAAGAGAATTCGTTATTGTTCCCCTTTTGCTTACAGCAATTTGTCAGCCTTCCACTTAACAGTGACTGGGAGGTGATGTAAGGAGATAAATCCCTGCATCATCAGAAGTCAAGGAATCTATTCTTCATCTACTGTTCAACAACAGATGAACATCTGTTCATTTATCAGTTGCCAGTATCCTGTTCGGATTGCTCTCAGGCCATGTTTTCCAGCATCTTCTACAGTTCCCCATTCCAGCTACTATATTTCAAGACAGCTATTTTAAAAAGCAGCTATAGCACAAGCAGGAGGCTTAGCCAAGTCCTAGCACTGTGAACCTGCTGTGCAAAAAGCAGACACAGTCCCATGGGGTTCATCTTATTTTTTTTTAGCTTATTTTGGACTTCTCAGCAGGTTTCCCCATCTGTCTTAAAGAGGCAGACTGCATCCTGAGCATGCCTGGAGTCTAGATCTGCATTAGAATTAACCAGACAGCTGATAGGGACAACAAAGGCAACAGTGGGCAAAATATTATCTACTTGTATGCCTTACTAGGGCACCTCTTTTGAGTAGGGTATACTAATTACTAATACTACTATTAATAGTAATAACAACTAAAGCATCTGTACTAATGAAACAAAAGCCAGTTATGGCCATACAGGAGAACCTCACTGTCCAGCTCTTGTTCACCCAGCAACAACAGCAGGAGAAGGCTGCGGTTAATTAATAGAATGGTTTAGGTAGGAAATGACCTTAAAAATCACCCAGTTCCAACCCACTGCCATGGGCAGGGACACATCCCACTAAAACAGGTTGCTCAAGGCCTCATCCAGCCTGGTCTTGAACATCTCCATGGAGGGGGCATCCACAACCTCCCTGGGCAACCTGTTCCAGTGTCTCACCATCCTTACTGGAAAGAATTTCTTCCTAATCTCCAGCCCTCTTTAAGCTTCAATCCATTCTCTCTTGCCCAATCACTACAAGCCCTTGTCAAAACTCCCTTCCTAGCTTTCTTGTAGGCCCCCTTCAAGTACTGGAAGGCCCCCCTGAGCCTTGTCTTCTCTGGGCTGAACATCCCCAACTCTCTCAGCCTGTCCCCACAGGGGAGGTTCTCCAGCCCTCTGATCATCTCAGTGGCCTCTTCTACACCCACTCCAGCAACTCCATGTCCCTCTTAGCTGGGAGCCCCGAAACTGGACACAGTGATGCAGGTGAGGTCTCAGCAGATCAGAGGGTCAGAATCACTTCCCTGTCCTGCTGGCCACACTTCCTTTGATACAGCACACGTTGGCCTTCTGAACTGCAAATCACAGCATATTACAGAGGAAGCTATGAAAATGAGTTAGGAACAGGTTGAACCCAGGTCTACTTTATAAGCAGCAAAAGTAGACTTTTTCCTGCCCAGGAAGGACTGGGGCTTGTTAGGAAAATAGAAGCACGGATGAAGAGCTGGAGCTATGCATTAACATAGCACTGCAGCAGTTCTTCAATTCCCTTCTCTTTGTGCCTGCCTTCCATCATGCCCGTAGTGCAGCTGTGACAAAGGAAACCATCTTGGATAACATGAGTGGTGATGCTCCAAGGACTACTCAGCTGTACTTCACACAAAATAGTTGCACTTGGATAAAAATAGCTACAGACTCAGCTGTCTTTTTTGGTCAGATTTTGCAGTGGTTTCAGAAGTAAAAGACTTTGAAACAGTTCCATCAACTCAATGTCACAGCCATGAAACAAAGTGAAATGCCTCTCATCAACCGTGTGGGCCAAATACAGCATTATGGCTGGGTGGAAAGTCCTAGAACCTTTTAGCCCAGCCAGCAGGCCAGATTGCTGCCTCATGGGTTAACAGTTATTTCTTCTGTAAAGTTAGGACACGTGTAACTGAATCATTCATCATGCTCAATAGGAAAAGAGGGGGAAAAAAAAAAAAAAAAGAAAGAACCTTAAACATAGTTTCTAAATTATTGAGAGCCCTGGAGACAGAAATACCTCTGCCATGGCTATCTGCCCAGAAATGAAGACATCAGATGTATTTGGAACATATTAGAATGAAAAAATGGGTGATGATTAGATTTTTTTTTTTTCTTTCTCTATCAAGTTTTGTTACTTCAGGTAAACAATAGATTTCAAAGATGTGTTTAATCACTGACCTACTGGATGTCAATAGATATCAAAACTACTACTGAAAGTTCATGAGATATCAATCCTTATACTACTGGCTAGTGGGTGAGGCTGCAGGTCAGAAAGAGCTGAAAGACAGAGACACTAAAAAAACATACAAATGTTCAGGAGAGGGAGCTGTAGAAGTCTGACCTTGGAAGACAGGGTGAAATTACAACTGGAAAAACATCATTGAGTATTCCCAGTGGCTCCCCATCCTTAAATTTGTACTCACCCCTACTTCTGGAGGGTCTGGAAGCCAGCCCAGTTCACCCTGTGCAGTGCTTGTGTCCAGCAGATCCACTGAAAAACAGAGTGGGGGGAAGAGAGGGGGTGTAAGTGATCCAACTCATAGCCCGTTGAAAGGTTCATCCTTGTTTTGTCACAGAAGAAAAAGCCTACACTGCCTCTCTCCATATCCTTTGTGCAATTTATCTTCAAAAAAGCATGGCTAGAGGAAGCATGGGAAGACAGAAGACAGTGCAGGTAGTTGGGAGTTAAAGGGTTTTCCCCGTGTATAAGAACTTCTCCCCTTCCATCCTCCTCCCAAGTCATACCCACAGCATCTGAAAAAATGCAGGCCTGGCAAAATTTTCAGCTTCCTAGAGCTGCCCCAAAATGGGAACAGGAGGGTAAGGCCTATTGAAATGGAAACCCAGCATTAGCAGCTGAACAGCATCAGACAAAATGGATGCAGAAGGCAGCAACTGAACAAATTACCAAGACAAAAGATCAATCGGCCTCACCTAGAGGTGCTGTTCAGCGGTAGAAACAGTGGGAAGGCGCAGAGGCGGTGTGAAGCGACAGAAATGACAGTCACAGTACCCAAAAACCACGAGATGTATCAGGTTTTCCAGCTGCTGAGGCCTCTACTTCTGATCCAGGCTGCCCACTATTTAATGGTGACCGTTTCACACTCTCCTCCCCAAGACTCCAGGCATTGCCATCTCCTGCGGAACTACTCTGCAAGGCTATCTGAAACGTTGGTTCCTGCAGTCCCATGACAAAAGGAGAATTCACCACTATGCATCTATTTGAAAGTGTGGGCAAAGTTTGCCCTGAAGTCTTGATCTGAAGAGTTAGTTTAAAACGTATCATTTCGCAGGCAGACGGGGAGAAAGGAGCTGGGAGACAATGTCACTGCTGAGAGTGCACCTTCATAGCACAGTCTGCTGCTTTGGGTGCACTTCTTGCAGCCCCAGCTGCGATACATAAGAAACAGGGCAACATACATAGCTGAAATACACAGCAAACAGGGAAAATTCCTTGGGATTCCCTTTATGACAGGTGTACTCAGGAAAGAATTCGGAGGTGAAGGGTAGGAGGGGGGAATATATGAATGACATTCAAAGAACCAGATTCCCTCTGCCTCATCTGACTGCTTTGGAAATACTGCTGCCAACTGCAGGTAATAGATTATAAAGTGCAGATCAGCAAGAATCCTGTGGAATGAGGAAGCAGGCTGTGGGCCCAGAATCCGAGATAAGAGGGATTGCACTGCTGTTCTCACTTCTGAAACACCTTTTCAGGATTGGGAGCAGGCAAAAGCAGGAATCCAGGTTTTGCAAGTTTGCAGCATTCACAGTGTGGTCATATGGCAAAACCTCCCTAGCCACAGACTCTCTGTCCAGACAAGGCTCCTCACTCACTTCCCTCCTGCTCTCAATCTCTCCATTTGAGATACTGTTCCTATGTTGTTGCCTCCAAAATCTCCCAGGGTGAGGTAGCCTGTCCTTCCAGAACCGTCACCCAGATAATATCTATCCCACACACTTCAGGCCTAAAGCGGTGAGAGGGACTGCACGGCAGGTTCTAGCAGAGCAAGGGAGAAGGAACTCGGAAGCAGCCAGGATGGGAACCTTGCAGAACCCGTGGGCCATGCCTCTGCATTGCCAGCAGCAACTCCTCCAGCTGCACAGTGCCCACTGAAGGGGGCAAAGTACACTCTCAAGAAGCAACTCAAAGTGAAATCCACAACGGGGATTCTCCAAAGAAAGGAAGAATGAAGTCCACAAGATTAGAAGAGCACAGGGAATAAGAGTACTCAGGGAGCTCAGCTCTTTGATCTACAGCCTCACTGCTAGGAATGCCATATGACTGTCCAGCCACAAGGGAGGTTTCCCCAAAAAGAAGAAAGACTTCAGATAAGGTAAGACGCTAAGGAAATGAGGCGATCACGGAGAGACACATTAGGGCAGAGTGGCTCACAGACACAGCCCAAATGTGATGGTTGAGATAGGAGAGAAGCTGGCAAAGAAGTCCCTGAGTGTTGCTGCCAGTTGCTGGTCACACACTTGGAGAAACCAGGGCCTGCCTGCCTTATGTTATTGCTCACCTAGGCTGGCCTTCTCCATGGTCTCTGCTACTGCCTGAAGGCAGTAGCAGAAAGTGTGGGCAGAGCTGTCCTTAATACAAACGGGCACGTCAAGAATGCTTCAAAAGGGCACTCAGCATCTGCAATGGCTGAGATGAGCCCGTGGCCAGACTGCAGGTTTTGACTAAGTGCTCTTGATCACAAGTGAGCCTGGAGCAGCAATGGAGATGGCTGTCCTTGGGATGGAAAAAGTCTCTGCAAAGCAGGGACTAGGAGGCTCTGACAAGAATTAACCACAGGAGAAGACAGGGAACAGAACAGAGAGAGTCTTCCTCACCTCTCCTAAAAACTCTCATTTCCCCAGCCGTTTCATAACCATTGTGCAACTCCCAAAATGGAAGAAAGCAACATCACTACAACAAACCAAATGGAGTGAGCTGAACAGAGAAGGAAAGCATTCTGAAGAAAAGAGGTGGAAGAGTAAACTGTAAAACCCAGCTCTCCCTCCCAGCAGCGGGGCAGGTGGAAGGGCCTGTCTCACCTTCCAACACGCCAAAAAAAAAATGACTGTTCTCTTGCTCATAAGGGTTAACTCCCTAGAGGGCTTCCTGAGTAACCTGTGGGGGTGCTGGGGTGAGGGACACACAGACGGACGGACTTTCTGAGTTGGTGTTTAAACTTGTTGCCTGCAACACTTGCATTTAAGTCAGAGGCAGAAGTCTCTTGGATCACCGATTTTTCTGAGGCACTCGTGCTTCGACTAGGGCCGGTGGAGAGAGAGAGCAAGAACATACCTGGGCTCCCTTCACTAAGCCACCGAGATCTGGATGAGATTTGCTCTTGGCCTTCGTCCCTCAACACTCGCCTGCCCTCCCGAGACACTCCGGTCCCTCTCCGGCTGCCATCGGACCGGCTGTGATGTCCCCGGTGTCCCATGCACCTGGGTTAGACCCTGCTCCCTGCCGCTAAGAGAGGTCACAGCCTACCCGCCCAAGCCCCCAGGAAGAGGAACCAGTTGGTTCCACACTTACCTTCTTTCCCAGACACCTCGGGAGGAAAGAGAGCCCAAAAGAGAAGGAGCCCGACCGAGAGCTTGATTCTGCTCCTCAGCTCCATGCTGGCTGGAGACGGGGACTGGCTCCCAAGCCCTGCCTGCCTTCCCAGCTCAGGCCTCCGAGCCTTGGCTCCTGCGTGCAGTGCATGAACCTCTCCTGCAGCCTCCTCGCTGGAGCGCACGCATTGCAGAACCTCCCTGCCTGGCCCACAGTTATGATGAAAGATCAAGGCAAGTGGGTGGAGAAGCCTTACTGCCTTTACCTGTTTTAAAGGGGCTGGTCACAGACTTCCCATCTGGCAGGCAAATAAACCCACCTTAAAGGCAGCTACCTTTTTCCTGGGAGCCTCCCTCCATCCACCTTTGCTCCAGTCCCGTCAGAGGCTCCCGATTGCCACCTCCTGGGCAGCCCTCGCCACGGGCTGCGCTCCCGCCTCGCCACGGCCGGTCCCGGACAGCTGCCAGGGGCTGACCCGGACGGGGCTCTAGGCGAGGGCTCCTGCCGGCTCCCTCACGCCCCCAGGGACGTAGGGGTGACTCTTTAGGGTTGAAAAGAGCCCAGACGCTGCGTTCGGGACTGCCGGTTCCACTGCTCTCCGTGGCAAGGCGGGGAAAGCACGGAGGCGGCCTGGCAGTAGCAATGCAGGAAATGCATCTGTACGCAGTGGCCGTCATCTTCCCCAGGCTGAGACAGCATGGCACGGAGCGAGAGCCGGGGCACTTTGTCGGGCAGAGTTCTGCTTTATCTTTGAGTAAGCTCCTCACCACTGACGGAAAGTGCCTGCTCTCTCGTGAAAAAGTAATGGTAGAGGAACTGCAACAAAAGGATTTTCTGTGTAGGAAAACCTCATGGGACTTTTAGGATCCTTCCTAAGGCACATCAGTATGAAAGAACTTGCTTTTGCTATCTCTTCTGGGATGTTGCTCCCACCCATACACAGCTATTGCACCCCTGCCCATAAAATGCAGATGCATTATTACTCCACTTGCTGTAAGGCTACATTCTTCTTGCTCTCTTCCTCCTCCTCCCTCAGGAAGGCTAAAGAAAGGACTTTGTTAGGTTGCCTAGAGAAGCTGGGGGATCTCCACCCTTGGATGCGTTCCAGTTTTACCAGGACACAGCCATCAACAACATACCTACCTCTAGGGTCATCCCTGCTGTGAGCGGGACTTGGGAGGATGGACCTCATGAGGTCTTTTGGTGAGCTCTGTTGTTGTCTAACCATACATCTCAGAAAAATGACAGCTGTCCCAAGAAGTTTGAACATTGGCAAGAGAGCTGTGAGAGCGAGTAGTTAAAATACTAATCTTTACATTTTACATAGCATACAAAGTAAACTGTTTAGTACTAATAGTTCAAATGTTAATGTCATTCACAGTAGTTCTATCTTAAATTTATTCCAGTTCACTCTTGTCTTTTTCAGGCTGTGATGCTAAGTCTTGAATTTTAATGCCTACCTTTCCACTGCATGTGAATGAACTTCACTGCAGCACTACTGTAAGGTTTCATTGTCTGCATCCTGTGTCTTGAATTTGCAGTAGTGGAATTCATTCCTTTTGTTTCTCTTCCCTTGTTCTGTGGCTTTTGGTTCACTTCTTTAGCCACTATCTCTACAACTGTAAGAAAAATCTGGCAGTTCTGTAGAGCATAATGGATGCTCTGTTTTGATGTTTCATTCTCTGTAGAGAATTAATGCTCTTGCTTTCTTATTCTCACCTCTATGACCACATTCTATTAATCTAGTGTTTTCTTCTTTATCTTGGAGAGTTTTCTGGCTCTGCTCCATCAGCAGGCATCTTAGAATATTTCTAACAGCTGACTTCAGACAGTCTTTCTGCAGAGCATTTGTTCCTACTATCTAGTGGGTTAAGCTGTTAAATTGGATTATTACCTGGCCTTTCTGTAAAAACCTTTCTATGAAAACCATAACATCTGTCCCAGAGACATTTTAATTCTAGTAGAGATGCTCATGCCTTCTTCAGCTAGGTTGCAGAAAAAACAGGATTGTAATATTTTTAGCTCAAAATACAGCAATAGTAGTCTCTATGTTACATTGCCCTCTGTAGTACACCATTCACTCATATTTTCTAGCTGCTCTTTCCCATTCTTGGATTAATGAAGCTAAAGCATGAAAATACCTCACCAAAGAAGTCATTAGCACTAATCACATGCAGTAACCAGCCATATTGCCAGGCAGTTTGACACTGTGATGGTAAATTCCTTCTTTCTACACTGGTAGCTGAATGTCTGAGTTAATCTTTTCATTTCTGGGGAATTTAATAGAATCTTTAAAGCTTTTATGTCTGTTTAAAATATGCAGGGTTCTTCTGGTCCTCTTCTTGTAAAATTAGTTGGCTAACACAGTAAGACTACCCTTATTCATTGCTGTTGGAGCTTAATCACGGTGTTGCAGTGTTACTATCATATTCAGAGAAGAAATAGTTAACAATCCGTGTTCATCCTGAGTGCCTTCAGTGTTGGCACCAAGACAAGATATTTGAAACAGACACCTTGCTGTCTTGCAGGTGGAAAGAGGACATCAATTATGGTAGCTTGCTGTAAACTCACTCTCAACTCTTTTTGCAGTTCAGCTTCCTGCTTGATTTTTGAAACTTAAACTCTTCATACAGATGTAGATACTAGGAGACCTGGTTTGCAGCTTTGACTAATCCAGAGTCCATAGCTGCTGAGCCATCTGAGCCTTCCCTCAGTTTTACCTACAGATCTGTAGAACCAGATGGTCATAGATCTTCACACACCAGTTTGCAAACCCAGGCTGCTCAGATGTTTGCGCTCAGGCAGGTGAAGCTGAGGAGACACACTGGGTCAGCATCAGCTTTCCCATTCTCACTTTTTCCTGGGTTTGTCTACAAGTTAAAAAGAGCACAAAAAGATCTTTAAAGCCAAGAGCCTTAGGTTAGGGATACAGTGTTAGAATTATTAATAGCACCTTCAGTCAGCTTTTTGATGTGGAGATGATTGCAAGGTGTGAAGAGGAACTGACTCTGAAACCAACCAGCTGGCAGGGAGCTTCACCCTGTTCCTTGACTCCACGCTGATTTCCTGATTATCTCTTGAACTCCTCCAGGGGGGCATTCAGAAGTTACCTGGCCCCCCACCACATTTAAGTTCACCCAGACTAGACTCAGCCAGCTGGAAGTTAATGAAAAAGCTTTATATTCACAGCTTAGCATAATATACAAACAGATATTTACAATATATTACAAATACTTACAGCTATATATAGAAATATACAATTTAAAGGTAATACAGAGAGATGATACCCCTCCCAGAAATCAGTCCCCAAGAGAGGTTCCCAACCACCCTTCCACTTTCCCCCACCCTCTAATCTCATCCCAGAATCTACCTTATATGCGAGGTAAATCAGAGTGATTGGGAAGGGGGGTTAGAAGTAGAATTGATTAGTTGGGTTACATAGATCCAGATAGAAGCCAAGGAGAGGGAGAGACCAACAGCTGTAGCTCAGACACAGAGCAACTCTGTCCTATTTCTGTTTATGTCCTTGCTTTTGTACATCTCAGTAAACCTATGAGTGAAGTGGACATCACCATTGCTTTATTTTCACAGCCTATAATCTATTTTTTCCTCATTAAAATATCCCGGTTAGCCTCAAACCAGCACAGTGTCTCACCACCCTTGCTGTAAAGCATTTCTTGCTAATCTCCAGACTCTATCTGCCCTTCTCAAGCTTCAATTCATTCCCTCTCATCTATCACTACAAGCCCTTGTCGGAAGTCCCTTCCTGGCTTTCTTGTTGCCCCCTTCAGGCTCTAAGGTTTCCCTGGAGCCTTCTCCAAGCTGAACATCCCCAGCTTTCTCACCCTGTCCTTGTAGGGGAAGTTCTCCAGCTCTTTGATCATCTTCGTGGCCTCCTCTGGGCCCCCTCCAGCAGTTCATGTCTTTATATTGGGGATGCTGGAGTGCAGCCTTCTGCTAAATTTGGAGAAGACCATAGCTTAATTTCCATTTATTTCTAGAAAGGGCTCTTTTCTAACCTTCGAATAACCCCTATGGATTTTTTGTGCTGGTAAAATTACCAGTCCAAATTTTTTTTTTTTTTTTTAATCTCCCAGTTTCAAGTTTCTGTGTTCACCTGGAGAGGAAAATAGTGAAACCAATACAGCAGCTTTAAATAATTTTCTGTTGATCTTCTGATTGTGCTGAGATGAGCAAAATGTAGGCATGTGTATGCATGGAATCACAGAAGGGAGGCCAGAACCTGACCAAAGCTTTTCTTCCTCACAAGCCATTAAAGCATTTCTCTTTAGGTAAAGTGTTGTGCTGGGAGTTTCAGGGGGGGTTGGTTGTTGGTTTTTTAGCAAAGGTGCCTTTGTCATCAATGTATGCTGACTTTTGCCTGCATATTTGCAGTAGTGAGGTCTGCACACAATCTGGTCCTAACGTGGTGGTTATAGGGCTATTTTCCAACAAGCATTCATTTGTGCTGCTAAGACATCCCCAGCACACGCATCAGATTTCTGAGAGTACTTAGTGCAGCTGAGCTGTTTTCTTCCTTGTCAACATTTTTCTGAGGACCCTTCTCAATTCCTCGTTCCTCAGGCCATAAATTAGGGGGTACAGCAATGGAGTGATGTTGGTGTAGACCAGAGACACCATCTTGTCTTGAGCTGGTGAGTAGCTGGACTTGGGGCGAATGTACATGAAGGTGGCACAGCCATAGTGCAGCAAGGTGATGGACAGGTGTGAAGTGCAGGTAGAAAAGGCCTTGACCTTTCCCACAGAGGAGGGGACGTGTAACAAAACAGCAGCAATGCAACCATAGGAGGTTAGGATGAGGAGGAAGGGGAGCAGCAGGAGGAGCACACAGGCAGCCAGCAAGGGCAGCTGAGGGCTGTAGCTCTGTGTGCAAGCCAGGTGAAGGAGAGCAGAGATGTCACAGAAGTAGTGGTTGATGGAAAGTGGCTGACAGAAGGGTAGGTGGAAAACAGCCACTGTCAGCCCCAGGGCCACGGCACAGCCCCCCAGACAGGATGCCACAGCCAGCCTGAGACACAGCCCCTCGCTCATCACAGCCCCGTAGTGGAGTGGCTGGCAGATGGCCATGTAGCGATCGTAGGACATGGCTAGCAGCAGCAGACACTCAGCCCCACCAAGTGCCACGAACAGGAGCATCTGTGCAGCACAGCCTAGGAAAGAAATAGTGATGCCACCCACCACTGCCAGGCTGAGAAGTGCCTTAGGGACAATGACTAAGGTATAGCAGAGCTCAATGACAGAGAGCTGACAGAGGAAGAAGAGCATGGGAGAACGTGAAGGCTCCATAACCACTGCCACGATGATCATCACATTCCCTGCCACTGTGGCCAAATGGACAATGAAAAAGATAAGGAAAAGGAGAATCTGCAGATGGAGCAGCTCAGAGAAGCCGAGGAGGAGGAATTCCATGGTTACATCAGTGCTCTTATTGTCCCTCTCTATGCAGCCTTCACATGGCATCTGCAGGGAGAAAAACAGAAGGAGACAGCTGGATTTAACCTGATGCCTGGCAATCATTTCCACAAGAAATAATGTTGCAGTGTCATAGAACTGGTGAGGCAGAGCTCCTGGTGTGGGAAGGAAAGTCAAAACTGATTGCACTCAGTCACATTCGACACGGTTTCAAACCAATATTCTTGTAACCACCAAGCTTCTTGTGCCCAGTCACCTACCTGGGATTCTTTGCCATGATATTGACAACAAGGAAAATCAGCTTTTGTGTCTTCATCACTTCTTACCTGTTCTTTTATTGACAACCAAGTGCAAGTTGTGAATTTGCATGTGGTACCCTTTAGGAGATGACACTGATCAGTCTCTCTGTCTTGTTCTGCTTTTGAGAGCCATCACTGGGCTCTGTCCCCTGTCCCAAGAAGCTGCAGATGGATGTGTTGGGTTCTTGAAGAATACCTAGGTCTTGCAGGTGTTCTGCTACTGCTCGTTGTGGTGCTTCCACCCCAACCAGACCCATTTGGTCACTAGTCACACCAATACTGCAGTACTCCACATGTCTGCCAGATCTGTACAAGGACAACCAGACAGTGACCTCGACCTTTTGCTCTACAAACCGACACCAATGAATGGGAATCTGAGGTGTTGACTGGAATTCTCCCTTTACCCACAATGGACCTCCCTCAAAGTTCATATGGAAACTGGGTTTCAGATGAAAGGACTCACTGTTTAGATGTGAAGATTCCTCAAATCGGAGCTGGCATTTTGGATGCTTGCATCTTCATGCCTGGCTCAGCCCTCCATGACATCAGAGTTAAAGTAAACAAACTTCCAAACCGAACCCCAGATGTGGCCACGGCAAAGTGCTCTGCAGAATGGCAAAGTGCTCTGCAGAACAATTTTTACAACAAACCACAAAGCTAGCATCTTACAGAGGATGAGATCTTACTTGTCATAGGAAGATGCAAAGTGCCTAGGAATGTGGAGTGAGGCAAAGCTGTTCAGTCTGAGAGCCTGAGATTCTGTTTCTTGCCTGGTCTGGAATCCCTCTGACTGTGTTGTCCCCGGAGCCAAGGTTTTCTTTCAGCATTTCATAACTGTCCTCTCTTCTCTCCTGCAGGATCCCGTTCCTTATATAAACCAGACACAAAGGTCTCTCCCCTCCACTTCTGCCTCTGCCCTCCCTGCAGCAGTGACAGGCAGTTCCATTCCTCCCAAGAAAAGGCAGTTTGCAGATTTTATGTAAATCAAGACACCAGGATGTAACTGTACCTCCAGAGGAAGGCAGAATCTAACACCCTCCTGGAGGGCTTTCTCCTTCCACTGAAGCATTATTTCTTGTACCTGGAAAGACAAGGATTTAATTCACAAAGAGCTTTGCTACTCTTTTGAAATAAAAACAAATCTGTGGGTCCTTAAGGAAGCTTAAGCAAATTTTACACTTAAAGGGAAAGCAAAACAGGCACAGAAACTTTCAGCCCATCTGTAGAACTGTGCATGGATTTGTCAGCATCATTTCTGACAGGCTCTGGTGCTCAGCAGTGGGTAGCAGTGACATTACTCAGGGTCCATCGATTTTTATTACCATTGCCACATTAGTTCCTAGCCTGAAATCACTGAAGGCTTGTGGAAGTAGAAAAGAGAGGCAAAGTCTGATTTTTGACCCCTAAAATGGAACTGCTTTCTGTTAACCCAGCTTGATTGGAAAGTGTAAGTACAGTGCCTGAAGATTTTCCCCAGGATATAGTTTAGAGGAAGTCCACCTTTCAAAACATTCTTCTGTAGTATTTTAGCTAGGTCATCATCTTCTGGGGCCAAAACTATCCAGTCTGGGAACTAACTGTGTTGGGAGCAGCTCTGTGAAAAAGAACCTGGGCTTCCAGTGGACAGCAAGATGAAGACAAGCCAGGAAGAGGCAATGAAGACAGATTGCATACTGAGCTGCAATAGAAGGATATGGCCACTGGGTAAGCACATGAAGCAACATCTGGACCACTGTGTCCACTGTTGCAGTCCCTCGAATGACAGATGACAGCTAAGTCGGATATGTTTGTTCAGCTTGGTGACAAGGAGGCCAAAGAAGGATCTTGATGATGATTTTAGCTGCAGAGACAACAGAGCCAGACTATTCTCCAAGGGGCACAGGGAAATAGTCACAACATTTGCAATATTTTTTTTTAAAATGGTTTGACATAAAGGGGGGGAAAAAAAACCCAAACAAAACCACTTCTTCTCACAAGGGTGGTTTAGCACTGGAACATTCTTCCCTGGAGAAGGTCCACCTGGTGCCTGAACAAAGCCGTGATCTTTGACCAAGCTCTGGAGCTAGCTGTGCTGGGTCCCCTCACATCTCAATCTTTCTTTGAGTCTGTGATTCTGTTCAGACCTCATCAGATGTCCAGTATGGACAGAAGCAGACCTGTGTGTACCCGAGGAGCTTCTCTGTCACAAAGGGAACTAGTCATAGAGTTTTGGCTCCTCCAAGGCCACTGACTTGAATTCTGTAGTGTCACAAATTTAAAATTAAGCAGAACTTAGATGCCAAAGTGCTGTGTAAGTGGTTTTACTATTTTTTTAAGTGTGTCATCTAACTTCTTGGATTTATGCTGTATCAAAAGCAGTGTGGCCAGCAGATTGAGAGAGCTGATTCTGCACCTCTGCTCTGCTCTGCTCTGCTATGCTCTGGAGAAATCTTACCTGGAGCACTGTGGCCAACTCTGGAGGCCTCAGCACAGGAAGGACAAGGACCTGGTGGAGTGGGTCTAGAGTAGACCATGAAAATGATCAGGGGGCTGGAGCACCTCTGCTAAGAGGACTGGCTGAGGGGGCTGGGGTTGTGCAGGCTGCAGAAGAGAAAGCTCCAGGCAGACCTAACAGCAGCCTGCCAGTACCTGAAGGGAGCTACAAAAAGGCTGCAAAGGGACTGCAGTGATAGGACAAAGGACAATGGTTTGAAATGAGAGAAGAGTAGATATAGATTGGATGTTAGGAGTAAGTTCTGCATCATGAGGGTGCTGGAACACTGCAATAGGTTGCCCAGGGAGGGGGTTGAGGTCCCATCCCTGAACATATTCAAGGTCAGGCTGGACAAGGCTCTGAGCAAGCTGCTCTTAAGGTACTGCAAACAACTCAGGGTACAGAATGTCCTTAAAGCATTTAAACAACTGAGTTCTGAACCCAGAATTCTCAATCTTGTTGAATAATAATGAATAAAACAACAACCCCGGAGCCTCTGTGGCATGTTGTCTTTGCAGCTGTAACAGGAGTAAAATCAAGGAGATGGTGATTTTATAATTCCACTTAGCAAACTGGACAGATTATAAGTGGGAGTAAATCTTTAGAGTGAGTTTATTTCAGTCAGGTGCTTTGCAGAGTAAGATTGCTCCTTCTAGCAAACCCTGTGAGGTTCTCAGAACACTAGCTGCCCAGCTGGTATAGTTTGTGTTATAACATGAAACTCTGGTAGGTAGGTGCCATTTCTTCCCTTAATTTATATTTATCCTCTTTAACCCAAACCAGAGGAGGAAATCTGCTGCCTTGATAACAAGCAACAAAGACATAATTATGAGGAACTGTTGACAAGTTTGATTCCCCTACATTAGGTAGTTTCAAGGCCCAGACTGGCAGGGTGCTGGGCCATCTCATTTAAAGTGAACCCTGAAAGGTTGGACTAAATGATCCTTGAAATCCCTTCCAACCTGGTATTCTGTGAGTGTACCAATCTTGATAGTCCCTTTCTGCTGCTGGAGGTGCAGCTACGTGAGTCAGCACAATTCTAGTAACCAGTGTCAAACTGTCAGCACTAATAGGCACTTTTTTTTTTTTTTCCTTCTGTTTCATAGTGCCCAGGCTCACACTGAGTCAGGTAAGGCACTTTGCTATTTCAGTCTGTGGGCGTGTGGCTAAGTTGTCACTTACTAACATGCCTCTTACCCCTCCTCGCAACGTTTCAACACACGCCTACACGTTGCCTCCAAAACATGGCTCACCAAACATGGGAGTGTTAGCTGGGGTGAGGTGTGCATCCCAGTGCCAGAACACACAGCAAGACACACAAGGAGCAGGAGGGGAAGAGAATATCCACCTTAAAACAACTCCATGCTTTCTCCTCTAAGCTACCCTTTGCAAGTTCCCAGGGTTTTCCATGCAGCAGCTTACAGACAAATCCATAACAGATTAATGACAGCTGCATGTTAGGATCAGTGTTTGCACGTCTGGAGTCTGCAGCATGTCAGAGATGGACTTTCTTCCTTGCTGCAGAGTTCAGCTCTCCTCCCCCATGCTCTCAGTGATTTTTTTTTTTTTTTTAATTTTTTTTTTTTTGGTACATGCCTGCAAGGCTTTGGGACTGGCCTGCCTTAGCCTGACTTTGTATAAAGAGTTTCTTGGAATCCAGCTATGGCTAATGAATCACATCATATCAGTTTCTATCAGCAACTGCATGTTCCACTTGGTCTTCAGAAAAAATATCAGCATTGGGCTTGCCTACCCACACCTGCAAATTGCTAACCTGCTTCAAAGAAGGCAAGAGGAACAATAAAGTCACCTGGAAGGCCTTAATGGGAAGCCCAGTGCAATCTGGAGCAATCTGGGCAAAAATGGAGACAGCTGAGACACAGAGCAGGAAGGGAGCATGGAGGAGAGAGCCACCCAATGCCACCTGAAGAAAGAGGGCTCTTGTTACAAACAACCCTGCAGCTCTGATATGGCAGAGAGATGTAGAACTTTGCTGCGGGCCAAAAGAAGGTTCAAGCGAGGTGGAGCAAGCAGACAGTGGTAAAAGAGAATCAAGAGGATAAGAAAGATCTTTGCTTGCAAATCAGGCCGAGACTGATCGTCTGAGGACATCATACTGTTGTGGAAAGCAAAGATTTGGGCTTCAGCAGCTTCACTGCTGTTCTGCTGCAGGTAGGTTCACAAGCTGGAGGTCCTTTGTTCTTCAGAAGTGTTATGGTGACTTGTTTGGTTAGATAAATAAAGGCATTGTTAGGGTAGATTGCTTGAATTGGTTGTGGTGATTGATGAAATGTAGGATTCCCTCTAAGGAAAATACAGCAGTGGCAAAGTGTTTATTTGTGACTCCAGAAGGGCTGATTAGGCCCAGGATATATCAGGGAATAGAGGCTGGAAACTGCAGCATCTTGACAAGCACTTGTTAACAGGTACTGGATCCCTGTTCTAGAGTCAACAAGAGTCAAGAAATGCTGCTTCCCGCAGAGGCAGGACGCTGAGACAGCTCTGCATAGCCTTTAGGAGAAGCAGTGTTCTTTATTCCTGTTCTGCTCCACGCTTTCTGGGAACCAGGAACTGAACCTGGCTGAGGTGGTAACAGGAGAGTGGCTGGCGTTCACTTGGCTTTGGTGAGGAAAATATCACCTGGCTCTCATTGAGCTTCTCTTGTTTAGCTTGACAAACAAGCTGGGAACTCACTTTGGGAAAGATGCTGAGCCATAAACCAAGGAGTAGAAAGTTTTGTAAAAGAAGGGTAGGTAGCCTGGCTGGCTGCTCCTCGTGGTTTGTTGAAGGTGGGGCATTTGTTCCACCTCATTGTACTTACTCATACTCTAACCCAGCCAAAGACACTGTCCTGCATGGCTGCTAAGAAAATGGTTGCACATCTCAGCTAATGCTGTCATAAGCATACAAGCTTCTTTTTTTCTTAAAAAGAAAAGTAAAGTTACTGAAAGAAAACTGGCTTGGAACTAGAGATAGAAAGGATAATTCCAAAATGGGAGGTCATGAAAGACTGAAAATGAGAGAGAGAATCTGAAAATTAACTACAGGCCTTGGAAAAGATTAACTTGAACTCCTGTAGTTAAACAAGAGGGTGAAGATACTAAGAAAATCTGATATTCTGAAGACAATTCTGAGTTTCCTCATCTGAAGGAGTGATCAAGTCCACTCCAGTGATATGAAATGAGAGTATATGGGACACTGGTTGATGCTCTGGGGGGCTGCAACCCCTTTCGCATCTGTCCTGGAAAGCCTTTCCCAGCTCTTCAAAGTGAGCTGCTGATCAGAGGAGGTATCTGCAGAGTATAACTCTTAATATCACAGGAAGTTATGTTCAGATTCATCTGGACAGCTTTGTGGATGTCTCTGTGGATCTCATTAAAAGTTTGAGTTTCAGCTTACAGTTTATAACCTGCACCCAGAGAAACTCCTCTGTAGCTGCAGCTCTGAGTCCTTGAAGGAGCTCAGCAGTGTTCTGTCCCCTTTGGGACACATCACAGCACCCTGGGGCCTTGCTGAGAACCACTGGTGTTGACATCTGAAAATAATCTATTTATTGCATCCTTTTGTTCCTTATGTAATGGCAAATAAGACATTGTCCCACCTGAGCTCTTCCTTAGGGTGACAGTGGCTGAGACACTCCCCCTGGGACATCATTTGGCTTTGCTTAATTAGATCTGATGCAACTGTACCTCCTGGAAGGAATGGCAAGTAAGATCAACCCCTTAGGAACTTTTCCAAAGGAGACACCATCTCAGGACAATGCTGCACATGCTCCATCCCCAATGTACCCAGGCTTCTGCTCCTCCTCCCATCCATTTTGGCCATCCAGGTTAATGTTTTGCCCTTGAGCCACTTAGGAAACTAAGGCTTCTTTTTAGGATAGTAAAGCAAGTAACTGTCAGACCAACATGTTCCCAAAGAAGCTTATTGCAGAGAGTGAACTCTGGCAGCCTACATCCCAGTTGAATGGACAAACTCCATATGAACTGGAGCTCATTTAGACAGAGGAGCTATGGTAGACAGCCCATATGTGTGTGGTCAAAGAAAGCAGATGGGCTGCAGAATCTGTTCGTACACTGAACTCTTGAAGTTGTTTTGAGCTATACGTCAAGCAAGTTATTTGGAGGCGAAAGAAAAGACCAAGGGGGTTAGAATCTGTGTTTTAGAAACCATATACAGCTGCTTTTAGGATTCAAGAGCAAAGGAGCAAATGCTCAGAGAGCCATCCAGCTCTTGCTTTCTGCATCATTCCTACTTGTTGTCCCACACAAGTACATGTCAAACAATCACAGGCTCGTAGAATCACAGAATGTACTGGGACCTTTCAAGGTCATCTAGTCCAGCCCCTGTGCAGTCAGCAGAGACATTCCCAAATTGATCAGGTTGCTCAGAGTCCCATCAAGCCTGACCTTGAATATCTCCAGATGTGGGGCATCTACCACCTCCCTGGGCAACCTGTTGCAGTGTTCCACCACCCTCGTACTAAAGAACTTCCTCATAATGTCCACTCTAAACCTATCCTGCTTCAATTTCAAACCAGTGCCCCTCCTCCTATCATTACATGCCTTCTAAAAAGCCCCTCTCCAACTTTCTTTTAGGTCCCCTTCAGATATTGAAAATCTGCTTTAAGGTTTCCCCAGAGACATATTCAAACTTGCTGAGAGTGCATTGAATCCCACTGTTATATTAAACAGCACTGGTCAGCACCTCTGAGGGACACCATTTGTCACCTATCTCCATCTGGATATCGAGCCATTGACCACTACCCTCTGGATGTGATCATCCAGCTAATTTCTTATCCATTGCACAGTCCACCCATCAAACCTGTATCTCTCCAGCTTAGAGAGAGGAATTAATGGTTAGACTTGATGATCCCGAGGGTCTTTTCCATCCCAAATGTATCCAGGAAGGATCTTTTGGGTGATTGTGTCAAGGGCCTTGCAGAGGTTCAGAAGATGACATCCATTGCTCTTTCCTTGTCCACTATGCAGTCACTGCATTGTAGAAAGCCACTAGATTGGTCAGGCAGGATGTGCCCTTGGTGAAGCCGTGCTGGCTGTTTCCAATCACTTCTCTGTCTTCCATGTGCCTGAGCAGATCTTCTGGCAGGATCTGTTCCATGCTCTTCCCAGACACAGGGGTGAGACTGACAGGCTGGTAGTTTCCAGGTTCCTCCTTTCTAGCCTTTTTAGCAATGGCTGCAATAATTCCTCTTCTTGCAGTCTCCAGAGACTTCATCTGACTGCCAGGGTTTTCCAATTAGCACAGAGAATTGCTTGGCAACTTGTGTATGTTCAGCTTCCTCAGGTGGGCATGGACCTTGCCTACTATTACAGTCGGAGGGATTTTGTCCTCCTGGTCCCTGTCCTGGTCCCTGTCAGGGAGTGCAACCTCAGGAGTTGCCAGTGAAGACCGAGGCAAGAAAGTTGTTGAGAACCTCAGCCTTCTCCTCATCTGTTGTTCCCAAGTCCCCACTCCTACTCCCCATGGGGGTACACTTTCTTTAACCTTCCTCTTCTCCTCGACATACTTGCAGAATCCTTCTTGTTATTCTTCACATTCCCTGTCAAGTTCAGCTCCAGCCATACCCTGGCCGTGCTGATCTTGTCCCTTCTTTGCCTGATGTCTCATACACAGGTGTTGAAAGCTCTTGTGCTCTGTGGAAAGTGTCTTTAAAAATCTGCCCTTTCTGCTTTGCTCCCTTTACCCTGAGGACTGTTTCCCAGGAGGCAAACTCCTTGAAGAGCTGGAATTTTGCCTTCCTGAAATTTAGGGTCCTGATTCTGCTCCTTTTCTGACTCATGTCTATTAGGACTACAAAATCCACCAGTGTGATCACTGCAGCCCAGGCAGCCTCCAGACTTGACATCCCTGATAAGCTCACCTGCATTGGTGATCATCAGATCCAGTATCACATCCCCTGGGGCAGGGCTGTCTACTTCCTGGCCTTAAGTTATTGTCACTGCACCACAGGAGTCTCCTCTGTTGCCCACAGCTCGCTGTGTTACTTTTTCAGCAGACACTGGGGTGGCTGAAGTCCTGTATGAGAAGGAGAACTTGTGAGTGTGAAACCTTTTACAGCTGGAGCAGGAAGCCATTGTCAGATGGCCTGCAGAACCAACCACAAGGTTCCCCTTATTGCCTTGATCTCTAACAGCTACCCATAAGCTTTTGACTTGCTCGTGGCTATTCTTTAGGGACCTCTCTTCACACTCTGTCCATTCCCTTAATGTAGAGGGCAACACCTCCTCCCCTCCTTCCTCTCCTGTCCTCTCTGAACAGTTTGTAGTCATTGATAGTCACACTCCAGTCACAGGAAGTTTCAGTGGTGGCCTCTGTATCATAGCTTTCCAGCAGCACAGTAGCTTCCAGCTCCTCCTGTTTGCTGCCCACACAGTGCATTCATATAGAGGCCCTTCAGCTGAGCTACCACCATGTCACCTTCTTAGAGAAACACCCCTTCATTTCCTTAAGGGCTTTCACTGATGGTTCCCCACTGGCTCCTGCTATGTCAGGAGACCCTGGCTTATCTCCACAAGAGTTTGTGCTGCAGTGTCATGCTGCATGCCTCAGCACAACAGGTTGAAGGCCCTTACTAGCACCTTGTCCCTCTAACCCTGGAGTGTTGTTTCACAGCTTGTCACAGACAAGACTGATGTTGTCACCCCCTTCACATCTAGTTCAAAAGCCCTGTTGATCAGTCCTGCAATTGCCTGAGCAAAGCCCCTCTTCCTCCTCTGAGAAAGATCAGCAAGCCTGATGCATGTAGACCACCCCATTGTCAAAAAAACCACCAAATTGTAGCTGTGACACCAGCTGTGAAGCCATGTATGAATAGCCTGGATCCATCTGACTTTTCCAATGTCACTGCCTGCAGCTGGAAGGAGAGAGGGAAAAACAAACTGTGCCCCAGATTCCCTCACCAGCAGTCCCAAGGCCCTGAAGCCTCTGTTGTTTGCTCTTGGATTGCAAGCCACAGCTTCCTCTCCACCTGCATGGAAGATCAGTGATGGGTAACAGTCTGAGGACTCTATCTAGCCATCCAGAGGGACCTGGACAGGCTGGAGAGGTGGGCACAAGCCAACCTCAGGAGGTTCAACAAGGCCAAGTGCAAGGTCCTGCATCTGGGCCAAGGCAATCCCAAGCACAAATACAGGTTGGGCAGTGACTGGCTGAAGAGCATCCCTGAGGAGAGGGACTTGGGGGTGCTGGTGGACCAGAAGCTTAACATGAACCAGCAGTGTGCACTTGCAGCCCAGAAAGCCAACGAGATCCTGGGCTGCATCAGAAGTGTGGCCAGAAGGGTGAGGGAGGTGATTCTCCCCCTCTACTCTGCTCTGGTGAGACCCCACCTGGAGTACTGCATCCAGTTCTGGAGCCCTGTTACAGAGAAGGGCCATGAGGATGATCAGAGGGCTGGAGCACCTCTGCTATGAGGACAGACTGAAAGAGTTGGGGCAGTTCAGTCTGGAGAAGAGGAGGCTCCGAGGTGACCTTCTTGTGGCCTTCCAGTATCTGAAGGGCGCCTACTTCTGAAGGGGAGGGACTTTTTAGGCTATCAGGGAGTGACAGGACTAGGGGGAATGGAGCAAAGCTGGAGGTGAGGAGATTCAGATTGGATGTGAGGAGGAAGTTCTTCACCATGAGAGTGGTGAGATCCTGGAATGGGTTTCCCAGGAAGGTGGTTGGGGCCCCATCCCTGGAGGTGTTTAAGGCCAGTCTGGATGAGGCTGTGGGCAGCCTGATCTAGGGTAGGGTGTCCATGCCCATGGCAGGGGGGTTGGAACTGGATGATCCTTGTGGTCCCTTCCAACACTGACTGATTCTATGAAGTTTGTTAGTGATGTCCTTAACCCAGGTTCCAGGGAGACAGCACACTGCTCTATGAGGAGGATCTACCTTGCATATTGGACCCCACATTCCACTCAGGAGGGTGTCACCTATGGCTATAACCTTTCTTGTGGCTGTAGTTGTGATGCAGGCAGTTGGCCTCTGTGTTTGGACATAGCTGCCCATCTCCTACATCTTCATTTCACTTGTCTTTCTCAGCCAGAGCCTTCTCTCTGTTCAGAAGTGCCTGGAGTGACAAGGTGGGCAAGTTTATCTGCTGCCCCTGCCTAATAGGGGGCCTAGATCCTTTTCCACCGGGTTGCTTTCCAGCCATTCTACCCCCATTCTATGGTGTTGCTTGGGATTGTTGCAACTAAAGTGCAGGACCTGGCACTTGGTCTTGTTAAACCTCACTCTGCTGGATCCACTCATTAACCTTCTGATCTCAGCCCAGGACAGGTTGTGTTACTTTCCCTCCCATCTTTGTGTGGAGGGCTTCCTTGTGAGAGCAGACTGTGGAACCAGAGTAGCTGCTGTGCTGGTTGCTGGTGTGTTATGTTATGGTTACTCCACCAGCCACTTGGTTTGGATGTAATCTCACCACATTTTGTGCAGGGTCATACAGGCCTTTCCCAAGGAGCCACCAGAGGAAAGATATCCCAGGCATGAAATTCAAAAAGAGGCTTTTTTCAGATGTGCTCTCTCAACACCTTTTTCTAGGATAGGTATTCTCTCTGATTTTAGCCTCAAGCTAATGACAATCAGATTTACTGAGACTAGCATTTGAAAAACCCATTTCTTGAGAAGTGACAGCATTGTACAGGTAAGATCCCACCACATCAGGTCTACATCCATGTGGGGTGAGGAGGTTTTCCACAAGATTTAGATGCAGTCTGTTGGTTCAGTCCAGTCAACAGGTCACACACTGGCCCCTCCCCATTCACCTGCCTCCTCCAAGGCCAGTCTGCGTGCACACTGTGGTGTCCATCTGACAAGAGGCCGTCATGAGCTGTTATGTCTACAGGATACAGCCCTGTGCTGCAGAAAGACACAAGCCTGGGTGCCAGAGTTGCTATCCTGTGTTAGTACAGCGCAGTCCCTGCACTCAGTCAGCTAGGAGGAGCTGATTTACAACAGGGCTTATGAACTCAGCTGCAATCTTACACTATCACACTAGCTCAGTTTAGGCTCCAGAGCAGGCTTTTTACACCATGCAGAAGCAAACTCATTGCAACCACTGAGGCTAGGTTCCCAGCCTGTGTACACTCAGCAGCCTGCAGGGCTTCCTTGGGTGAGTTGTAGGAGTATTTCCACTGCTATCTTAGCAAGGAGCTCTTGAGCATGTCTGGCCTGTAAAGCCTGCAAAGTACCCTGCAGATAACCTGTCCTCAGAACGGTGGCAAAAATAATGAATATTTCACAGGTGAAACCAACCACGGAACTAGATCAGGCTGGTTCTGCTCACTGCCAAATGTAAAATTAGGCTCAGGGTCAGATCTTGTCTGCCAGGAAGCCAGCTGACAGAGAGGCCTAGCTGCTTGCCTTGGTTTGCAATGCATGGAGCTTTGCTGTATGTGTGCAGGGTGCTAATAACAGCTACTAAAAGACAGGATCTAGTAAAAAACTGCTCCCTTGCCACCTAGCTGGTTTTAACGCCAGGGTTCCACCTGCAGGTGCGATTTGGTTCTTTGCATACTCACCTTGGAATGACTCAAGTGTGGACTGAAGTGGCTGGGCATTGTTAATGCTCCCTGGCATTTTAAAACTTCATTTCAGCATTCAGATTCTGCTCTTGTTAAACTGAAAAACTGATCTGTGGTGTATTTCCACAACTTGGTTTTGATTCACTTGCTAAACAAATTATGGCACCTCCAAGATCATTGAAATCAAACTGCTCGTGACCTCGGAAGGATTTTACACTGCTCACTGGTACATGAGTGGCTGTGTGTATCACAAACTGAAGTAAGGTTTCTAGAGATGCAGAAATATTTAGGCTGGAAGAGACCTCTCAGGTTTTGTGCTTGAAGCCCCTGCTTATGACAGGGTGGAGATTTTGTGAAATCCATGTAAGATGTCTGAAAACTCCCCAGCTTCTTCCAGAAACAATTCCAGTGTTTCTCTCCACCAGGGAAACAGAGAACATCCTCCTTCCTTCCTCTTTTTGTATGTGAAAAATGTTCTCAATTCTTCTCACTCACTCCTTCAGGTTAAACATACTTAGCTTGGTTAAACATTCCTTTAAACTATGTTCATTAAAAAAAAAAAAAAACAACCAAACCAACAATCTTTAATACTACAACCATAAGCCAGACAGCTCTAGCTGTGACAATGCTAAAACTTTACTAGAGAGACCCGTGGTTCTACCCAGCCTTACACCTTAGTACTGAGTAAACTCCCCCTTCAGTCACCCATGGATGTTAATTTTGTTTTGCTGATACAGAATTTTTAGGCTTGTTGCAATGGACCTCCTGTAAACGTGAAAAGAGTGATATGAAACTAAGATAACCTGGGCTGCAACCAGACCAAAGTTCACTCTGCTGCTGAACTTACATATCCTAGAGTCAAAGAGTTACAGAACAGTATGGGCTGGAAATGTAGTCATGTAGTCGACACCCACTGCCACAGCAGGGACGGTATGGAGAGGCTGCTGCAGGTCTCTTCTCGCAGGTAACTGGAGACAAAACAAGGGGGAATGGCCTCCAGCTGAGCCTGGCTAGGTTTAGAGTGGACATTAGGAAAAAGTTTTTCATGGAGAGAGTGGTAAGGCACTGGAATGAGCTGTTCAGGGAGGTGATAGAGTCACTAACCCTGGATGTGTTTAAGGATAGTTTGGATGTGGTGCTTAGGTATATGGTTTAAAGTGAATCTTGTAGAGTAGGGTTATAGATTGGACTTGGTGATCCTGGGGGTCTTTTCTAAGCTGGATGTTTCTGTGATTCTGTGATCTTTCACTAGCTGGGCTTGCTCAAAGCCCCATCCGTCCTGGTTTTGAATACTTCCAGAGATAGGGCATATACAATTTCTCTTGGCAACCTCCTCCACTGCATCACCACCCTCACCATAGAAAAGGTCTTCCATATGTCTGAGCCAAATCTACCCTTTTTTGGTTTAAAATGCCCTAGTAAAAAGTCTGCTTATGACTTTGTGTTGTATAAAGGCCACAGTCAGGTCTCCCTGGAGCCTTCTCTTCCTCAGGATGAACAACCCCAACTCTCTCAGCTTTTCTTCCTAGGAAAAGGTGTTTCATCCCTCTCACTGTTTTCCAGGCCCTCCTCTGGACCCTGTTTCTCTTGTACTTGAAACTCAAAAGCTGGACACAGTTCTCCAGGTGGTGTCTCAGGAAAGAAAGGTAGAGAGGCAGAATCTCTTCCCTCAACCTGCTGACTACACTTCTTGCAGACCATAATGTAGTTGGTTTTCTGGCCCATAGCTGGCTCATGCCTGATTCTTCATCCACTGCTCTCCCTAATTTCTCTTCTGCAGGGTTGCTTTCAATCAATTCATCCCTCAGCCTTTACTGCTCCTGGTGATTGCCCTGAGAGTGGTACAGGGCCTTAGATTTGGCCTTGTTGAACTTCATGAGGTTTGTATAGACCTACTCCTGAAGCTTATGGTCCATAGGGCTACCTTTCCATCAGTGTATCAACTGCACTACTCAGCTTAGTGTCATCTGCAGACTTGCTGCAGGGTACACTTGATCCCACTATGTCACTGGTGAAGGCATTAAATAGCATTCGTCCCAGTGTGGATCCTTGAGGGACACTGTTCATTACTGGCTGCCACTGGCCCTGGTGAGACCCATCACGCAGTCACCCTGTGTGTGGCAGCACTAGAGTAACTGTGTCAGTAGCACAGCACTGGTACTGTAGCAGTAAGGGTGAAAGGAGGGTGAAGAATTCTTATCTTTCCTCAGTGAGCTGCACTTGAGCAGTGACCTGTGCAGTTCATGTGGTTCAGCAAATATGTTAACAGTGACACATACCAGAGCACTTTGTGCTCCTTGTCTCTTTCTCTATAAGCATGTACACATGGTACACACAGGGTCCCACTCCAAGCAGTCAGCACTTGGCCCTGGTCAACAGTGAATTTCTAGTATGTTCCTGTCACACCTCCTGAAGGATGGTTATGAGGCTGTGAGTCCATCGTGTGAGTCAGCAGCATTTCCATGAGCAGAAGTGCTGCATGCAGGGCTTCCAGCTGCAGCTCACCAGCTTCTTCTCTGCTCTCTGCAACTGTTGCTCACTAACTGTGTCAACATCTTCCACCTGTGATTCCTGAGTGAACAGAGAAGGCGAGGGAGCATAAAACACAGACCAGACACCTGCTTTGCTGTCAGTAGTCATCTCTTAAACACGTGGGAGGTAGCTGTTGTAGTTTTACGTTGTGGGGAAGAGCCTGGCTTGTGGGCTGTGACTTCACTGATACCAAACAGGAGTTTGATCCCAGCCTTTCCAAAGATCTTCAGCTTGGGTTTGCTGCTCCATTTATTACTCCACCTGATTTATGAGGTCTGGTAGTACATATGAACAACAGCTCATTCCAGCTTGTGCTGCTGCTAGGGACACTTCATGCTGCATTGTCCTTGGACCTGAAGATCATTGCAAAGGAAGCTGATAGATGGCAGCTCCAGGCTGATAAATGCTTTATTCCCCACTGATCACTTTGCTCTAGGAAGGTGTCTTATAGCAGCAGGCGTGCAGCAGGTTTAGCTATCTGAGTGCATCTGCCTGTGGGCACAGACATCCACATGCTATGAGTCCGGGGGATGCAGGGTGTGTCTGTGCTGAGCTCAAGGACTGGGGGTGTTCAGTTAGATGAATTCCGTAAGTTCTCAGCAATATGCGGAACGGTGTGGACAGTTTGCTGTAAGAAGGGGAATTCCTTACAGGAATAATCAATGCAGCTGCTCCTTTTTCATTCTGTCATAATTATTTTCCCAGTGATATCAAGAGATCTCTGATGGAAGAGGTCATGCTTTGCCCTATAAGAGATTTGATTTACACAGATGGAGAATCTCATTTCAGCTTTGCCATGGTATGGCTATGATGAATCGAGGGATGAAGGCACCATGAAAAAGCACAAGGGTGGAGTATTCTGACAAGGAAAACCAAGAAGAAAATAAAGGAAGAGTCAGCAGCTGAATTGAAGGGGAGATAGCTGTTGTGCTGAGTAAAGTGAGTTGTCTGAAGATGCACATGGGGAAAAAAAAAATATTTGCTGCAGCCCTGCTCCTGCAATAGATTTTTAGTGTTGATGAAAAGCTTCTGTAGGGTCAAGCTGATGAAGTCCAAGAACTGAATTAAATGAGTAGGACAAGAAGCAACACTGAAAGCTTGCAAGTCTGCAAACAACAGATACTGAGAATTGTGTCTGAAGAACAGCTTGAGTTTCCCCAAGTGAATGTTCAGTAACTGAGGGAGAGAAAAAATTTTAAAAGAGCTTAGGACCTGTGCAGTAGAAGGCCCTGTCTGTGTGCTTGCCTCTGCCTCTCTGACTTGGAGATGCTTGGCTGAGGGAGCTGCTGCTGTAGGTTGAGTTGGAGCAGCAGCACAATTGCACAACTAATATAAAGGGTCAAAGCCCTGACACACTGGAAGAAAAATACCTGGTGTTGATCACCTGTCTGCAGCTATGGTCCTGCAGTTCTTTTCATTGTGAGCTGCAGACTCTCAGATACCAAGAACACTTTTTCAACTTTATACTTAAGTCCTTCAGCAGGATCCTTCTCTGGAGAATGCAAACAAAAACTGTGTCCTTGTATAAACAGGTACTGATGCTCTGTGCTGCCTTCAGCTTTGTACATAGAATCACAGAATGAAATTGTTTTGGTTAGAAAAGCCCTTTCAGATCATCCAGTCCAACCATTCTCTAACTGTGCCAAGCTTGGGGCTAAACTGTGTCCTTCAGCACCACCTGTCTCTTTTAAGCACCTCCAGGGATGGGATTCAAGCACCTGCCTAGGGAACCTTTTCCCATCTTTGAAAACCCTTTGAGTCAAGAAGTTTTTTTCTAATAGCCAACCTGAATCTCCCTTGCTGCAACTTGAGGCCTCTTGTCCTATCACTTGTTAAGTGCTCACTTCTGAGAGCTAATTGCTCCTATGGGGTCGTCTGAGCATAGGTTGCTGTGGGAGCAGCACCTTGAGCTCAGAAAAGCCCTTTGGGCGACAGTATGACCTCCAAAGGCAAGAGAGACAGGCTGAACGTCTCAACTGTGTTACATAGGGGTGCAGGTAACAATGAGCTCCTCAGTCCCTCAGCTTCTAGTTACAGATTCCCGGTTAGCAGTGGAGCTCTCTTCACGGCACTGAGGAAAATGGAAAGGTGGATGTGTGAACACAACCACTTGGCAAAGGATACCTTATCAACACTGCCAGACTCTTCAAGAAGTAAGCTCCTGATTCTGAGGAGCACTTCTCCAAGTGGTGTTGGGATTGCAAACTCAATGGATTTCCCTGTCACTCACCGCTTTTGGGTGATGCTTTGTGCAAAAAGGAAGGCAGCCACTGAACAAAGCCGAATACCAGAGGCTGGGGCTTTGAGACTGGAAAGATTTATAGCTTGGGGAAAGGCTGTTGTGTGTTCTGTTTTTTTAATTATGTGAAATGTTTCCTAAACTTCCCCCCACCCCTCCTGCAAAAACGGCAGGGTCTCAGGAAAAGAAAGCAAGACAAAACTGAAAGCTCAGAGAGAGGAAGAGTGGCACACCCTTCTTCCCTGATGGCCTCAGCAAAGAAAAACCAAAAAGAGCAAGACAGACTAAAGCTGAACATACCTGGGAAAGGCGCAGAAAACACTTCAACAAACGAAGACTTATTCTAGTAACTGTCGCTCTAAAGCAGGAGTTTAACTTGGTCACAGAACTGGTTGTGTTGTTGGGTTTTGGTTTTTTTCATTATTATTTTAATGAGGTTTAATAGTGAGCTGATTTTTGTTCTGCTGAGGAATCACAGAATTGTTTGGGTTGGAAAAGCTCTTTCAGAACATCCAGTCCATCCAACCACTCTCTAACTCTGCCAAGACTGGAGCTAAACCATGGCTCTCAGCACCACAGCTCTCTCTCTTCTAAACATCTTCAGGCATGGTCATTCAAACATCTCCCTGGGCAGCCTGTTCCAGGCTTTGAGAACCTTTTCAGTCAAGAAGTTTCTCCTAATGTCCAATCTGAACCTCCACTGTGGCAACTTCCTATCATTTGTTACTAGGAAACCACATCAACCTCACTCCAATCTCCTTTCAGCGTGTCGTAGAGAGCAAGATCTCTCCTTAGCCTCCTTTTCTCCAGGCTGAACAACCCTCATTGAGGCTACAGGAAAATTATGTCCTTTAAGTTTCACATGCTTCTATCAATAAAACACAGCCTAGGTCAAAAGGGGAGACAGAAGCTGAGATTCTGACCTATCTTTTCAGAACCAGCTGCCTTACATCTTGTACTACCACCTGCATGCAGCTCCAACACAGGCACAGCAAGATGGCAATTTGGCAGTTTTAATTCTCCTCCCTTTTACTATATAAAATACTTTACAATTAAAAATCCCTTTTCCCCACCAGAATCATATACAGATATTTATAATTAACAAGGTTCTGTTACAGATGAGATCAGGAATTTCTGCACAAAGGAAAACCATGACAGATGATCATGTGAAAAGTAAGACCTGACCCTTTCCCCACAATATTCTGGGCTGAGAGGTTACATTTTTTGTTTTTATTCCTATCACACTCAAGTCTGAACTTTGGGATCTCCTTTTATGCTGACAGGGCAAAGGCCTCCACTTAAGTACAAGACTCTGTTCTTAAAAGGGTCATGAAGTGACACTGAGAAACAAGTATCTAGCTGTACCATGAGGTTAGCAGCATCCAGAACTGGGAACCGCTGCCCTTACTTTTCCCCAGCAAACCACCTCCACACAACCAAGCACACACATGGGGGAAGCATGCTCAAACCCCACAATTTCTCATGCTTTCACCACCTGGTGACCCTGGCCCACCAAAGCAGCCCACACCGGACATATCCAACAGGCAGGCTCTGCAGAACAGCTATGACAAGGTCTCACAGCCAAGCTGGCCACAACTGCAGTCTGGCAGGAGGACTGGCGCTGTGTTCTTCCCCACTTGGATCATCTGCCTGGCAGCAGAGTGTCAGTCACAAAAGTGGCAACAGGAACTGCTCAGCAGTGCTCAGGCCACAGCAGACAGGTGAAGGAAGCTGCACACTTCAGTGGGAGGTCTTTGAGAAACGGTTGCCAGTGAGCTGCCCTACCATAGCAAAGACGTGCGAGTCCTAGTGAAGGTTTGCTAAGGAAGGTCACTGCTGGAGCCCAAATGCCTGAAGCAGTGTGGGAAGGTCGTGGGAATCAGCTGCCCCGTAGAGGTCACTCTGCCCCAGCATGGAGAGGGCCATGCGCAGGGTGCTCCAGATGTTGTCAGACATGGCACCGTGCTGCCCCCGCGGGCCTCGGCTCTTCTGCTGCATGTGCAAAGCCTCTAAGAAGTGCTCCACAGCCTCACTGTCGATGTGAGAACATACACACACTTATTGGAGAAGATGAGACATCTCAGAGCCCCTGCCCCGTTTTCTTCTAAAGTGTCCCCCCTCCAACACAGACTTCTCTTCACCAGATCCTGCCCCACTCCAGACCTGTCAGACATTCTCCCTCTTCTCTCTCACTAGAGACTAAAGCCCAGATGGCCTCTACTCCAACTGCCTTTCAGCACCAAGACCACTCACTATGCCAAGTGCAGGCTGCCCAAGTAACACAACAGGTTCTCCCTCCCCAGCCACACACCACACCCATGGATGAGAGCTGGCCTGCCCAGGCTGTGCTCACCGGTGGGCACCCAGGTTGATGCAGCTGATGCCCAGGTTGTAGCGGGAGCGGATGTACCCTGGCTGCAGCTCCAGGGCCCGGCGGTATGCAGCCACAGCCTCCTCACTCCGGTTCCCGTTGGCCAGAGTGGCACCAAGCTTGTTCCACAGGAGATGGTCCTAGAAGAGGGGGCAGAGAGAAAGGGCTGAGATAAACTGTGTATTTTTAAGCTCCAAGTCAACTCCCTCAAGTGCCTGTCCCATTCCTCCACTCTAGAAGTGTGCCTCTCATATCAGCACTTTCATCCAAACCTTCACCCACTAAGCCTCTAGGGATCTCCAGCACCCACAGTCTGCCCTTTCTTACATTGGGGCGCACGCTGAGGGCAGCATTGAAGCAATCCACAGCCTTCTCGTACTCGCCACTGAGGTTGAAGAGGACACCCAGGCCACACTGAACATCAGGGTCCACGGTTGAGGGGTTGCTGCATACAGCTGCCAAGAAGAGCTCTTTAACCTCCACAAACAGCGAGCTAGAAAAGCACAGCACAAGGGTGTTGGTGGACTGTGGAGAGAGCTGGCCTTGCGTTGCTCCCTCTGCTCCTAACTGGACCAGTCCCAACCCTCCAAGAAGTCTTTCAGCATTAGGCTGAAATTTGTAACCCTAACTCACTCTGATAGCAGTGAACCTAGGACATGCTTGGAAGGCCCCAGGTTTGTCCCTGAGACACTCTCCTGCGGTTCCTTCTCCAGCAAGTGGGCATAGTCTGGTTTATGGCGCAGCCAGTCCCGCAGGGTCTCACACGCCTGCTTCTGCAAGGACTCGTTGGTGAAGCTGACTGCTAAAGCCATAAGCGCAGTCAGGTTGCCAGGCTGAAGCTCCAAGCACCTACAATTTAAAAAAAAAAAAAAAAAAAAAAAACNAAGAAGAGGTAAAGTGATCAAGCCAGAGCACACCCTGCCAGCCACATGGCCCTTGTGGCACTGCACAGCAGAGAAGGAACAAGGGCTCAGAGGGGGTTTGCAGCACTCACCGTCTGAGGGCACTGATTGCCAAAAGCTCCTGCTCGTTTTCTGCTTGGGTGGTTCCCAGATACTGCCAGGCCTGAAGGAGATAAACATGCATGAAATCAGAAGAAAAGATCAGCCAGAGAAGACAGAGGTTAAACCCATGGCATGACCCCACACATTCCCAGAGCACAGTCACACACATGCAGGTGCACATGGCAGCCAAAGACACGGTCCTCCCAAAGGCATCTGCATGGCACATGGGTGCTCAAGGCTAGTACAGCTGGCAACGTAACAGTTAAAGGCAGCAGGCAATTATCCATCTGGAGATCTGTCACGAATCAGCTCTTGGCAGCCTCACTTCTAAGCCACAGAATCTCCACCTTAAACTTTTGTGGTTGAACTGCAGAGTGAGAAGGGAAAAGCAGATCTCTCACTTCTGCTGAGAAGAGGACCAACTCCAAGGCAGACAGCTGTACACACTTACGCAGTGGTCCACTAGCAAGTGATCATCTTGGGGAGCTGACCCACCAGACCTGAAAGCAGCAGCACTGCTGTTTGACTGCATCTTCAATCATTGTGACACCAGTTCATGAAAACCACTTTTCAAGGACCTGGGGGTCCTGCTGGACAGAAGGATGCCTACAAACCAGCAATGTTTTCCATACAGCTAGCCAGAACGAACTGGCCTAAGGTTTCTTCCCATTTCAACTACCTCTCCAGCAAGCTCAGCCAGCAGTACACAATGCCTCTGAGAGCCACAGAATGCGAGGGGTTGGAAGTGATGTCCAAAGATCATCCAGTCCAACCTCCAGAGTTGCTGCCAGAGTAGCATCACCTAGAGCAGGTCATAGGAATCCATCCAGGTGGGTTTGGAATGTTTCCAGAAAAGAAGACTGCACAACCTCTCAGGGCAACCTGTTCCAAGACTCCAGCACCCTCACAGTGAAAAAGTTCCCAGAATGCCTAAAAGTCTTAGAAGAAGTTCTCCAAAATATGTTTACTTTTCACCTACTCTCAGTGCCCTAGAAAGTTATATGCTTGTATTCTCAAAAGCCAAGACACACTGTTGTGAGAGGTCACTTCCACCTAAGCCTCAGGCTTAACAAATTAGGCATTTCCAATCATATGTAATTAGCATGGGTTTCATCAGACACTGGGATTCAGCATCCCTGAGTCCTTGAGGCAGGCACTCCAGAACTGGATCACGCTAGCGTACTTGCATTCCAAGAACAGACTCATGTGTTCTAAAGACTTCACAGAGCTGTAGGCTCAAGCCTTTGTGCTTTTTCTAACTGGCCCTAGTCATAAAAGTCCTCCTCATCCACAGTCCTCCTGGGGAGCCAGAAGCATCATCTACATACCTCAAGGCCACAGCAAAATGAAATCTTTCCATACACTCTGCACAACTCCTGCCTCTGAAGGAAGTCCTCTCTGCTCTCACCTCCATATGATCTGGCTTCTGTTGCACTGCAGCCTCAAAGAGCAGGACAGCATTGGGGAGGTCACCTTCCTGCAGGCGCTTCCGCCCCTCCTCAAACGCATCTGGATGATCTCTCATGGGATTATCTTCCTCAAACTGGTAACCCTGGCAGGGAAGAGAGACAGGAGATAGGCTTAAGCAAAACAGCAGACTAGCCTTGCTGTAGCAGAAGCACTCCAGCTGCAAGGCAGTGAGCACCTCTGCCTCCCTGCTAGTCTGCAGCAGGCCAAAGAACAACAACAGCTCAGTTTCCTGCCCTTCTGTGCTTCAGAATTCCCACAAACCACACTTGCAACAGGATGCACCGGAGTCAACATCTGCTGCAGCTCCTATCAGCTTGTGAGGCCAGCACCACTTGTGCTCATTGCAGAGAAACCCAGCATTGACTGGTGTTTGGTGCTGGACAAGAACTAGACAGCATTTGCAGACAACCATGGGTGAACAGCATAATTTGCTTCACTCACTTGATCTTAGGGTGCAAGTGACAGCAGAGATCAGAATCCTAGCAGTGTTTGGGGTCTGTGGAATTCAGGTGGGAGGAAGACCTACTTCTGCCAGCCTCCTCAAGGCACACTGCCAGGGCTGAGACCTTGTTATTTACCTTGTCATATGATGAAGAGCTGAGGTCTTCATAATCAGAAAGCCAAGGGTGAGCCTCTGCATCTCTCTTGGCCATCTCCTCCCATTCTGCCTGAAGTTTGTCCCAGAAGTCCACATCTGACTGGATGAAGAACAGAATGTGACTAAGGTATCTCAAATCACAAACTAAGCTCTTACAGACATGCCAGAGAACGCCGCCTGCAACACTTCTAGCCCTCCTCGTAGCATGCAAAGGAGAGAAGGAACCCTAACACAGGCTCTCAGTTGGCACCCTAGCCCTCCTCCTCTGCCAGCTTTACCTCCACAGCAGTCTTTGCCTGCTCAAATTCCATATCAAGAGTTGACATGTTCCCAGATGGCGCAAACTGATCCACCCAGGCATCGGATGCCCCCTGGGAGTTTGAAAACAGAAATACACCTTTCTTTTCAGTTTGGCAGCCTCAGGCCACATCCCACAACAGCAGCTGGGGGCTGTGACAACCCCTCCTCCCCATCCACAAGAACTGATGGCACACAGTGGAACAGAGTTCGTCGGAGCATGTCCTTCCTCCTAGGTGCTACAGGAGTGGAGAACACACTACCCAAACACATCCCCAGCCCCTGGCTAGCCTCTAAGGAGAGCCCAACAGCCCCTCCCTTGCCTCCCCCAGGCTAGGCCATGGCTCAGAGCTGGACTTGCCATTCTCCCTCGCTCCCAGACTGTGCATGGTGGCAAAAAGTTTTCTTCCTGGGCTCTGGCACATAAGGGCTGGGGCTCCTACCTGCTGCTGTATAAACTCAGTTGCCCATTGCTCTGCCTGATCCTGGTCTCTGTGGGTCACCTGATTAGCTTCGATCGATACCCTCCCATCTCCGATCTGGCGCACAAACTTTAGGAACTGCGGCAGAGAAATGAGATTCAGGTGGAGCTGGGCAGCTACTTTGCTAGCAAGCCCCCTGGCTGTGCCCCGCTCCTACCCTAAGAGGACTTGTCTCTGCAAAGTCAGCACAAAAGACACAAAGAGATGGCGAAAGACAGAACTTCAGAGCCACATTTTAGGGGTGGCCAGTATCTAGAGTGGATTGCAGGTTTGAGTTCCTATGAATCAGTGAAAACAAGGAAACAGTACAGTAGGAGGCTTTATACCCCCTTCTCATTCCCCATATCCCTTTTTCACATCTGTCGGCCTCTGTTAGGGAGTTTCTCACCTCAGAATTCTTGAGTTTTGGATCATCCACTTTAGAGACAAAATCACTAACAGTTTTCTTCAGATCATCCTCAGGCTGATATTCCTCATACCTGTGTTCAGGGGCAGGAAGAGAGTCAGTACCAGGCAGCAGTGAATTCTTCCACTAACAACCACCTTCACAATGGGCCAAATAGTACCAAGGGCTACAACTCTTCCTCAGAGACTCTGAGGCTCTCTGAAGTGATTCAATACCTTTATCTACCTACTAAAATTAAAAATTACTCCTAGCTATGCAAGTGACTAATTTGAGTGCCATCCCAGTTCTGCTGAAGGGTCTGAATTCCTTGCTAAGCTCCCATGCTACTAGACCTTGCAAGTTTGAGTGCTACCAAACCAAGGTCACCTACCTAGGAACAAAGAAAGTAGGTCATGCTCATGGAAGAGAATAGGGTATTGGAAAAGCATCAGCTCTGCAAAGAGTTGAAGGCTGATAGCAAGCACACAACTTAATGCGTTGTCTGGCTTACAGCAGGACAGGATGAGCTCCAGGAGTAAGTACTACAACCAATCCTGGTGAAGCCTTTGGAAGTGGCAGCAATAATTCACAAATGTCCACATTTGCAGAAGGACATCATAAAAGGCAAGAGCTAGGAGGAAGAAGAATCCAAATAGGCAAAGTCTCTTTTAGGGAAAGATCCAAGAAGCCCAGATTGCTTGCTTGTGTTTTGCTGCTTTAGTTGAAAAACCTGACAGCAGGTAGTTATACAGAGAAGGTCCATAGCAGACAACTCTTACTCACCACACAAAAACACGTGAAAGTAATGTCTGGAAAGCTGAATCGAAAAACATCCAGAGGAAAGGCTGGATGTGTTTTTTTTTAAGATGGGAGTAGTGAAGTGGTGAAAGTTTACAAGTAGGAGTTGAGCAGTTGGAATCTCTAAATCTGAAAAAGGCATCTGGTATGGAAAAAAACAAACACTTGATGAGGAGGTCCTGAACTGAATGCTGAAATCACTGCAGGGAGCTTTGCATTAGGCTTGACCTTAGGTTAGCCTACATGACCACAGTGTCCTTCTGGAACTGGGAAAGAGCAAAGATAGAATCTCTTTAAAAGCACCAGTCCCCAGGCATTGTTTCCTCCGTTCTCTGAAACCAAAGGCCTGAGAACATCAACCTGTGTTAAATGACTCAATAAGACTCTGGCCACAGTGCATTCCTGTCACCTCCCCATGCTTCCTCCGCTCAAAAAAGCAGTGGAAATACCCAATCCTGAGAATGCAAACTCACCATTTATCTGCTAAAGACTGGTCTTCTGATTCCCCCAGCCACAGTTTCTCCTCTGACTGCTCTAGGTATTCTTCTGCCCACTTGGCAGGAGACACAGACAATGGATCTGCATGAAACAAAGAGAAGAGTAAGGCAGGCTGCCTACCACTCACACTGACTGCAGTTTGCTCTCTCCACTTGACCATTAGCCAACATCCAGAAAAGACCCCTTCAAAGAAAGACCATTTCTGCTTGTCATTTCTTTATTCTGATCTAAAATGTTCTGTGGAAAACAACAGCTCACTGAGGGAACTGAGTGCGCCCTCTGTAAGCTTGCAGATGACACTAAGCTGGCAGGGAGTGCTGATCTGCTCAAAGGTAGGACAGCTCTGCAGAGGGACACAGACAGGCCTCAATGGGCTGCAGCCCAACCAGGTGAGGTTTAACAAGGCTAAGTGCTGGGACCTGCACTTGAGTCACAACAACCCCATGAACACTCCAGACCTGGAGAAGAGTGGCTGGAAAGCTGCCTAGCAGAGAAAAACCTGGAAGTGTTGATTGACAGCTACCTGAAGATAAGCCAGCATGTACCCAGTTGGCCAAGAAGGCCACCAGCATCCTAGCATGGATCAGCAATGGTGTGACCAGCAGAATGGAGGGAAGTGATTGCAGCCTTGTATTCACACACATGAAGCCACATTTCTGGCTACTAGGTTTAGTTTTGGGGCCCTCAGTACACAAAGTACATTTTAGTGCTGGAGTGGGTCCAGAAGGGCAGTGAAGCTGGTGAAAGGTCTGGAGAACAGGTTTGGTGAAGAGTGGCTGAGGTAACTGGGCTCATTTAGTCTGGAGGCTTAGTGAGACATTCTTACTCTCTACAACTCCCTGGAAGGAGGTTGGAGTGAGATGGGTATTGGTCTTTTAAGAAGTGATAGAATGAGAGGAAAAGGCCTTAAGTTGCACCAGGGCAGGTTTAGGCTGGATGTTAGGAAAAGCTTCTTCACCACAAGAGTGGCTAGGCAATAGAACAGGCTATCTGGGGAAGTGGGACCCCCATCCCTGGAGGTGTTAAAAAAAAAAAAAAAAACAACACACATGTAGCCATGCCACTCTGGACATAAGTTAGTGGGCATGGTGGTGCTGGGCCTTAACAATCTTAGAATCATTAAGGTTGGAAAAGACTTCTAAGATTCTATAACTGCCCATCACTGCTCAAATGACTTGGAGCTGTGGTGTGGAAACCCAGTTATGGTACTGATCAGAGTTTTGTGTGCCTCCCAGGTAACAATCTGTTTAGAAAGCAGACTTGTGATAGACTCAGGAGCACCATAAACAAACAAACATGCCAGGCCTGCAAAATCCCCACTGTCAGGTGAAAGCAGTAGGGTTGTTCTCCAGCACAGTGTCCATGTTCACACTTGCACACCTCTGCTCAAGCACTGCTTCAGAGATGCCCTGATTCACAACATAAAACCAAACTCATCCATTGCATTTCAGACATGAGATTGTGTTATTCCTGCCTCCTGCTTTGTGTGACCTCCCAGGTTCAGACTTTGCATTACACAGATGTCACAGTGGTGCTAATCATCTTACGATTTTATACTTCAATTTCACAACTTCATCATCTCTTCCACAAGGGATACTATGTAGGTCAAGAAAATTAGTGATGCATAACAGGGCTCTGTCAAAAACAGACACTAAAAAGGTTTTCAGAACAACTTTCTCAAAAAAACTTTTTAAAACACTGATTTGTATTTCCTAAAGTATAAAGAGTGAAAGCCAAGGAATGAGACTACCTGACTCTACAGTGACCACTACTGGAGAACAGCATCTAAGTCTTACCATTCATGACTTCTAAATGAAGTCATAAATGGTAAGAGGACCCTATTCCAGCCCCAGCTCTATGCACAAGGATGGCTTCTTAAATAAAGCTGCTCACTTCAAACAGAAAGTTTAAAGTTTGGGCCAGAAACAGTCACTTTGCACACTTCCAAGGTGCAACACTTCTCTGCCTCCATGAAACCAACAAACTGGCCAATGCAACTACACAGTATTGACCTTTGTAACAAAGGCAAACATAACTTTCAGAGAGAGCAGAGCCACACCACCTCCAGAATCTGTGTTAGTTAAATCATAAGTAATTTTTAAAAACATCTGGAATAGTCTGCTTCTCCTAAGTTCTCCAAGTAAGCTAAGCTAAAAACAGAATATCTTTACACCTGAGCAAAAAGCTTCAAAAGCACATCTCTCCCCAAAGTAACTTTTTTTCTTGCTTTTCCCCTTGTTAAAGCTGCTACAGTCAACACTGTTGGCTGGGCCCAAAACGTTCCTCCCATTTCCCACTCAGCAAATCTCCACTACATGTGAACACGTGACTGGGCAACATCCTGACAGTCATTCCAGAAGGGACTCTTCACCTGTCACTTCAGCAATGAAGTCCTGTGACCAGTCAGCCTCATTATAATCTGAAGAGACATCACCAGCATCAACTGCTGTAGCCAAGAATTCCTGGGTCCAGTTTTCAGACAGTGCCAGGTCTGCCACACCTGGAGCTAAAAGGAAAAAACACAACACCACAGAAGTAAGAACTGGTGGACTTAAAGGCACAATTTTAGTGATTCAAGCTAGTCCTCGTCATCTCTGATCTTTCCCTTTATTAGAGTAAAATCACAGAAACATTCAATTTGGAGAAATCTCTGGAAGTTGCTAGTGTTCTCTCCGCAAGTTAACACCAAAGCTAGAGGTCAGGCTGCTCGGGGCATTCATTAACTCATTCACCTGTCCAATGCTGGTGACTCTCCAGCCTCCCTAAGCACCAGTTCTCCAGTGGAAGAAATGTTTCTCTACATCTAGTCCCCCTGTTGCCAAGGCCCTGGCTGTGGCTGTTGCAGACAGCAACCAGACACTCTGTGCCTTCCTGCCACTTCAGCTCCTCTTCCCCAGGCTCAGCAAAACTAGCTCCCTCAGCCTCTTACTCCACATATTCCAGTCCCTGAACACCTTATGATTGCCACTGGACTTTTTCCAGTATGCCCACATACTAGGAAGCCCAAATCTGGAAACAATAGTCCAGATAGAATCTTACAAGTGCTAAATAGATGAAAACCCCTCTGCTAGGAGCTTAACCATAACATCAAGACCTTTTCCAGTCCTACACTTATCCTGGCTCCTCTCACCTCTCTGGGGGGCCTGTCGGAAGCTTGACTGTTCAATCTCTTGCATCTCAGCCAGCAGGTCATCCATCTTAAAGGTCTGAGGTGCACGGGACAGTAAAGGGGCATTCTGCTCTTGCAGGAACTCTCCAACCAGCTGCCAAATACAGATACAGATTACAAACATAGCATAGAAGTGAAGAGGCAGAGCCTCAGAGAATGAGAGAAAGAAATGGGCTTTCAGAGGAGAGGACTGATATTGCGTAAGGAGAAAACCAGCTAACAGTGTTGATGAGAAAAGCAGTAAAGATATGCAGCAGTTTGCTCTTACCTCATCTTCAGTGGCCACATCCAGTGGTTTGGATACCTACAGGAATTAATGGACGATTATCCCAACAGCTTTGATCCCATACCCCTCCCCAAAACACAACCCATGACACAATTAATTTACACCTTCCTTGAGCTTAGGCTGTCAGTGTTTTCTTGCACTAGCTGCCTGCTTACACGGAAATGAAATGAGCAGGAACACTTTGAGGGCTATTGTCCAACGCCTTCCAACCACTTTTGGGATCAGGGCGTGTGAGAGTAAAGCAGCCACCACCATCCTCCAGGTGCCCATAAACACAGCTTCCACAAACAGGTCCTCATCACACATTCCAGCAGGACAACCCAAGTGATCCCCTGGCCTCTTTCCCCAGAAGAAAGACAGCAACACTGCACCTCTCTGCAGCAACAGGTGCCCCACGCTGCTCACCCACCCACCCCTTACCAACGCTGACCCACTCGCAGACAGGGCCCACAGCCAAACCCTCAACACTCACAGCTGCAGCTCCGGGGGCTCCAGGGGCCCACGCCAGCGGGCCCTGAAGTCCTTCCTGTCGCAAGGCTTTGTCCTGGGTGAAGTGGCCAGTCAGCTTCATCAGGGGGTTGGAGCCCCCGCACTCCGGTTCCACCAGCTCCCTCATGGCCATGGCGCCAGGCAGGGAGGGAGGCTCGGCGCCAAACCCTAGCAGGCCCGCACCTGGCCCTGGGGCCGCAGAGACACCAAGTGAACACCAGGCGAAGCAATCGTCTGCCGGGGGCGCCGGGTCCCAGCCCAGCTGCCACCCGCCAAGCCCTCCTGCCCTGCGAGCCCAGGAGCCCGCGGGGAACGGCCGGCCTCTGGCGACCGCCTACCCGGGGAGGGAGGGCCCGAGGTCGGCCCAGAGCCGGGACAGGCCGGCACCGGGCTCAGAGACATGCCGCAGCCGCGCCAACTCCCTCCGCCCTGCCCCAGCCCCCGCCCGGCCGACGACAGCAAAGGCCGCAACCCCCCAGCAGAGCCCAGCGCCTTCTCCGGCCACCCAGTTGGCCGGTCCCCGGTCGCAGCCCACACGGGCGGAGAGGCCAGCGCTGCTTCCCCGGCCTGACACCGTACCTGGTGCTGCCGAAGCTCGCTATCCTGACGGAGTAATGGGCAGGGCCATGCCTTAAAGGGCCAGGCAACGGGCGAGCGCCGAGACAGTGTCTTAAAGGGCCAGAGGCTCTGAGGCTGCTTTCCGAGCTTGGTGCTTCTGCAGTGGCCCAGCGCTGATGGCAGCGGAGACAGGCCTGGCAGGTCTGTGCTGCCCACCGCCAGAGCGAAGCGGTGTGTATAGCATACATCCGTGTCACGCAGTGTTCTATCGTCAAAGCGATGTGACAGCGGCGATAGACAAACCTGCTTGTGAGTAGGCTTATGGGCGGGCTGCTGTTACTTGCTTTGGCATCACTAAAATGGTGCTACTGGCAATAAAAGGTTAAAAGTGCCTGCGTTTAGCTGAAAAGCGAGTGATGGCTCCTTTGCGGTTTTCACCCTTCTACACGTGTGACTACAAAGGGACACTGATTTTCCACCTGGGGAATCATTTGAGTTCGATGGTAGCCAGTACTCTGAAGGTCCTGGGCCTGATGGGGACCAGTGACAAAAACGAAGGTTATTTCACTGAGTAGAAATAACTATAGTTAGCCCATAACCGCCAAATCCACTTATTTTGACAAATGCATGTAGTCTGTTTAGCGACACCTTCTCTTCCAAGGCTTGTCTTGCCTCCTTATTCACTAGACCTACTGTCTAGCACCAATCACTCACTTTTTTAAGCACCAGCGTACTGCTAACTTTCATTCATTCATTCCTCGTCTTGACAGTCCCGGCACTTGTCGCTCTGACCTCACAAGCCCTGCCGCCTGTCGGGCCCCCCGGCCTGACTCTCCGGCCGGCCCCTGCCGCTCCCACCGGCCGGGCGCCTCCTCCGGCCTCCCGGGAGCCAATGCGCGGGGCGCGGGCGGGCCAGGCGGCAGTCGGCAGTCGGCGGCGCGGAGCGTGGGTGATAGCACGGGAGAGAGTCGGGCCATGCCGCAGCACAGTGTCCTGCTTCACCTGCTCGCCGGAGGGTGAGTGGAGGTCCCTGCCTCCGGACATACCGCCGGGGAGGCCCGAGGCTGCCCTGGGCCTTACCGGGCTCGCCGCCCGTCCCCCTTCCCCAGGATCCGCGGCTGCGGTGCTCTCTCCCCGGAGAAACTCCGGATCCAGCCTCGGCTCCCATGCTCTGGTCCCCTTACTTATCTTCTGTACCCTCTCCGGCTGCCACCCCGACTTGGCCTCGCCGCGGCATGCCCGCCCGAGTCGCAGCTGCACTTTGCGCCGGGAGCTGTGTGGCGGCGCTGCCGGCAGTGGCTGCCAAAGAGGCAGGGCGGCAGGGGGAGAGGGAGGAAGCTCTGCCTTGCCCCGCGCCAGGCGCTGCCTGCTCTCGGCCTTTCCTTGGCTGAGCCGTAGTCAGATGCAGGCACCGGTGTAGCCACGCAGCGCCGGGGTGAACGTGTAAGTTATGAAGAAGGAGAACTCCCCTGGGAGTCGTGGGGGCTTCACCTGGTGTTTCGTACAGTCCGATCTTGCCGGGGTTTGGGGGGTAAGGGACGTGCGGTGCTGAATGGGGGAATGAAAGGCGTCCTGAGGCCTTCTCAGCGGAGCAAATGGTGGAGCATCGTTGTCTTTAGGAGGGCAGCCAACCCTTCATCATAGCGTGGCTGACATTCTTGCATGTCTTCTCTGGCTTTAAATAGTGTAGCTGATTCTGGTGAGTCAGGCATTCAGCAGGGCCTCTGAATTTGCAGAGTGCCCTTGAGCAAGTCCTTTCTGTCTTCGCCTCTTTAGAAAGCATTTGTCATTTAAGTCTCAAAGCAGTGAGCTTCGAGCTTGTCCTAACGCAGAAGATTTGGTCCTCTGGACTTTGCTGAGCAGCTGCAGAGCTCTCTTTACTAGAGAGCCACCTAACCTCCTTCCAAATTCCACCAACCTGTTGGAGTGCCCGTGACAGTGAGGTCCTCAGTGTAGCATGTGCAATAAATTACAGCATTGAATTGCTCTTAATTAGTGATTTTCCTATCTTCTGCAGCGCATACCTGCAGTCGTTGCACTGCTGGTATGTGCTTACTCTGTTCCTAGTGTTATTTTGTATCTGTTGCTCTCTTTGATTAGGTATCTATTGCTCTCTTTTATTAGTTTATCCTTTGAACTATACAGCCACTATAGCTTAGCCTTTCCTAAAATATTTCTTTCATATTTCTTAGCTCTCTTCTTAAGCTTTTTCTAACCCTCATTTTCCACTTGAGTTCCTGAAAAAAAAACTTTATAAGAGCTTGGCTAGTGACAGGAGCGTTGATAGTGGGAGCCTTGTCAGTCTGTATCCAGTTATGTAATTATCCTTACTTAAAACTCAAGAAATTAATAAAATAATAACAACAGATGTGTAAGAAGTTCAAATTATTACTGCAGTGTGTAGTTTATATCATTTTACCCTATGAAATGAATCTCATTGAGGAAGGAACACTTATTCACTTTCTCTTCTAGTAGGAAAACTGAGAATCATCAAATTAAACCTGTGAGAAGTTTGTTCAGCAAGAGCATAGGGAGCTATTAATCTCTGGTACTCTGGCCACAGGATCTTGGGAGGTGAAAGCATTTTATGTGTCCAGAAAGCATTTAAAAATATGAATGAAAAGAATGCACTGAAGGCTGTTGTGCAGCTTTGCACTGAATATGTTGGAGCAGGTTGAGGAGATCCTAGAGATGAAAACTATGGCTTGCTTCCAGAACAGTGGGAGTTGAGATTTTCTCCTGCTCTTTTGTAGGTGATATTTATGTGCCTGTGTCCTGGGCAAAATAGTTGTGAGCTGCAGATTTGTCTGACCTAGCATTGCTCTTCTTAAATGAAGGTCTTCGTGTAATGGAAGGAGTTGGAAGAGACCTCTAGAGACCACCCAGTCCAACTCCCAAGCCATCCCAGTTTCTGGTTAGCCTAAATAAGGGCTAAAATGTGAAGGTAAACCCTCTCACCTCTGTGCGTGTTCTGCTCTGTAGGATCGTAGAAAAAACGTTAGTGGTGGGGTTTGTATTTTCTTCAATTCATTCTCTTTTTCTGCCATCTCAACCTTTCCAGTTTTCCTTTGAATACCTGAAAGCAGGTGCTGTTTTGTGAGGTAAAATTACCTGCCTCCTTTGATTAACTCTTTTTGCCACTGCTTTCCTCTGGAAGTACATCTTGGACTGGTTGGCAGCTGCTGCTCTTCATCGTATTTTGCAGGAATTGCTTTTGTTCCTGCTCCTAGAGTAATGACTTCAGGGGTCTGGTTTTGAGCATAATGACCCTTGGTGGGTTTTCAGCATTTTCCGGTCAGCTGTTCCTGGTACTCTTGACAATATTTGTCATCCATATATTTTATTGAGGGTAAAATGTTACCTGCTGTCTGTTGGTGGAAAAACCTGAAATTCTTGGGTCTCTTCTAAAATGATGTTTCTAGCCTTCAGCTGGACCACTGCAGTTGGATCCTTTACTGACAGCTGGTTTCAGGGCAGGGGAAGAATGGGGCTGGTACCTTTTTGAGACTTTGTGATCTGATTTTGATCCATTTATCTATGCTATCATTGGTTCTAAAGCTTTAAGTGTGGGCCAGTGAGATCAGGCTCACTTTTGCAGAGCTGAAGTGAAGTTGCCTTTTTGGAATCCAGCTTTTGTTTGGTTAAGTTCCATAAAAAGAAAAGCAACAGTGCAGTGCACACCCCTCCAAGACTGCACAGTACAGAGTGTCTTGTAAGTCTGTATGGTCTGATTCCATACTTCTCTTCTGGCAGAAATCTCAAGTCATAATAACTCTATAACAGCAATAAATTATTACAAATACATTCTTTCTAAGTCCTAGTAGAAATCAGAACTCTTCTAGGCTAGTGGATTTCCCCAGTTCCCCAACATTTCTTAAGCATTTACATCTGTATGCATTATGTCTCTTTCATCAGATGTTTCTGATACTCATAACTGTGGAGCTCTTGTGCCTGCTGATTCTGAAATACTTGTTCTGATGAGATTTTGTTCAATTTTGCCTTCATGAGCTCTGTGCTGAAAACTATCCCTTTGTGGCAAGAATAGGTAATTCTCCATTTCTTCTGAAACAGAAGGATTTTGGAGGCCTGTGTCTTTCATATGATGTAAGCAGCTATCTCGTCATGTGGGATGTGACAAAACATCCTGAAAAATCCTCTCTGGTCTGGCCGTTCAGTTAGAGTGGCTCAGAGGTCCCCCATCACCCTCACTCTCTGACAGCTGCTTAAATGACCACCACACTGAGGAGTAACCATTCCTTTAACTCTTACTATTTCCTTTAAAATTCTTTTCTGTTATCAGTATCATCACTGTATTCAAGGGAGGCTACAAGAAAGATGGGGAGGGACTTTTGACAAGGGCTTTGTAGTGGCAGGATGAGAGGGAATGGGTTGAAGCTTGAGGATGGCAGGTTTAAACTGGAGGTTAGGAAGAAATTCTTTGCGGTGAGGGTGGTGAGGCACTGGAACAGATTGCCCAGGGAAGTGGTGAATGCCCCTCCCTGGAGGTGTGTAAGGACAGATTGGGTGAGTCCTTGAGCAACCTGGTCTAGCGGGAGGTGTCCCTGGCCATGTCAGGAAGTTGAAACTAGATGATCTTCAAGGTCCCCAGTTCGAACCCAAACCATTATATGAAATTATATGAATCTAAAAAATTATATGAATTTATTAATTTTCTTCTAAACTGGAAACTACTCTTCTGTTCAAGAAAACAACAGGCCTGTAAGTCTGGAACTTGTATCAGGCAAGTTAGTAGAAACTGAGATAAAGAGCAGGACTGTTGGACGCCTGAATCAACATGGTCTACATGGGAAGAATCATCATAGTATCTGTAGAAAAAGTCCTGCCTCGTCTGACCTCTGGATCATTCCATGGGCTGTCTTGGTGTGCATGATCAGCTTGTTCACCCAGAGAACCTGAGCCAGGACATTTACTGCTTTGCTTTGGCTTGCTTTTTGAGCAAAGTTCTTTCGTCATGTTCCACCTAATCCCAGGCTCCCACCACTCAGCAAAGCTCCTGAGGGAAACTGCTGCTGGCTGGCCACTCCTCAAGTCATCAGCACTCAGGAAATCTGCAAAGTGCTTGACCAAGCAGTGTGAATGCAATGGAGACGCATAACTAGTTGTTAGCATTGTTAGCTGCAGAACCTTCTAGCTGCCAGATCCTCAGCTTTTGAACTTCACTGCGTTACCCAGGCCTCTCCTGTGTTTTTCGTTTAAGCTGCAGGCAATAGTAAATGAAGAAGGCTTAGGAGCAAAGGCTGTGGGAACAGTGTTGTGCATGCTGAGCTCTGCAGGCAGACCTTTCTGAAAGAATTCTTCAGAATTCCAGCCATGTGCTGCCCTGTTCCATCATATGTAATTCTGTTGATGTACTTTATTTATTCTTCCCTGATATCTTGGGGTTCTTTGGTTGGCTTTTCTTTCTCTGGAGCAGATTGAGGGGGTTTTTAAGCCTCAGAATCATTCGGCTATAGCAGATGTGAACCTCTCGTCATAACCCTCATGCATGGTCGTTCCTTCTGGTACTGAGCATCCTCAAGAACACAGTTGTCAGTCAAACAATTTGAAGAGACAGAAGCTGAGAACTGAATGTAGCTGTTTTGACTTGTCCCAGGGTGGCAGGAAGTGCAAAAGGGCTCTGTGTCCTCTCAGTGTTGCTGAGGTGTGGCTGGACTGATGGATGGGGATCATTCTATGATCCCTGAGTTCCAAACGTAGATTGTCTGCCAAAGGTTAGGGCAGGTGGGGCTGGAGGTGAACCTGGCTATGGGCAGAAAATACAGATCTTGTTTATGAGATCCTGCAGATGCAGGGCTGAATGGCTTACAGATTGAAGACACAGGCAGGCTGTGAGTTGGGAGAGCTTCCTGCTGCCTCCTGATCTGGTGCTGCTGTGGGGAGCGTGAGGCACAGTGCCTGATGATGTCATCAGAAGGCATTGCAGTGAGGTTGGGCAGCAAAAATGTTTGCCCTGAGAAATTCTGACTGCAAAGATCAGCAGCTTTGAGCTGAGGGTCTGCTGAATCCCCGTGGACTTAGGTCTGTTTGTCCCAAACAGCTGAGTGCTGTTTCAGAGCAAAGCTGCCAGGAGATAACCCAAGCTAAAGCCCTTATTGCATTAATCAGTGTCAGAGCAGGAGGTCATGTGTGATGCAGGCAGGGGCACGTAACCTCCTGTCCTAGAGGGGAGAGGTTGTAGATGAGGAGGGTCAGAGTCATTGCCTTGCAGAGGAGTTGTTCTTACACGTGCTGCTATGCCTTAGATGTGGTGGCACAGCTGGAGCCATCCTGACCTGTCCCCTGGAAGTGGTGAAGACACGTCTGCAGTCGTCCCGGCTGACACTGCGGCCTTTGTGCCTCTCGGAGATCCAGCTGCCAGGGGTGAGTGTGAGGCTGATGAACGGCACCGCACCATCTCCTGGAGTGCTCAGGTTGCTCAGGTGAGTAGCACAGGGCAATGTTAGCAGAAAGGTGGGGAAGTTTTGGCCATCGGGTGTGGGGAGAGAGACATGGTGGTAGCACTTGAGCTGAGGCTCTGGAAACTACAAGTGCAGTAGGAAATGCTGTCAGAGCCCAAGTGCATCTACTAACAGCTGATCTGTGCTTTCACCTCTGAGTCTGCCAAGCAGCTTTTGGCACCGTGAGAAATTTCTCAGCTAGTGGTTTGATGAGACCCAGAGTGATGGTATCAGCACAAATAGGAAGAAATGACTGAAAGAGAGGAGAAGTGGTTGAGAGAAGGTGAGAGTAGGGCATGAAAAAAGATAGCGAGTGGGGAGAGGAAGTTACAAGAAGCACTTGTTAGAGTAAAGGAGGAGGAACACGAGAGCCCCATCTTGGTTATGCTGCTAATTTCTCTGCTCACTCTCTCCTGCAGGGACATCCTGGAGAAGGAAGGTGTAAGCTCCCTGTTCCGAGGGCTGGGCCCAAACCTCGTTGGGGTTGCTCCTTCCCGGTAAGCACTGCCTCTGAGGACAGTTCATGTCCTGTACTGTCTATCACAGAACCACAGAAACATCCAGGTTGGAGAAGACCCTCAGGATTACCAAGTCCAACCTATAACCCTACTCTACAAGATTCACCTTCAACCATATCCCTAAGCACCACATCCATACCATCCTTAAACACATTCAGGGTTGGTGACTCCATCACCTCCCTGGCAGCTCATTCCAGTGCCTGACCACACTCTCAGTGAAAAAAAATGCTCCTAATGTACAATCTAAACCTAGCCAGGCTCAGCTGGAGGCCATTCCCCCTTGTTTTGTCTCCAGTTACCTGTGAGAAGAGACCAGCAGCAGCCTTTCCACAATGTCCCTTCAGGTAGTTGTAGACAGCAATAAGGTCTACCCTCAGCCTCCTCTTTTTCAAACTAACCATCTCCAGCTCCCTCAGTTGCCTTTCATAAGATTTATTCCCCAGGCCCTTCACCAGCTCTGTTGCCCTCCTCTGGACCCGCTCTAGCACCTTCACATCTCTCTTGGATTGTGGTGCCCAAAACTGAACACAATACTCTATGTGTGGCCTCACCAGAGCAGAGCCCAAGGAGACAACCATCTCCCTTCTCCTGCTGGCCACAGTATTAATACAAGCCAGGATGCCATTGGCCTTCTTGGCTGCCTAGGCACACTGCTGGCTCATATTCAACTGTCTGTCTATTACAACCCCCAGATCCCTTTCTGCCAGGCAGCTCTCCAGCCACACTGCCCCAAGCCCGCAGTATTGCTTGGGGTTGTTGTGACCCAAGTGCAGAACCTGGCATTTGGCTTTGTTGAAACTCATCCCATTAATGTGGGCTCATTGGTCTAGCCTATGCAAGCCTCTCTGAAGAGCCTCTCTACCCTCATTCAGATCAACACTGCCACCTAACTTGATGTCATCTGCAGACTTCCTGATGACACTCTCCTGAATCAAAGTCATCAATAAAGATGTTAAAAAGTGGTCCCAACACAGATCCCTGAGGAACACCACTAGTGCCCAACCAACAGCTGGATTTAACTCCATTAACCACCACTCTCTGGGCCCTGCTGTCCAGCCAGTGCTTTATCCAGGAGACAATGTGCTCACCCAAGCCATGAGTAGCCAATTTGTCTACAAGAGTTTTGTGGGGAACAGTATCAAAGGCTTTTTGAAAGTCTAGGAATACAACATTGACAGCCTTTCCCTCATCCAGTAGCTAGGTCATCTTGTCATAGAAGGAGATCCAGTTGGTCAGGCAGGACTTGCTCCTAATAAACCCATGCTGACTTGGCCTGATCCCCCAGTTGTTGTCTATATGATGAATGAGGGTATTTGAGATGACCTGCTCCGTGACCTTCCCTGGTACCGAGGTCACACTGACAGGTCTATAGTTTCCCAGATCTTCCTTTCTTCTCTCCTTGTAGATAGCCATTACATTTACTACCTTCCAGTGCATTGGCACCTCCCCAGTTAGCCAGGACTTCTGGTAAATAATGGAAAGTGGCTTGGCGAGCACATCTGCCAACTCCCTCCGCACCCTCGGGTGCAGCCCATCCAGCCCCACAGACTTGTGTACAACTACGTGGCACAGCAGGTCAGTGTCCACTTCCTCATTTATAGTCATGTTGCAATTCCCCTCCCTGACTCCTGCTTCACAAGCGTGGGTGCCTAAGGGACCTTCCTGACAGTTACTGCTGCACACACTGAAAGCAGGCTGTGCCTTGTGCTCATTGTGCCAGCCGTTCACACAGACATCTTCCATACCCTCTGATCATAGTTGTAAGATTAATATAATTGCTGTGGGCCTAGCATAAATGAGACCTGATGTCTCATCAGACAAAACTGTGCTAGGCCCAAGAAAAGCTAGAGTGACACCCCACAAGCAGTGCTATCTTTGCCCCTCATGTGTGAGCTGTAACCTCTGCTTTCTTTCTTTCCAACCAGGGCTATATACTTTGCTGCCTACTCTGGTGTTAAGGAGAGGCTGAATACTGTCCTTGCGCCAGAGTCCAAGAAGGTACACATGCTGTCAGCAGCCTGTGCAGGTGAGCCTTTTCTGTCCCAGATTGGAGTCAGGGGATCCTTCTGTCTGAGGTGTGAACAGGGTTAACTCCTTTCCTGTTGCTATGCCTGTCAGTCCTGTTCTGTCTTCTGAAATTTTCTTCCTCCACACCTGGAGCACTGAGTTCCTTGGGTAACCAAAACATTTTCTCACTCTATGTTCTTCTGAGGATAATCTTCAAGTCTAGTCTTTGCCCCTTCAGCTTCTGTCAGAAAAGTAGCTACATTCAGAAGGCAATAGGGAATTTAGAGCACTCACAGAATCCTTTTTCTTTGTGTATCCCCATTCTCTAATAGAATCTTCCACTCTTGCAAGTTTAGCCCATTAGTTCTTGCCTCTTTGTAACCCCGTGGTCTGTGGTAGAGTTATGCTGGAGGCAGAGGAATTATTTACCACCAGACAAAGGTTGCAGTGGGGAGGAGAATCAGTCTGGCCTAAACATCTCTTCTCCCAGGGGAGCTCAAGGTCATTCTTACATTGCAAATGCCTGCAGCTTGCCAGGCAAAATTCAGAGAGCTGACAGATTGGCACCTCCTCACAAGCTGTCAGCATGGTCCTGGCGCTCATGGTTGTCTTCTCTTCTCCAGGCATTACCTCTGCCACACTTACCAACCCCATCTGGTTAGTGAAGACCAGGATGCAGCTGGAAGGCAGGTAAGGGAGGTTGGCAGTGCAGAGCCATTCTGTAAAACCAGGCCTGATTTGAGGGTGGGGATGGCTTGGAGTCTGTGACCTATCTCTAGGACACAGGTCTTCAAGGCCTGCTGGAGAACAGTCGTAGCAGTTCAGTGCAGTAATTCAGTTGAGTGGAGCAGTGTGTCCTCTTGCAGGGTGAAGGGGGAGGCGGCCAGCAGCGCTCTGCAGTGTGCCGTGCACGTGTACCGCACCGAAGGGCTGCGCGGCTTCTACCGTGGCGTCACCGCCTCCTATGCTGGGGTGTCAGAGACCATCATACACTTTGTCATCTATGAAGCACTGAAACAGCATCTGAGAAGCAGCCACCATTCCCTTTCTGCACCGCTTACCCTTGCACCAAACAGCCAAGATTTCTTTGGGCTAATGGGAGCTGCTGCCGTCTCCAAAACCTGCGCCTCATGCATTGCGTATCCACACGGTGAGTGAGTCCGCTCCTGGCTCCTGCTCCCCTCAGGCCTCGTCATGCCTGCAGGATCAGCCTGTTGATGCAGTTTCCCTCCTTGTCTCTCCAGAAGTGATCCGGACACGGCTGCGAGAAGAGGGCTCACGGTACCGCTCCTTTGTGCAGACCCTGCAGCTTGTGGCCCGTGAGGAGGGGCCCTTGGCTTTGTACCGAGGGCTCCTGGCACACTTGATCCGACAGATCCCAAACGTAGCTATCATGATGGCTACCTATGAACTCATCATCCAGCTGGCCTCTTCCACCTTATAAGCCTGCTGGGGCTGCTGTAGAGGTGCAGGGACCTCATGCTGCTGGGGCTTGGTGGTTTCCATGCTCCGAGGTGGTGATTTTCAGTGTACAGTGGTACTGGGTCAGGTATAGCATTCTCAGGACAGGAGACTACTTTGTGCCAAGCTTCTGGCTCCACTATGCACAATGTAGCCTTTCTTCTTTCTGGAGACCACAGATGACTCTGGTGCTTCAAGATGTGAGAGCACTAGTCTGGCAGCACCTGCTGTAAACTCCCTGTGCAAAATAAGGATGTGGGACTCGCTGGGAAGGAGATGAGGGTTCAAGTGTAAGAGTATCTCAGCCAGCCTTGGCCTCTTCACTTCTGTTCAGACCCAGAAACAACCATGTGCGGGCACAGCTGGACACAAGGACAGGCCAGAACTGAGACATCTGAGAGAGCTGCAGCAGAGATCTTCTGAGACCTTTTGTGCCTTCAGAGGGGCTCTTTCACTCTTGCCTGCTGTGCTGCCTTCCTGCCCCTAAGGAGGATTTCTCAATCTTGGCTGCCAGCATGTGTCTGATTGCAGAAGCTTCTGCTGAGTCCTTAATGTGTTGCAGTCAGTGCCCAGTGTCAGGCAGCTGCTGGCCTCATTTCATCTTACAGGATCTGAATAATCAGGGCAAGTACATCAGGTGAGGAAGCATGACCTGCTATGAAAACACTGCCCTGACAGATAGGCTGCTGGGTTCACAGCCATGTGTTGCCATTGTCTGTTGTGTTTCCACCTCCTCCTTCCCTCTGAAGTGCTGGGTCTGTTCTGCTACAAGCTGGAGGCCCTGGTATGAAAAATGCTTGTAAAAAAAGTGGATGATGTGAGAGGATGGGTGAAGATGAGAATTTATCCCATTTCTGTTGATCCACCAAGTGTATGAAAAAGCCTTGTGTGTTCTGTCATGGAAGAATTCAGTTTGCTGCATATGACAGGCTGGGCTGCCTTCCCATCTTCTGTGAGGTCCTGGGCCCATCTCCTGGGCTGTGCTCAGGGATGTCCAATGATATGACAGGCAACAGGTGCAAGCTGGAGCAGAAGAGATTCCATGGGAACATAAAGAGAAACTTCTTCACTGTGAGGATGCCAGAGTCCTGGAACAGGCTGCCTAGAGAGGCTGTGGAGTCTCCTTTTCTGGGGCCATTCCGAACCCACTTGGATTTGTTCCTGTGTGACCTGCCCTAGGTGATCCTGCTCTAGCAGAGACATTGGAGTGGATGATTTTTTGAGGTCACTTCCCACCCCAACCATTCTGTAATCCAGGAGAAGGCTACATTCTGTTTACAAAGATTTTACCTGGAAATGGCAGGGGTCAGGATTGATGGTTTTGTCTTCTATGATAAAAAACTGTAACCCTCCACAAGACAAGGCTAAATCCAAGCTCTGGACAATCCCCAGTCTCAGGTGAGAGGCTACACTGACTGTTTCTTTCCCTAGTTGTAGTGAGAAAGTGGAGGACCCCTGCAGGTTTTACTTGAAATCCATTTATTTTAAAATCAGCTTTGTCTCCTGCTCCTTCCCCCCGGTCCCTCAGCCTGGCTGGCAGTCATGACAGTTCTACAAAGCGACACAAGCTTGCAGTGATTTTTTTTTTTTGGTGGGTTTTTCTTTTTGCATGAAACAAGAATAAACCTTGAATGACAACATTGAAAAAATATACAATATATATAGAGAGAGTATCTGGGGGGGGGTGGGAGGAGACCCCACTCTGAGCCTTGTGGCTGGCTTCTCCATCCACATTTCTGTTCTTTCCTTATCCTCACAGTGTGAACTGTGCCACTGTCGGGAACAGGGGCCCCGACACGTGTTCCTGGAGAGCCAGATGAGGGGGTTAGTGAGTGTGAGGAATGTCCACAATGAGAATGGCAGAAGAGGACCACGGGAGGCAGAAATGACCAACGAGGGAGGAGTGCATGTGTACACCATGGGGGAAGGAAGAAGTTACAGTGAGACGACTCCTCCCTCCAGCCACGTCCAGGGGGAGATCGGTGGGACGGTCTGAAGCTACTAGTAGCGGTGAGAGCCATCGCCTCTGCCCATGATGTGTCGGTTACCCAGGTCGCTGCTGTCGAGGGAGTCGGGCGTCTCCGAGTCCGTGCTCTCCTCCTCCTCCTCCGGGCCCGCCGCAGCTCTGCCCTTGCCGCTCTCTGCTGCCCTCTCCTGGCAGCTCTCGTAGGACTGGGGAGGTGAGACAGGGGTAAGAGAAGGCTCTAGCAACCCGGCTGCCCCCAGCCACTGCGGCTGCTCCTCACCTCCATGGGGTTGACGATGATGGTGAGGGCTGAGTCGTCCCAGAACATATCACCTTCTTTGCCTCCGGGGCTGGTGTGTCCCCCGTCGGTGGCTTCAGGGCCCTCTTGGCCCGCTCCACGCCGGTGCAGGGAGTGGATGCGCAGGATGCCCAGGATCACCATGAGTGCGAGGAAGCCCACACACACCACAATGATGACGGTGGCAGCATTGGGGACCACTGTGGAAGAAGAAAATGGGAAGGTATGGTCAGAGGCTGTCACAGAAATGTGCGTTTCCAAGCTGACCTGCAGGAATGGGTGCTCCTGAGCAGAGCTCAGGTTTTTGGTCTAAGCAGGCATATATCCTGACTTTTCTGTGCCACTGAGTACAGGCAGTTCCTGCCTTCAGCTGCTGCGTTTTCACTTGAAGTTTGCAGAGTTTTGCAGGTTGTCCAGGTCAAGGTGTCCTCTGTCACCAGCCCACCTGTAACTCTGCACACCGTTATCTACAGAATCCAGTCAGCAGAATCCATTGCACAGCATCCATGTATATCCCTCTCCTGGAAGGGAGAAGTGTGTGCTGGGGGGAGCTCCTGAGGGCACTAGGATGACTTTTAAAGTGCAGTCAGTACAGAAAGGAGGCCAAAAGAAGTCTGCTTCGCACAAGGCAGGTGTGAGGGCTATGATGGCCTAACTACTGCCACAGTCAAAGCCTGGTCTCTCTACAGGAGAAAACTTGAAACTCAAGCCTTCAAGCCAACCTCTCACCCCTGCTGTAGGCCTGGAAGCTGAGCCCTGACTGCCCAGCTAACCTCCTTCCCTGGAAAATTTATCCAGGCCCTGTGTGGATTTGTTGTACAACAGGGGCAACTTTATTGCTGTGCTCGGAGCTGGGGAAGGGGCTGACAAAGGCTGGGTTTTGGTGCTGTCCCAGCACAGACGTGGGCTGTCCCTGGAGTGGCTCAGTGCCAGCTGCAACACTGGACCAGCCTGGGATCAGCAGCTGCAGGAAGCTGCAACAAAAGCTTGTGGCAGTGGTGCTTTCCATATTCTTTCCAACAGGGGACTAAAAGCAATGCAGGGTCTCTGTAACAGTTCTGGAGCTTTCACAGCCTAAGAGGAGCCAGCTGGACTGCAGTCCTGCTTGTGGCTGCCAAGACAACCCAACAAATGTAATCTCTGGCTTTCGGGCTTTTCTCTCCTCTGGTTTGGGGCCAAGAATCTTCCTCATGTCTGTGTGGTGCTAGCTCCTGTATTTTTCTGCCTTGTTATCTACTACTGAGTCACATTTCTTTTTTAGACTAGTGGCCATCTTGATTATTTTGTTTCTCTCCTGCTGTCGAAGCTTTTTTCTGAAATTACATTTCCCAAACCCACACAGCAGCTCTGTGTGGTGCAGCATCAGCCTTGGTAGAGTAAGAGTGATTGGACTCAATGGTCTTAAAGGACTTTCCCAACTGAAATGATTCTGTGATTCTGACTGAAATTGTACCAGCTGTTCTTTTTAGACCTCAGGTGTAGAATTCAGATTGCTTCTACATCAAGAGAACAACACAGCAGAGAAGGAGGATTGTTGCACCACGTTCTAAGTCACAGTTTGACACAGGCTGCAACCCATTTGTAAGTGACAAACAGGATAGGACAGGACAGTCTGATGAGAATTTGTTAACATGGCTACAGGGAAAATGCTATAGATTCTACCAAGATACCAGAAATCAACATCCTGACCTAAAGCAATAGCTTCAGAAGACAGTGTGACATACTTGGGTTGTTGTGGGTGCTTGCCAGACTGTGGCCAGACAGCTCTGGGGGTAAGTGGTGGCCTCGGTGCACAAACTGCTGGGAACTCAGCATGTGGTTGGGATGAGCAGCTCGGTTCATGTTGTGGAGGACGTTCACCTGCAGAAAGAACAGAGAGACTGAGCCCTGTGTTGGTGGTGCACTCTACACTGTCTGTATTCCTGCTCTCCAGGCATGCACGAGCAGCTGTGTGCATGCACTGATCTGGTACCTCAACAGTGAACTCATTGCTGGAGTAGCGTCCATTCATCTCCGTGCAGGACAGGTGAAACTTCCTTTCATAGAGAGCAGCCCCATGGTTGATGTGGTAGGATACCTGGTGCAGGATTTCCTCATAGACTGCAATGCTCTCCACACCTGAGGTGAGAGAATTGGTGTGGGCTCAAAAGGCTTCTTCTTCAAACTCATCAGGCATCATAAACCTGTAGCAACTAGGAGCTAGAGAGGACTACAAGGCAGTGCTGGGTTCATTAATTTTGGGAAGGGAACGGAATGTTGGACCAATCCACAGCCTGTGGGATGCGGTGTCCCCCAGGCATATCACACAAAATGCTGCTGCCACCTGAAAACACCAAGCCCCAAGGATTAAAGTGAGGAGGAATGACAAATTGTTCCCTCTCAGAGCCTCACAAACTGCACCAGCATCTCTCCAACACTGAGTGTTTCTGCCAGCCATGACTGAGGCAGTGAGAGATATAATCAGACAGCTATGGCCTAGGAGAGGACTCACCTGAGATGGTCAGGTAGGCAGAGGTGTTGACAAGCTCCAGGCCTCGCTGCTGCAGCAGTGCCCCATCCAGGAGCAGATACTCCCTCTCTGGGTCCAAGTCATCTCCTACCAATGAGATCTCGCAGCCGTCCAGATTGTGCACAATCTCATCTGACATTCGTGTGTCTGTCACTGAGAGGCAAAGACAACAGCTCCAGAAAGGCAAGCAGTGGTCAGTGAAGGCACAACACACTCGGTGGTACCCACTCAAAATACTCATGGCTGGGATTTCTCTGGCTAGCACTGCCCTTGAGTAAAATCACTGCCAGTCTAATTATGTGTTGGAGAATCACTGAATGTTAGAGGTTGGAAGGAACCTCCAGAAATCCTCCAGTCCATCCCCTCCTGACAGAGCAGGATCACCTAGGGTAGGTCACAGAGGAACACATCCAGGTGGGTATGGAATGTCTTCAGAGAAGGAGATTCCACAACCTCTCTGGGCAGCCTCCTCCAATACTCCATCACCCTCACCACACAGAAGTGTCTTCTCATGCTGAAGTGGAACCTTCTGTGCTTGTACCCATTGTTCCTTTTCCTATCACTGGACACGAACAAAAAGAGCCTGGCCCCTTCATCTTGACACTCACCCCTCAGATATTTATAGACATTGATAAGGTCCCATCTCAGTCTTCTCAAGACTCAACACCCCCAGGGCTCTCAGTCTTTCTTCACAGCAGAGATGTTCCAGTCCTTATACCCTCTGTTGGAATCTCTCCACCAGATCCCTGTTTATCTTAACACCAAGGAGCCCAAAACTGGACACAGTATTGCAGGTGTGGTCTCAGTAGGGCATACCAGAGGGGAAGAAGTCTCCCTGGTTCTGGTTATTTATGCACATAACAAAGTAATTTCCTTTTGGAACAGCTGTTAGCAGGCTGGGCAGTGCTGACAACCTCTGCCATGCGTTCCTACACTCTCAGTGCTTCTGAAAGCTCCTCCCCATCTCACCACTGCTGGTTACCATAGTTGAGATCTGATCTCTAAAATGACAACCACCTTCAATGACTAACTGCTTGTAGCATGGCTAAGCCAAACCTGCTCTTTGTGTCAAGAAACTCAGCACTATATGAGGAGAGCTTAAGCTGCTAAACAGAAAGCTGCAAGCAATTAGCAGGAGATGAAAAAGAAGTGAAAGGCCACTGAGAGCATGGAATGCAGAGAAGTCATCTGAGGATGATGGAGAGAAACTGAGATACACTGCAGAGTGTGAGGAAACTGACTGGGGAATTCACAGGAATGGCTGAGGAAGAGATGTGGGGGTGGGACGAAATAACAAAAGCAGGAGAAGGAAGCAGGCAGAGACTAAGTAGAGGAGTGGAGAGGCTACCAGGCAGGACGTCCATTCAGTGCTGGGTTCAGTAAAGGGAAGTGTAAGAGAAATGTAGAAGGGATTAGGAATGAGCAGCCTGGGAAGAAGAGAAGGGGGAAAAAAAAAAAAAAAGAGTAGAGAGCAAAGCAAAGACAGTGAGTGGAAAGCAAAGAATAGGGAGGAGCAGGAAGGGATAAGAGGCGATTAGCCTACATGCTGCCAGACAGTGTGCCCTGCTCCTGCACTTGGGAAGTCTCCTTCAGGTAATGAGGGGCCCTGCTATCTCTGCAGGACAGCAGCTCATGGACGTCTTCCCAATTTGTTTCTTACACCTCACCCAGTAATCCACTCACCAGTACCATGCCAACTCTCATCCTTCTTGGCCTCCACCTGGTGAGAAATAGAGCAAGTGATCTGGAGGCTGGGGAAGAGGGGGACTCCATCAGGAGCCTCCAAGTCTGAAGCAGGATGAGCAAAGTGGGTATTGCCACTCAACAGGATCTGGGGGGCATCAGGCTGTAGCACCACAACATAACCTTCCACATCAGGAATGGAGACACAGGACTCTTCACTGAAACACCTGAAGGAGAGCAGAAGAAAGCATCAATTGTCCTAAGCTTCCACCAGCAACTCTGTAATAGAAACACTTCCTGCCCATCACTGCCACTGAAGGGAACAGCCTTTTTTTTTTTGTTGTCTTCCTACAGCTTCCCTACAGCCTGCTGTGCAAGGCAGAGAGGGGTGGCAGGAATGACATCACTGGATCACATTCACACAGCACAGAGAAAATTAAAACTAGTCCACACGTCTGAAATACCATGAGTGAAGGTGGAAGTTCTGCCACCTGCACAGAGCTTAAGGTTACAGTGCCTACTTGGATACTGAGGCCATCGATTAGAGGTGAAGCAGTGTAACTTTAGTCAGAGGAAAGGTAACTGCCCTGCTGAAGCTAGCCCGAGGTGCTGCTTTGTCCACTCACTTGACAGCAGTGGTGAGCCTGAGCGGCCGGACACCAGGGGTAGCGAAGCGCAGGGAGTTCATGTAGGCCACGTGCTGGATGGCATGGTTGAAGGTTTCCACATCATCACCTTCCAGGGTGAGCTGGGACTGAGAGGGGTTCACATGAACCTACAGGAGGAAAATAAGACAGTGCTTAGGGTTCTTTGGCAAATCCGAGAGTCCAGGCTACTAGAGAGACACAAAGGAGAAAGGCGGGGAGTTCTCTGAGGTGGAGGAGCAGGCAAAGTTTTGGGAAACAAGGCTGGGGAGGAGAGTGGAGGAGACCCATGCAAGCTGGGCAGGTGGGCATACCTTCATCCCTTTGCCCAGACTGTCGAAGTCACTGTAATCAAGTCCCTCACGGCAGGCATACAGGCATTCAATAACCTCCCGGCTCTCCAAGCTACCAGGGCGCACAGTGAAGCCAGCCAAGTAACCATGGAAGTAGTGGTGGATCGACAGAGGATCTCCTGAGGGAAACATGGGAGGTGGAGGGTGTGAGAGACACGCCAAGGAGACAGCGAAGCCAACAAAAGCAGCAGTGGGAGAGACATCACAGATGTTAAGGGAAGTAGAGAAGGACATGGGCCTGGAAGTGCCAAGACAATGGAAGTAACGGTGTGATAGACATATAGATGTTGAGAGAGGTAGAGAGACAGTGATGTACAGGACATGGAAGAGCCAAGACAATAGGACAGGCTGCGCTGAAGTAAGAAAATTTTAAATGGGAAAAACGTGAGAACCAGACCAACAAAGACTGGGGCAGTGAATGGTGGGTAGCATAGAGAAGGTTCTGCCAAACTGATAAATGCCAGATGGAAACAATTTCTTGTCCCCTTCTCACTCTGCTTCCTGTGAGGGCTTTTAGAAGAAACTCCACATTCCATAGTTAGGGATGAGGTGACATCTTCTGATGTCTCTAGTGGCTATTGTTTTCTTCAGAGACCAACTTTAAACAGGCACAAGGACTCTTTCTCGACATGAAAAGCATACTCCAGCTCCCAAAGCAGGCCATAGGCCTCCTGCCAGCCTTTTCATGCTCCACAGATACCAAGGTAACAAGAGTTTTCATCCCAGTATGATGGGAAGTAGCAAGACAGGATTGGGACAGGCGTATGTGGAAGATACCATGCAAGAGGTGATAGTCATGCCCAACGAAGAGGAGAACCATCTTCTTTCTTCTCCCTACCTTGTACAGCATCAGTGGAGTTCTCATTTCCCTTCATTTTCTCTTTGTTTTTCTCATCTGCAAAAGGAGAACATCCAGAGAAGCAATGAGGCACTGGAAGAGGCCAGGCAAGAATCTCCTGGCAGTGCCTGTGTGTCCAGGTCAGCAGAACAGCTCTGGAGTCATGCGCCAGGCAATCCACCCCTCATCCCCAGAGACAACATACTGCAGGTGGAAGGGGGCAGAGTTGACATCCTGAAGGGGAGGATGAGACTGTTGGATGAGTAACTGATCCAAGACACAAAGCCAATGAGATCTATTTTGGGAATTAACTGGAACACGGAACATAGTTCTAGCCATGTTTGCAACAAGCCATGTTCTAAAGATTTGTTTAAAACTCTGATGGCTCCAGAAGGGTGTCCCAAGCTGATTAGTATTTGTTGGTTGCAAAAAGCCAATCACAGAATGGCTGAGGTTAGTAGGGACCTCAGAGATCATCTACTCCAATCTCCCCATCATGGGCATGGACACCTCTCAACTAGATTTGGCTGCTCAAGGCCTCATCCAGCTTGGCCTTGAACACCCCCAGGGAGGAGGCATTCACAGCCTGCCTGGGCAACCTGTTCCAGAATCTCACCACCCATGTACTGGAGAACTTCTTCCTAAGATCCAGTCTAACTCTGCTCTCCCCCAGCTTCAAACCATTCCCCCTTGTCCTGTCTCCAGACACCCTCATAAAAAGTCCCTCTGCAGCCTTCCTGTAGGATCTCTTCAGGTACTGGAAGGCAGCTCTAAGGTCACCCCAGAGTCTTCACTTCTCCAGGCTGAACAACCTCAGCTACCTCAACCTGTCCTCACTGCAGAGGTTTTCCAGCCCTTGGATCATCTTTGTGGCCCTTCTCTGACAGAGCTGTGGGAAGATCCCTGACACAGAAGCAGGACTGCAGTAAAGATCTGAGCTTGCTAGGAAGTTCTGTGGGAGTGAAGGCAAGCAGTAGGCAAATTCCTTCACTTCTGTCCTGCTTCAGGAGAATTGAAAGACCTGGGGTATGCAGCCTCACATCTCCACAGAACAGGTTTCAATCTAGTAGTGGCTTAACTATGTCCTCCAACCCAGTTCCTCTACAGAATGACTTGTAACTTCTTCATACAGACCTTGAAGACACAGAAATCCCCAGCAGCCACAGCACAAGGAGTTCCACCTAATACACCTTGATAAAAACAGCAGCACCTGAATGGGGTAGAGTGTCCACTGTGTTCTTCCTGCAAGCTGGTTATGCACTGCATGTTCTACAGTTGTCCATAAAGCAGCCAATGACACTTGGCCCTGAGCTACTGTTACTGCTGTGGGCTGCTGGCTCGGTCTGTGAGGAAGAGGCCACCCTGGCTTTGGTGTTGTGGAGGAAAGATGACTGCAGTGTGGTTTACATCACTTCATATTGTGTGGGGTTTCTTTCACCTCTTCTGGCTCTCCCTCCACTTCTTCTTTCCCACTGTCAAGATTCAGGGAGTGGGCACTCACCAGTCCAGCATGCTCCAATCATGAGCAGGGGCTCCTGCCGCGGAGGGTGAATGAGGCCATTGTCATGGATGAGGGCAGGGTCATAAGAGACACCATCCACGTAGAGCGTGACAGTGGGGAACTCCAGGTTCAGGGCATAGTGGTGCCATTCATCATCACAGACCTGTGGCAGACAGCAAAGGAAGGGGTCAGGAAAGGAGTGAAGGAGAAGGGACATGGAGAAGCAGCAAAAGCTTCCTCACCTGCTCAAGCTTCCAGAGGAATTTCACAGGCCTGGCACTTTCCAGCAACGGCCAGTAGAGGAAAGCAATCCGGCAGCCATGCACAGCCAGGGAGTAGTGGGAATAGCCATCCTCTGCCAAGGACAAGCAGAGGAGTTAGGGCTTATGCCACAGAGCCATGTCACTAGCCAGGGCCCAGAGGCACACTGCTGCCTGCGTGGCTGGCGCTCAGCAAGGCGTGCTCACAACACCAGCAGCACCTGAAAAAGCTGAGCTGCTGAGGAGGGACCTCTGACCAGGTCCGGCTCTGGAATGCAGGAGATTTGCCCCTTCTGACGAGTTTAAGGCAGAAATGTCCCCAGTCCAGGAAAAGGGCCTCACCACTCTGCAGCGTGCTGCAGATCACCGTCTCCTCTTCCCGCCTGCCCTTGCCGGGCACCACAGCATGTTTCATCCACACAGACAAGGTGAAGTGGTCACTCAGCCCTGCCTGGGCACTCAGCCCATTCACCACAGGCACCTGGGCAGCCTGGCTGCCATTGAACCAGTAGATGAGGCTGCTGTCCTGGCTGTAGTGCACCGAGAGCCGTGCAGTCCAGTTCGCTGTGGGGCTAGGCACCGGCAGCAGGTCAATCTCTCCTGAGGCAGCACCTGCCCAAGAAGGGAAGAGTCAAGAATGTCAGCAAAGGAGGATATAAGGAGCCTGAGAATTGGGGAACAGAAGAAGAGGACTCATTGTAACATCCCAGAGCACAGGGAGAGGAGGAGCTGCCAAGAAGCCGCCTTCCTCTGGAGAAGGGTGGTGACTTTTCCATCTGTGCCTCATGAGGGAACTCCCCACAGACTCTTTACTGGGGCAGCACACAGAAACCTCTTGCCCAGCAAGGAAAGCATACGGAGCCCCTCACAGATACAGGCAGGGTGGCCACTGCCCCTCAAGGCAGCACGCAAGCTAGGGGTTCATCCAGCCTTACTGACCACAGAAGCTGTGCAGAACGTGTCCCCCAGCACCTCTGCTGCATGATGGGGCACAGAGCTACCCTGGGAAACCTGGCAAGGGAAGGAGCAGGGTGCTGTGCCACAGCTGCCCTAGGCCCAGAACACAACCAATTCACCGCAGAGTTTGCGCAGCGACTTCTCCGAGTAGTTGTCGCGGTCACAGCCCTTGGCCACGTGGTTTGTCTGCAGCTCCACCGTGGCTTGGATGTTCCACAGGGGTTCATCACAGGTCTCCAGGTGAATGCTGGGGAAGAGTGCCAGGCTGCCTGCACCCGGAGTGTACTCAATCCTCTTGTTCCAGCCTGAGGAAGAGTGAAAGTGAAGGGTTAGGGCCTGCCAGCCACCCATGGACAGAATATTTCTCACACATTCGAGTGGCATCCATGAACTAGCCCAGAAACTGAGATCTTTGGCCCTTTCCGTGTTGAAAAGACAACTTTGTGCAGCTGCTGTCAGTGCAAGGGAAGATTTCTAGGAAGCACAGAGTCTAATCTTCTACAGCTAATACCAGCATAGCATTACATACTGGATTGTCAGCCTCTCTTATCAGGCAGAGTAGATATCTAGCTCTGTTGATTTCCCCTTCATTCCATTAACTAAGGTGAATCTTTAGGCAGACAACACCTCTGGAAAAGCCAAACATCCTCAGGATGAGGATGTGTCCAACTCTGAAGCTCTCAACACAGGAAGGACATGGACCTGATGAAGAGGGTCCAGAGAAGGACCATGAGGATAATCAGAGCGTTGGAGGAGCTCTGCTACAAGGACAGGCTGAGGGAGCTGGGGTTGTTCAGCCTGGGGAAGAGAAGGCTCCAGGCAGACCTAGCAGCAGCTTTCCAGTACATGAAGGGGGCTGCAAGAAGACTGCAGAGGGACTGTTTGCAAAGGCCTGCAGTGACAGAATGAGGGACAGTAGTTTGAAATGAGAGCAGAGCAGATTTAGACTGGATGTTAGGAACCAGTTCTGCGCCATCAGGGTGCTGCAACACTGCAACAGGTTGCCCAGGGCGATGGTTGAGGTCCCATCCCTGGAGATACTCAAGGTCAGGCTTGGCCAAGACTGTGAGCAAGCTGATCTAGTGGAGGATGTCTCTGCTGACTGCAGGTAGATTGGACTGGATGACCTTTGGAGATCCCTTCCAACCCAAACCATTGTATGATTCTATGAGCAGCCCCAAAACCAATCTACATCAAGCACAGTCTGTGAGCCTTAGTAATTCACATTAATCCAAGGACTGATTTCCCAAAGCTGGCATTGCCTTTCTGTGGCTTTGCAACATACTTAGATGTCTGCTGCATCTCCCTAGGTGGGGCTGATTGGTTAGGGCCAAGGCTGAATCATACCTATGGGCATACAGATTTACAGATGTACACATAAACATCTGGAATGAGCAGAACTGCTTCAGCAAAAGCAAAGGGAAAACCTAACTGAGTCTGGAGGTTTCATACCCTGCCAGCTGGGCTTGCAGGTGGGTTTCACCTGGATTTCCACTTCAGCATCATTAGAAGACCGCTTCTTTCCACAGTCATAGGCTGTCACTGTGAATTTGTAGAGACGATCTCCACTGTACTGCAGCTTCTCTGTGTTCTCAATGTTCCCTGGTTGGCAAAGCAAAGAAATGAAGAGGGAAGAAAGTCTCCTCAAAGATACTTCTTCTAGAAATCATTCTCACTTGGGATCAGCCAAAAAAAAAAAGTGGAGTCTCCCCCATCCACTGCCACTCTACAGTGGCACAAAATGGCTGCTTTGTGCCTGCACCAGAGGTCAGCAGTGCTCAAAGATTCACACAGCACAGCTCTGTTGGCAAACAGGCCTGGCAGAGGGAGAGCAAAGCAGGAGAGGGAGAGTGATCTGGGAGGTGTGGATTCTTACCATCATTGTCAATCAGAAAGGGAATGTTGGGGGTCAAGATCTCATAGTAGCAGATCTGGCTGTACTGCGGCGAGCAGTCTCCATCGATGGCCTCCACACGCAAGATGCGGTCGTACAGCTTGCCCTCGGTCACTGCCACATGGTACAGCTTCTCCACAAAGACAGGAGCAAACTCATTGACATCATTCACCCGAACGTGCACTGTGGCCCTGGTGCAGGAAAACAGCACTGTAATTGACCGGCTGACGAGGAGCCACCACCTCAGCTGCACTCTAAGAGCACCAGGCTGACTTCCAGTTGTTCCTGGTCCTTGCTTGTAAAGACACCTTGGTTTCAATGGTGGCACACAGAAGCTTGGACAATGGTTTCCCACCCCAGAGAAAGAGCAAGTGGCATGATGATGTAATCTAGATCTCCTGCCTATATACAGCACCATAAAATACTACCCTTAGTCACAACTGTCAAGCAGCCCAAATTTCACCCCTGCCACTCAGTCAGTGGCTCTTACTAACACGTTGAGTCCTACAGTTAAGGGTAGAGAAACACACTTCTGGCTGAAGGAAGCAATCCCCTGGCAATTTTCAGCTGTGTTTCTGTGACAGGTTACACAGAAATGACTGCATGGACTTACTTGTGTGATTTCTTGGTATTTGCTCCATCAGGCCCTTCTCCACAGTCATAGGCCTGGATGGTGAATGTATGCTCCTTATGTGCTTCACAATCCACTGGTTCCTTGGCTCGGATCAGCCCCTCACCTGTAGCTTTGTCCAGGATCACAGCTTCAAAAGGTACCCCTGCCCCATGGATTCTGAAGCCACAGATTTCACCTGGTACACACAAAGGCAGAGAAAAGGGGTAGAAAGAATCACAGAATGGTTTGGGTTGAAAGGAACCTTAAATATTAAGTTCCAACCCTCTGCCATGGGCAGAAACACCTCTTACTAGACCAGGTCGTGCAAGGCCCCATCCAACCTGGCAGAAAAGCACTGAGGAGAGTGCATTATGCCTGCTTGCCTTCCTCTCCCATATTTTCTTGCTTTATAAGTTACAGTCTCCTTTCTCCCTCATTATCCCCTCTCATTTGCAGCAATTTTTGGTTCCTTAGGAGCTCCTCCAAACATCTCTGCTGTAGGTTGCCCTCTGCTGGAAACTGCTCCCACGCCAAGGAGTCTTGACCAGCATCAAGAAAGATTCGAGGTTACAAGGCTCAAGCTAGATCTACTGGCACAGTACTCAGAGCACACCTTACTGCTCCTCTCCATCTCTCAGAAAGGCAAAACAGGCCATGTATTTCAGATAGACAACCTGAGCATCAAGATACATAATGTCTCATCCACCCACACATGCAGGAATGTGCATGAAACTGCAGATGAAACTAAATCCTAAAGTTCATCTCACAGGGACCACTTTTCCACTCCCAAAGCTGAGAGAGGATGCATGAGGAAACCCCAGGCAAGACCTAAGTGAGCACCAAGCATCCAACCATCACGAAGCCTCACCTGTAGTGTCAGGGATCTGTGCCTCCTCCGAGGGAAGGCATCACTGCCAGTGAAGCTCTCCAGAGCTCACAGACACACAGCTGTGCATGTGAGCGTTGGAAATAGCAAAGCTGCGTCAAGAAGTGGCTGGCTCCACCCTCGCTTTCTCTAAGGGAAACAGCTCGCAGCATCCTAAATCAAGCTGTGCCCAAGCTGCCTCTGGCCTTCACTTGGAACATCCTCTGGAACAAGGTCTGGAGGTGATAATTTACTGGAGAGAGCTGGAATCTGGCACAGCAGGAGTGTCCTCCTGTCCCTGTCTCCTGTCCCTGCCTCTCCGCAAGGCTCTCCCTGACACACATCCTGCCCACTGCTGCTGCACACCTACCTGCATATCGCAGCAGGGCATCACTGTCCACCCATCTGCATGGCACAGCGAGGCGCCACTGCCCACCCACCTGCATAGCACAGCAGGGCATTGCTGCCCACCCACCTGCATAGCACAGCAGGGCATTGCTGCCCACCCACCTGCATAGTGCAACAGGGCATTGCTGCCCACGCACCTGCATGGTGCAGCAGGGCATTGCTGCCCACCTACCTGCATAGCACAGCAGGGCATTGCTGCCCCGGGCATCACTGCTGCTGCCCATCTACCTGCATAGCACAGCGAGGTGCTGCTGCCCACCTACCTGCATATCCCAGCAGGGCATTGCTGCCTTGGGCATTGCTGCCTAGCTACCTATATATCCCAGCAGGGCATTGCTGCCTTGGGCATTGCTGCCCACCTACCTGCGTAGCACAGCAGGGCATTGCTGCCTTGGGCATTGCTGCCCACCTACCCACATAGCACAGCAGGGCATTGATGCCCACCTACCTGCATAGCACAGCAGGGCATTGCTGCCCACCTACATGCATAGCTCAGCAGGGCATTGCTGCCCCGGGCATCACTGCTGCTGCCCATCTACCTGCATAGCACAGCGAGGTGCTGCTGCCCACCTACCTGCATATCCCAGCAGGGCATTGCTGCCTTGGGCATTGCTGCCTAGCTACCTATATATCCCAGCAGGGCAGTGCTGCCTTGGGCATTGCTGCCCACCTACCTGCGTAGCACAGCAGGGCATTGCTGCCTTGGGCATTGCTGCC
>VWZI01014168.1:395258-429588 GCA_013396835.1 Psilopogon haemacephalus
CATAGCGCAGCAGGGCATTGCTGCCTTAGGCATTGCTGCCCACCTACCTGCATAGCGCAGCAGGGCATTGCTGCCTTAGGCATTGCTGCCCACCTACCTGCATAGCGCAGCAGGGCATTGCTGCCTTAGGCATTGCTGCCCACCTACCTGCATAGCGCAGCGGGGCGTCTTTGTCCAGTGCAAAGAGCGGAGGGTTGAGCAGCACCGTGTTGTCATTCTCCATGATGATGCCCTGGTACTCAGCTTCAATCCAGGGTTTGTGCTTGTTTGCTGCAGCGGATTTGGGGTAAGGGATGGAACACAAGAATGCATTAAGTGGCAGTGACAGATTTGGTAGGAAACAGCAGAACATCTCCCAGTGGCAGTAGCCAACCACCCCTCCCCACTTCCTTCTCTGGAAATCAAGAGGTCTGTAGCAGGCTGGGAGGAAGAAGTTCTTCTTCTTTACTTCTACAGGGCTCTTGGGAGACCTCATCAGAAACATGTTCCTTCTGGCCTTGTTACTGCATACTAGGAATATGTGGAGAGGCACCTTGGTGCCCAAGAAAGCTGGAGTTGTTTTAGAACATGAAATCAAGAGGCAGAAGTAGCCTGATTCTGGAGACAGGTTACAAATGATTAATTATTTAGCTCACTGAAGCCATGATTAAAGAATTCAGGATGCACCTTCCTTTGCATGTCCCCAGAGGACAAGTCTTGCATGCAGCCATTATCACTTATGCCTTGCATCCCCTGGACTAAGGCCCAAGATCTACACATACACAGGCACACTGTCAGTCAGCCATCCTACAGGTCTAGCAACCTACTCGGAGTCCCTTGCTCCTTCCTTCCCCACTCCATGGTGAGCACCATATTCCTTTGGCCCCTTCTTGATAATCCCGTTGGCTGGAGCCCAGCCAGGCTTGGCGTGGAAGCAGCAGCCAGCAGGAGGCTCTGAAAAATGTCACAGGCCCAGAAATAGCAAATTAATCTTTATCACAGAGGCTCTGGGGCAGGGAAAGGGAAAAATAAAGGGGGGGGAGGGGGAAGGGCAGGGGAGGGGAAGAAGAAAAATCATTACAAATTAAAAACCCCTCCCCCATGCCCGCTCCCTTCCGAATGGACCTTAGAGATTATATTACATGGCCTAGTTACAACCCCCATTCTCGGATAATCCCCCCACTCTCCCACCCCTTGGAGACCAAGGTTTATTAGAACCAAGCGTCACTTGGAGCACAGCATGGCTGGGAGCTGGTGGGGAGCAGGATGCAGAGCTCTTGCCCTCAGGGCAGCTACTAACACTCTGTCAATTCATCCTCTGCAGAACAGGACCCTCAGAAACCATCCCAGCATGGCACAAGGCATTGACTCAAAAGCGATGAAATCCCTTCCAGCTAAGCACTTCTGTAAGTCAAGGCCAGGGGATGCTGCAGGAGCCCAGGAGTGAGCTAGAAGAAAGGGCAATAGGTCAAGGTGGGAATGCAGGACAGGGGAGTGTAGGCAGACCCAGCCTGGCATAGCAGCAAAGAGCACGGGCTGGCATTCCTCCCTCAGTGTGCTGGTTAAGATTACAAAGCACTGCGTAGGAAAGCCATAGAAACATCTACCCTGCTCAGTATGCAGGTGGAATCCTCCCTCTGTGCAAGTGCCCACGGTTCACCCCACGCCTCCACTGCCCCCACCAGATTCCACTCCATGACGGCTCCCATCCATGCACCACACCACTGAGATGGGAATCCATAGCTACCAACACCAAATGTGCCCCGTTGCTGGGGTAACAAGCTGGTGGGAGAGAGAAATCCTTCACCGCATCCACCTGCAACTTGGGAATCACCAGTCTGATTCCTCAGGAAATGAGTTCCTGGAGATTCAGACAAATATTTTAAGAATATTTTTAGGATGTAGACTCCTACCACCTTCAGGAAAGCTTGTGTAAATCTAAAAGAATTTGCCAAAGGTGGGCAGAGCTTTAAATTCAGGAAGGAGAGAGGAGATGCAGGGTATGAGGGGCCCTGCCTTGGCAGCAGAGCAGGACAAATAAGTGCCCCTGCCCAAGTTAGCAGACACAGAGCTCTCTGCTGCACCCAACCTGTCACCCTATCTCTGCTGAAGCCCAGAGAGCATCCTGAGCTGCCATATTCCTTGATAACCCCAAGTTCCTTACAGGTTTCAAGATACTCCCACCCATCAATTTCTTGACGCACTGGCTCCCCTCCAATGGATTTCTCATGCCTGTCTCTGCAGCCACAGCTCTAGAAACCTACATCTTTCTCCATCGCTCTACACATTCAAAGGACATCTACATTCAGCACAGTGCCGCTGCAGCACCAGCGGCTGCTTTTTGATACATTTAGCACATAAATACCATTTTCTGTAAGCAACCTGCACCATTAACACAGAACTGCACAGTAATTCCTATTGACAGATTGCAGATGGATGGACTAGAATGGGAAGATGGAAACAGGGAATAGTGTTTTGGACACCACAGAGGTCTGTAAGGAGCAACACATTCTCTAAGGATGGGAAGGAAAGCCAGGTTTTAACTGCAACAAACGCAAGGCAAATGGGTGGGAAAAGGGAAAACGCGAGGGAAATGCTTGAAGGGTGGGGGAAAAAACAGAAGAAAAAAAGAACACACAAAAAAAAAAGGTGGCAGGGGACAGATGGAGAAGGGATGGGCTGAAGGCGTCTGAAAGGGCAAAGGGAGCCAGAGCCGCCGGGCAGTCACGGAGATACCCTGCCACGGCCGAACCAGCCGAAGGCGATGAGCAGCGCGCAGCCGGCGGGACCGCCGCAGCGGTAGCGGATGGATGAGCCGCGCTCAACCTGCCCCTCGGCCCCGCCATCTCTCGGGACCGTGCCCGCGGCGCGCCACTGCTCACCTTTGTTGGAGGCGCTGGTGGGAAGCGCGACACAGAAGCAGAGGAGAGGCAGAAGGACGGCAGCGGGGGACCGAGGGTCGCCCATCGCGGCGGCGATGGACTAGCCCGGGGCTAGTGGACAGCGGCGGCCAGGCTCGGCCCTCCCCGGCGCACGCCCTCGCTCCCGCGGCGGCGGCACCTCCGGCAGCCCGGTACCTTCGCTCTCTCCGCCCGGCTCCCCGACACGCCCGGTCCCGCCCCGCCACTGCAGCATGACGTCACGGGCGCGGCGAGCAGCGGACAACCAATGCGAGGCGCCGCCGCGCCAGGTGCTGCGGAGCGCCTCGGCGGAGCCGCTGTTTTGCCTTCTCACTGCCATCCGGACGGGGCACGGAGAGGGGCGAGGGCTGAGGGGGAGGCTGCAAAACTGGCGTCTGGGAGTGCGGGGTGTCGCGGGAGGAACGGGCCGGAGCGCATTACGGAAAGTCTATGGGTGGCGGTTGCAGACTACATTCGGAGCCTGCCGCCCACCCTCCGAGGGCTCGGCAGGGTGGAGCTGGCAGCTTGCCGTCGCGTCTCCTCGGTGGGGCGGCCAGGGTACTTTTCTGAGCAACCTGGCAGCCACTGGCGTTCAAGGGTGTGAGAAGTGGTAGGTGCCGGGGAGGAATGGCCGCGATGGTGGTTGGCAGCCGAGAGTATACGGAGAGTAGCCCCCGAGGAAGGCTGAGGGCAAGGAGGTGAGCAGCCGCTCTCACGTCCTCCCCTGGCCGGGGCGGGGATGCTGGGTGCAGGGTCAGGCCCGGCCTTTTCCGCGCCCCCCGGCGCAGGGACTCTTACTGCGGCGGGGAGGCCGTGAGCCCGCCTGCCCCACAGAGCTCTCTGCGCCGCGGGAGCTGGACCGGCACGCCCGCCGGGAGAGCTTTGTCCGGCTCCGTCCCCATCCCGCGCCTTGCTCTGCCTTCTCCTCGCCGTCCTTCTGCCCTGAGATGCCTCCCAACCTCACTGGCTACTACCGCTTCGTCTCCCAGGAGAACATGGACAATTACCTGCGCGCTTTAGGTAACTCCACTCTCCTCGTCTTGCTCTTATTCCTGTTTTGATCCTCTCGCTCTCCAAAAAAGTCAGAAGTTAGGAAGGGGTTTGGGAACTCTCTGAACCTTCTGTCACTTTTGCGCTTGTGTTGGGAGTAGGGAGGAGGTATGACGGCTGAGGCTCCCTGACCCGCAAGAGTGGAGGAGCTCAGTGGCAGCGCTGGTAGAGGAGGGGCCCATTTCAACCCCAGGTCTCCCCTCCCTCTCGCCCTCCAGATATCAACGTGGTCCTGCGAAAACTGGTTTGCCTCCTGAAACCCGACAAAGAGATCATCCACACGGGAGATCATATGGTCATCCGCACCATCACCTCTCTGCGGGACTACGTGATGGATTTTGACCTGGGAGTCCAGTTTGAGGAAAACCTGGAGCCTGTGGACGGGCGGAAGTGCCAGGTGAGAAGCCCAAGCAGTACAGTTTGGCAGCAGACTGGGGTGGATTACAAGTTGAGGGACCAGCTGAGAGCCCAGCCCAGAGCTGCTGTGCCTCTGCATGTCCAGGAATAAGTGGTTCTACAAGTAAATCAGTCACAGCAAAAGGGAAGAGCACCAAGCAGACAGGAACCCAGTGCTTTGGAGTCCAGAGGGTACTGTCCTCTGGAGCAGAGCCCTGGAAGGACACAGTGTTCACCCACTTGAATGCTCAGCTGCACTTGGAAGCCAGTGGGTCATTCACCTACCACAAAGCATCCATCCCGGGAAGCCACCAGAGACACCAGATCAGGGACCGCATTTGAAAGTGTGTCCGAAAGAAACACTGTTGTTGTTGGAAACCTGCATTGCCAGGTCTTGGGACCTTCCCTCCTTTTTTTTTTTCTTTTTTTTTTCCCCCCTCAGACAACTGTCTCCTGGGAGGGCGATCAGCTGGTGTGTGAGCAGCTAGGAGAGAAGAGGAATCGAGGCTGGAGGCACTGGCTGGAGGGGGACCGGCTGCATCTGGTGAGGAGGGGTCCAGGGCATCTCACTAAATGCATCACAGCGGGCAGCAGGGGTGGGGACACACAACGCACAGCACCGGGCTCTCAACCACGGCAGTTTCCTTCCAGCTCCTCTCAGACTTCAGTTCCAGCTCAGTGGGAGCCGCCACCATTTGACACAAACATCCTCGCCCAGAGTTTAAAAGTTAACAGGGCTTACCAGAGGCGACGGCGCTGCCCTGCAGCCCGACCCGCTGCAGCCGTGGGAGGGCCGGGAAGAGCTTGCAGCAGCCTGTGAGGCTCCAGCTCACACCGGGAGGGCAGGCGGGGCTGCAGCGGCAGCAGCTGGGGCTTTGCGAGAGCAGTCAGCAGCCAACCTAAACTCCTCTTTCGACCTTTCCCCAGCGCATGACTGTTGAAGATGAGGTCTGTGTTCAGGTTTTCCAGAAAGTGAAGTGAGCACTCTTCCCACAAGGATGCCTGGAGAGAGCCCAATACCAGCTGCCCCGGATTAAAAGCAAGCAGGAGCCGAAGGCGCTGAGCCCATCCCGTGGCAGTGTCTTTTGTTAATACCTTGCCTCACAGGCGAGCGGGTGGAACGGGACGGGACCCGTGGTCTGCGGTCCCGGCGGGGACGGGATATGAGGAGGGCGGGATGGCCATGGGGAACCCGAGGAGGGGGATGATGGGTCGGAAGCGGCACGGAGGGGTTCTTTCAGAATAAGAGCTGGGGAGGGTGTGAGGGTACCGCGGGAGTGGGCAAGGATGGCTAAGGCCTGCCCTTTTTCTGCAGCCACCAACACCAGAACAACAGATGTCCTCTTCCTTACCGTGGTGATCCTTGAGCAGGAGGGTGGAAAGCAGGACTTGATCTTCAGAGTCAAGGAATTTTAGGTAATAGGGTGAAATCCAAGGGCTGAGGTGAGGGAACTAGGCTCATGCTTCACAGCACTCCCGAGAAGGTACCATGGGTGAGGAAGGCTCAGGGTCTTCTACTGGTGTAAGCATAGCCACCACTTCTAGCCCTAGCACTCATCTGGCATTCCTGACAGCATCTCCCTATGCCCATTATAGCTGTCCTAGTTCACAGCTCCTTTCTGTAGAGATCAAGGAAGAGAACCATAGGAGATGAGGTGTCCTGAAAAGCCAGGCCTGTGCCCAAGACAGAGATGTCCTTTAATGAAGACACCAGGTGAGATACACATGAGCCAACAGGCAATTATTTCTGAAGGATGCTTGTGGTTGCATCCCAACAAAAGGCTGAAGGGTAGGAGACACAGAGATTGTAGTTACTGACATCACAGAGAAGCAAGAGTAGACAGATTTGGAAACCACAGGCTTTTTTCAAGATGAGAAAATGCATTATTTTTTCTCCAGCAGCTGATCTGAAGAGCAGTATTTTTAAAAATTGTTTCTTTCAGGCAACTGCAAAGATTAGTGCCATGAGAAACATCCATCCAGAACACGTGATAAGCAAGGTGTTAGGGAGCTGCAGCTGTACTTAGAACATTAACACTTGGCTCTTCAGGTTGTTTCTGAGGACATCCCAGGCTGCAGCACCCTGTAAATATCTACAGTGCAAGAGTAATACTGAAACACAATCAAACCCAACAAGCAGTCATAGCTATGCCATCTAGCATGTCCTTTACCTGATGTCCTCCAAGACTGATCATTCCTTCTATGACTACTGGATTCAGTTTTGGGTTTCTTGCTACAGAAGAGGTCCTGGAACAAGTCCAGAAAAGGGCAACAAAGCTGGTGAAGTGTCTGGTGAGCAGTAGCTGAGGGAACTGGGGTTGTTTAGTCTGGTAAACTGCAGTTTGGAGTGAGGTGTGGGTTGGTCTCCCTAGTAACAAGTGATAGGATGAGAGGAAATGGCCTCAGTTGTACCAGGGGAGGTTTAGGTTGGCTATTAGAAGAAACTTCTTGGCTAAAAGGGTTCTCAAATACTGGAACAGGCTGCCCAAGGAGGTGGTTGAATCTCCATCCCTGGAGGTGTTTAAAAGTAGTAGAGATGTGGTGCTGAGGGACACGGTTTAGCATCAGGTTTGACAGAGTTAAAGATCTTGAAGATCTTTTCCAACCCAAGCAATCCCATGGTTCTGTTCTAAAAAGCCTCTGCGTTATCTTTGTTGTAGCACAAGCTTTCAAAAGGCAGCTGAAGCTGGTGTAACTTTTGCCCCTTTCATCCACCTCCATCTATTGAGAGCTCTTCTGAGCTGTTTCTGATCCCCTGGTGATTGCTTTATAGGTCACTTCACCATGTCCAGGCTAGTATCTTCCAGACCCTGCGATCAAGAACTGATCAACTCATTTCAGGATCTGTACCACAACCTGGCACAAACTTCAGTTTTCTGCTTTGCTGGTAGACAGCTATTGCATTGAGGTGGTCAGACAGACTGTTCCATTGCCTTGCCAATCACACTGTTGTTATGTAAGCCCGTGAGGTGAGGGCTGACTGAATTGCTTCTGACTGGTTGCTAGGCATCATATATCCATAACAGCCTCTGGTCTTCATAGAATCACAAAACCCTCAGGTTGGAATGGACCTCAGAGATCATCTACTCTAACCTCCCCACCATGGGCAGAGACACCTCTCAACTAGACTCAGCTGCTCAAGGCCTCATCCAGCCTGGCCTTGAACACCCCAAGGGAGGAGACAGCCACAACGTGCTTGGGCATCCTGTTCCAGAGTCTCATCCTTGTACTGAAGAACTTATTCCTAAGGTCCATTCTAACCCTGCTCTCCCTCAACTTCAAACCACTGTCCCTTATCTAGGAGGTAGGTGGTTGTGCCAGAATCCTAGATAGGAATCATACCTACTTAATGTAGTCCATGTGCATCACCATCATAAGGGACAGCATTCAGACCTCTTCTAAGGCTTCAGTTAGTAACTGCAGCACCAGTAATTCACTGTTTTGGGGTTGTTGTTTTTTATGACGTTGTAGGTGTGATGCCCAAGCCAGGTGGTGACTTTGCACAGCAAAGCTCTACTCCCGAGACACGAGTCTCTGGGAGATGAGGATGCTTGCACAAGGCAGGAGATAAGCTTTGATATATCCAGGCTCAGTGCTAAGCCATTGCATAGCGTAGATCTGGCTGAGTGAAGCCCACTCTGCTAGAGGCAGTGTCCCCAGAGGGCTGTGACAGGTAGTCAAATCAAGGGGTTGAAGGTGGAGTGCCCTGGGAAAGAAGCTCAGTGTTTACAGAGGAGCCTGGGCCTGTGGCCCTTATGTAGGGCAGTGTAGGTGGTGTAGCTGTAGGAGGCCCAGCAGGAGTATTTCTCTGTCCTCCTTTAGGTTTGAGAATAAAGTATCCAGCCTCTCAGATGAGAGGGTCTGCATGTCAAAGCATGATCTCATAGATTTTGAGGCTGTAAAACCCAGTCTCCAATGACCTGCAACATCCTGTGCTCAAAGCATGAGTCTCATCTCTCCATAAGAGGATGTTGGCACCTTTGTGCTGAAGACCTACAGTTTCTTTGCTTTGATATTGTCTGGGTTTATTGTCCAGTCTTCTTGCAATCCACCCATGTCAAGCAGGCAGCATATGGTTGCTAGTTTTGGCATCCTGTATTCTGCCCTGGAGCGAAGAAACCAGAGACATCCTCCTGAGGAAAAATGCTACCGCGCGTTCCCTGGATCCTGCCTTGTGTAAGGGAACACTTCCCACTGCTGACCTGTTCATAGCAGGTCTCTCAGAGTAGTTTGGATCGCTTGCCAGCTGCTCTCCAGATGTAGCTTCTGAGTAAAGCTCTCCTGGTGGGACAGCAAGCCAGCAAAACCTGCTCTGGTACAGCACAGCAGCAAGCCTGCCCAAGTGCGTTCATCATACAGAGGAGATGTTTGGATATCAGGACACCCTGGGGTCATGTTACTCACTGAATTCTCTATTCTGATGTGTTGGGCCATGGGGTGTTTCTTCAGAGGCACTAACTGCATGGTTGTGTAGTGGTGGTGAGCCAATATTGGGAGCTAAACTACAGCAGTTCTGTCACTCAGTGACCCCTTCCCAACAGAGAAGGGAAAAGAACACTCATGGGTTAAAATGGAAATGGATTTAATTAAATCCAATGCCGTGATAAAGTGTCCAAAGCTCTCCACTCATTCAGCCCAGAGAGTGTATGAGGGAGAGCAGTGGATGTTGGCTACCTCGGCTCCAGCAAGGCTTTTGACATTGTCTCCCATAATGTCCTTGTATGAAAGCTTAGGAAGTGTGGGTCAGATGAATGGGCAGTGAGGTAAGTTGGGAAATGGCTAAGGGACAGAGCTCAGAGGGTTGTTGTGATCAATAGTGCAGGGTCTAGTTGGAGGCCTTTGGCCAGTGATGTTTCACGGAGGTCAGGACTGGGATCAGTTTTGTTCAGTATCTTTATCAACAACCTGGCTGAAGGCACAGAGTGGTGTCTCAGCCCGTTCATGATGGTACTAAACCGGGAGGAGTGGCTGACATCCTGTCAGCTGTGCTGGCATTCACCCAAACCTGGACAGGCTGGGAGCTGGGCAGAGGGGAACCTCGTGAAGTTCAACAAGGGCAAGTGTAGGGTCCTGCACCTGAGGATGAACAGCCTCATGAACCAGGACATGTAAGGGGCTGACCTGCTGGAGAGCAGCTCTGCAGAGGGGAGCTTGGGAGTGTTAGTGGACAAGCTCACCATGAGCCAGCAACATGCCTCGTGGCCAAGAAGACCAAAAGTATTCAGGGGTGCATTGCGAAGAGTGTGGCCAGCAGGTTGAGGGTGGTTCTCATCCCACTCTGCTGTGCCCTAGGGAGCATTGTGGAGTATTGTGTCCAGGTCTGGGCTCCCCAGTTCAAGATGGAGACAGAGACCCTCTGGAGGCCTTCCAAACCCACCTGGACGCATTCCTGTGCAACTTGATGTAGTGGAACCTGCTTCTGCAGGGGCGTTGGACACAATGATCTGAGAGATCCCTTCCCACCCTACCACTGTGGGACTCAAGGACCCTGTGACCAGCAGAGGGCAGCAGGCGCCGGGAGCCGGACCCGGCCCGCTGGAGCCGGGGATTGGTTTCGTTTCCCTCCCTCCGCCAGTGCCCACCGGCCGCGGGGTTCCCGCGAAGCGCAGCTGCCGCAGGACCGGCTGAGGGTGCGCGGCCGCGGAGCGCGCAGACATGTGAGTGAGGGGGGCTGGGGAGCGGGGCAGGTAACGCCTGGGTTAGACCTTCCCAGCAAGGAGAAAAAGGGCAAGGATACGGGTCCTGCTCGCTACTCCTCCGCTAAAGCTTTGCTAGCATGTAGAGGTGAGGAAGAAGAATCTTCCTGCTCACTACTCCTCCGCTAAAGCTTTGCTAGCATGTAGAGGTGAAGAAGAAGAATCTTCCTGGGTGATGTTTTTATGAGGTCTGGGTGGTGAGCTGATTGCCCAGGGAGCAAGGAAGGAGATCTGCAGAATCTCCCTCCTTGGGGGAGGGGGGGGAGAAAAAAAATAATTAAAACAACGACCCACGAGTGCCAACTTCGCGGGGAGAGAGTGCAAGGTATGTCTGGGTGGAGAGAGCTGCCCAGGAGGCACTGCAGGACTGCTCTTCAGCAAAGCGAGCTGGAGATCTTCAGACCCTCACCAAATGAACCGGGCAAAGATCCTAAACGAGGAGCAACCAGAATGCCCCACTGCCCCAGAGCCAAGGGGAACCAAACCTGCCCTGGTGCTAAGGAACTGCTGGGAGCAAGGAGACATGGCTCAGGGAATTCACCTATGCTCCTTCAAACCCTTTGATTGCTGAATCTCTGGGATATGATGCTTGCTGGAATCTGGGCATCACGGCTGTCTTCATTTCAGTTATATTCCTTGTTCCTAAGTGATCCAAGCCAGAGACTGAACCTGCAACTAGGCCTTCTTTGTTTGGATTCCCCTTAGTGTGCAAGTCACTTGTGAAGTCTCCCCTCATTTTGAATGACCTAATTTTGTGCAGTGTCCTGGTTTTGTGTTCACAGGAACGCACCTTTTCCCTTGTGGACCTTCCTCTTTTTTGGAGTCACCAGTTCCAGTCCAGTCTCAAGAAACCTTTTTGGGCAGATCAGATCTCCTGGTTATCCCAAACCATATCCCAACAATAACATCAGCATTTGGAATATCCATGTCCCAGAAGGCTATGTGGTGAAGCTGACTTTCAAATATTTTGACCTGGAGCCATCTGTGTCCTGCTTCTATGACTATGTTAAGGTATGTGCATAGGTACCTGGGCCAGAGGGTGGCTGGATTTGGGACTGCAGTGGCCACCACATGCAGTGGCTCTTCATTCACCTGGCCTGTTCTCGTGCTTTCCATAAAGGAAAGGAGTTAAGGGTAGAGATAAGTGGAGCAGGTACTGGCAGCTAATGGCTGGGTAATAGAGATGCATGGAGCAGGCTGAATCTTGGGAGGCTGCAGTGATTTCCCCTTGACCTTGGCAGATCAAAGCAGACAAGAAGAACTTGGGCCGATACTGTGGCCAGCTTGAGTCAACCACAGGCAATCACCCAGGAAGAAAGGAGTTTGTTTCTAAGGGGAACAGGATGCGGCTGGAGTTTCACTCTGATTTCTCCAATGAAGACAACGGCACAGTGATTCCTTACAGGGGCTTCCTGGCCTATTACCAAGCTGTGGGTGAGTAGGCAGTGCCCTCAGCATGCAGAAAGAAGCCTCCGTGGCTCAGCCCATTTTGGTTCTTGTCAGACAAATAAAGAGAAGCTGTAAGCAAGCATATGGACCTCTGTGTGCTTTCAGTGTACTGCAGAGAGGCTTAACACTTTCCTCCCCTTGTCCCTCTGTCTTCTGTGTCTTCAGACCTTGATGAATGTGACCATAACAATGTTGCTGAGAATGATGAGAGGCCTCAGTGCCAGCACTTCTGTCACAACTATGTAGGTAGCTACTTCTGTTCTTGCCAGCCTGGCTACCAGCTTCAGAGTGATCAGCACTCCTGCAAAGGTAAGCTGAAATTTTGAAAGAGGGCTTCAAGGAAGGAACCCATCAGCCAAGAAGGGTGGGAGCAGTTGACAGCTCTGCAGAAGACACAGCTTCACAGGGTGACCTCTGCTTGCTTCCTCTCCACTAGTACAGTGCAGCAGTGAGTTGTTCACAGAGACATCTGGGTACCTGAGCAGCCCTGAGTACCCCCAGCCCTATCCTGAACATCTCCGATGTAACTACAGCATCCGTCTGCAGAAGGGCCTGTCTATCGTCCTCCAGTTCTTGGAGCCCTTTGAGGTTGATGACCACCAGCAGGTCCACTGTCCTTACGACCAGCTCAAGGTACTGAAGATTAGCAAACTCTTTTTCCAACGCTGCTCTTCTTCCAAGACCTGGGCAGGAACTGTGGGGACACCACTAGTAGGATGCGAAATATGGGATCAGTACGAGGAGCATGCTCCTGAGCTCTTCTTTGGTCCTTTTCTCATTGCACTTAAATACCACTGTACTGGGGTCAGAGGCTCTGGGTGACAGGCCCTGTGAGTGGAACCAAAAAAGCTGTCCTCTCAGTTTTATCTCAGGATTTGAAGGGGTTGACACCTCTGATTCTCGTAACAAAGGAGAAGCAGAGCTTGTGGTAGATCAGCCATTTGTTCTGATGTCAGCAAAGGCAGATCAGACAACCAGCCCTCGTCAGCACCACAAGTACTGTGGCAGGCTTGGTCTGGATCACAGTGGGGATGCTGGGGCAGAGAGGTATGTGTGTTTATGTCACTGGTGAGAGGTGTTCTTCTCACCAGGTTCAAGCACAAGGGAGAGAGATTGGTGAGTTCTGTGGGAAGAAGTCACCTGGCAGCATTGAAACCAAAAGCAATGAGGTGGACATACTCTTCCTCACTAACGAGTCAGGCTTCAGCCGTGGCTGGAAGATCCACTACACTTCAGAGAGTAAGACACTTCCCTGGGGTTAGCTGCAGCCTGTCTACACTGTTACCACCAACTCACTTTGTCCCTTTCTCTTACAGAAATACAATGTCCACAGCCTGTCCCACGGGATCTGTTTTCCATCATCAGAGACCCACAGCCTGTCTATCGATTTCAGGACTACTTCATTGTCACCTGCAAGACTGGGTATAACCTGATGGAGGTGAGATCCCTTCTCCATTCCCTTCAGCCGCATTCTGGCATCTGTCTAGTTCGTGTCTTTCACTTTTCAATAATTTCTTTGGAGACTTCACTCATGACAACCTCTTGCAGTTTCTGTTTCTTCCTTGCTTCCTTCCTATTGCCTCTCTTCTAGCGGTTTCTCCTTTCCCAACTCCCTTCCTTATGCAGTTACAGTTTCATGGAGCCCTGGTAGAAGATGAGGAATGTAAAATCAGACTCCACGCAGAATGCGTTACCTGCTCCCTTGCCATTCATTCTATTGCCAGGACCAGGTGGTGCCTCAGACTTGGCACAGCTTTATGGCTGCTGACATCTTGACTTGCTGTTAGTTCATAGCCTGTGGCTAACACAGGACTGAGGGAAAACAACAAAGAAGACAGCAACTGGAACAGACTGCAGAGCAACAACATCCCTGGAGGTGTTCAAGAAAAGACTGGATGGAGCACTTAGTGCCACTGGATAGGGCTGGGTGATAGGTTGGATTGGATGATCTTGGAGGTCTCTTCTAACCTGGCCTATTCTATTCTATTCTATTCTATTCTAACTGTTGGACAACAATGAAAAGACAGGCAGATGATGCTGTGATATGGGGAAGGGAATGTGAGGCCCCCACACAACCCCCAGAGATGTTTTTCTTTCCCATGCAGGGTGACCAAAAGCTGAAGTCCTTCACATCTGTCTGCCAGGCTGATGGGACATGGCATCAACCCATGCCCCGCTGTGAAAGTGAGTTACCTGAGAACAGGGATCATGCCCCTGTTGTGGTCTTTCTTCTCCAAGAATATGGGGAGTTTGACCTTTCTGACTCCATTTGTCTGTGGTCATAGACTCGTGGGTGTGCTGGTTGGAAGGACCTGTGGAGGTCCACTGTCGACTTTCATTACATCTTTCTGTTTGCAAAACCAGAAATGTTTTTTCCTCACTTAACAAAAAAAGATCACTAAAAATTTGCTATTATGTTGTACCTTCTAAAAGAGAAAGATCCTACTTTGAGATCCACAAGGAACAGCTGATGTCCTTCTGCTCTTCTAATTGGCCATTCACCACATGGCTGGAAGCCAAGCCTGTAGGCAGTGAGGCTATCCTCGAGTCATCTCTTCTTGTTCTTTTTTGTAGTTGTGAACTGTGGCAACCCTGCAGAGCTGCCCAATGGGGCATTCAGACATCTTAATACACCTGCAAACAATGAGTACCAATCAGTGATCACCTACCAGTGCAATGAGCCATATTATCACATTGTCACCGGGACAGGTGGTGGTGAGTCCTAATCCTACACAGACACTGACATCTGTGCATGAAAAGCCCTCTCAGATTTCCAGTTAAGAGTTGTCTCTGCTTCTCGGGCTTAGGGCTCAGACTTTCCTCCTGTGAAAGCCCTCCAGCCTTTTGCTGGTTCTGCAACATAGCTCCTGAACTTGCTGTCTCAGCCTACCTGCTTCATTCTAAAAGTTACCACATCCCTCCTGCACACTCTCCTTAACTAATGAACTTCCCTTGTCCCACCCCAGGCCTGCAGGCCTGGTCTCATTCGCTCCCCTCTCCTCCTACAGACACATTCACTTGCTCCTCAGAGGGAACCTGGGTGGATGGAGATGGCCAGATGAAGATTCCTGCCTGCTTGCCAGGTCAGTAAAGAATCCTGACTCTGTCTGATGTTCACTGATCAATGTTTATGATCACTGCAAAGCCAGGACAAGGTGCAGTGGAGGGGGAGAGGATGATGGCACTGGGGAGAGAGGAGAGAGAAATCTATCCAGCCAGGCAAAAATAAGGTGGAATTGAGCAGTCATGGTGTAGAAAAGAGAAAGACAAGGCAGGGAAACAGAGGGCATCATGATCTTCTTGTGTCTCTCTGCAGTGTGCGGGAAGCCAGACAACCCTGTGACCGAAGTGCAGCGGATCTTGGGCGGCAGGTCAGCAAGGAGAGGCAGCTTCCCTTGGCAGGCTCTGACTGGCATCCACGGCCGAGGGGGTGGCGCGCTCCTGGCCGATCGCTGGATCCTGACTGCTGCCCACACCATCCTCCCCAAAGGGGCAGGGGGGCACAATATGAGCCTGGACCAGCTGGCAGAGGAGACTAATGTTTTCCTCGGCCACACCAAGGTGGAGGAGCTCCACAAGCTGGGTAATCACCCTGTACGTAGGATCTTTATCCATCCAGATTATGACCCTGAAGACGAGTACAACTTCAATGGGGACATTGCCCTGCTGGAGCTGAAGCACCCAGTAACCCTAGGCCCTACAGTGCTGCCCATCTGCCTCCCAGATCCCACCGACACCGCATCCTACCTGGATGGACACATGGGCTACGTGAGTGGTTTCGGTGTGGAAAAAAACTTCATTTCCAATGATCTGAAGTACGTGAGGCTGCCTGCGGTCGCTCGAGACAAGTGTCAGCGCTGGCTGGACAGCAAGAGGAGAGATGTACCCATGGTCTTCTCTGAGAACATGTTCTGTGCTGGCTTTCTCACAGTCAAGCAGGACACGTGCCAGGGGGATAGCGGCAGTGTCTTCACGGTGCTAGACGCTGCAAGGGGTCGCTGGGTGGCCACTGGTGTTGTTTCTTGGGGTATTGGCTGTGGTGAAGGTTATGGCTTCTACACCAAGATTCTCAGTTACTTGGACTGGATAAAGGGGATAGTGAGGCAGGACTGGCTCTAAATGTGCTGAAGGATTGCTGACAGCACAGAAATTTCCAGGCACAGCAATTTGTATCTACAGCTTTTGAAGGTGTCCCAAAGGCTTCTCAAACACACAGGCCATGTAATCTGTATCATGAGCTCTTCTGAAGACCACCACACTGTTTCACAGGATCACAGTGATAGGAGTTGGAAGGGACCCCCAGAGATCATCCATTCCAATCCCTTTGCCAGAGCAGAATCACCTAGGGAAGGTCACACAGGAACACATCCAGATGGGTTTGGAATGTCTCCAGAGAAGGACATTCCACAACTTCTCTGGTTTGATGGATTCTTGGTAGTACCATCAGAACTTAAGAATGAAGCACATCAGAACCAAACTGTTGGCAGCTTGTGGGACACCTTTGCGGACATTTACATTCTTTCAGATCTTATAACTGGATGAAGCCTTAATAATCTGAGGGAATGTCATGGCAGCAAAATGAGTGTTTGAAGTGCTGAGGGTATCATCGGACTCCTGCAGTCTGTTTTTGTGCTCTGCTGTGCACAAGAAGGTTGCAGGGCAGCAGACTTTGCGGAAGGATGTGGCACTTTGCTCTGAGGACAGTGTGCATTTGCCCATGGCATCAGTGAGGTCCTATGAATATTAAAGGCATGGCTGGAGAAATGATCTGGGATGAGTTTCTGTCTTTGTCTTTCACAGCTGCTAAGTATTTCCCATCACAGAAGGTCAGTCGTGGCCTTTCTGTAGGGCTTACTTCACCTACCACTGAAGTGCTGCCAGGTTCTGCAGCATTGCCAGCTCTGCTGCTGTATGTGTCACAAAACTGTTGTGAGATTACCCAGTTTGAATCTCCAGGTGCCTTCAGGGCAGGCACAAAGAAGTCGTCCATGTGTTGCCACATGCAAAACAGAGGGAAGACAGCAGCCTGTGTTAGTGAGAAAAGACAGGACAGAATCAGAATTTGAGGATGGATTTTTTAATGCTCTATGAGATAAAGCCCTGACATTTTATCAGTGCTACAGACAGTGGGATCAAGGGCACAAGCAGCAGGTTTACAGAGAACACCAAGCTGAGTGGTGCTGTCCATATGCCAGAAGATGGGATGTCACCCAGAGGGACCTGGACAAGCTGGAGAGGTGAACCCAGGTGAACCTCATCAGGTTCAAGAAGGCTAAGTGCAGGGTCCTGCACCTGGGTTGGAACAATCCTTACCAATCCAGGCTGGAGAATGAGGAGAGGGAAAGCAGCCCTGAGTCCTGAAATCTGCAAGAACTTGCCAGAGGAACTCTGGAGGTAAGGAGAGTTGCCTTGTTACACTGCTCTCTGAGACACACAGCTTCAGATCTTCTCAGGTGCCACTGTCTCTCATTTGCTTTTGAGTAACAGCCCCTGCAGAGTGACCTGTGACACTGCACAGCTGGTGTCAGTCCAGGTGTAATCTCCAGGGGTCAGAATTCCATGTATTTTTCTCACTTGTCTGGGCAAGAAGGATGCATGAGAGGCAACCAAAGCATGGGAAAATGAGGTGTCCAGTGCTACAGAAGAATGGAATAATTCTTGAATGGGGAGAGAGAAGGAAGAATAAGGCTGAGGGCGGGGGGGCAGTATTCTAGGTGAATAAGAGGGAATTCCTGGGATGCTCAGTGAGCACAGATGGCAGCAACAAAATACCCAATTCTTTAATCCTTGTAAAAGGTGGGGAAAGTTACTGCAAAGGCATCTAAAAGAATCTTCTGCTTTGCAAGTGACTAGGAGACAGGACAACTAGGGCGGGGATTGTTTGCCTCAGATCCCTATGGGAACCTGTGCCTTTCCCAGGAATAGCCACCATTCTGCTTCTCCTCCCCTCTGCTGCCCTGAACTAACATCGGCAGTTTGTCTTCCCGGCCTCTTCCAGACAGATTGGAGTTAATCAGTTAGCGAGTTAATTAGTGTGCCACTGCCTGCCTGAGCAGCTTTGCAGCCATGGAAGTTAAGGAAATTTCTTTAGTCTGAAGGTCACTGTTTCAGAACTTAAAATGCATTAATTTTCCTCAAACTCTGCTTTGTGGAGTTGTTTGTAATGCTGAAGGATTCATCACAGAGCAAAACAGAGGTTTCCTAAGAGGCAAACACAGCAGTCTGTAAGAGTTCCAGTGGTTCCCCAGCTCTTGGGGCATGTCTGCCTGATTTATAACACCGTAGTGCAGGCTGTGAAGGGACAAACTGGTCCTAGGATGGCACCAGTGATGAGTGAGTTTCTTTGCCAGAATATTGTCACCTCTGTTCACCAGAGGTACATGAGCTGAGGTCACAGAATCATAGAATGGTTTGGGTTGGAAGAGACTTCCAGAGGTCATCCAGTCCAACTCCCCTGCAGTCAACAGGGACACCCTCCACTAGATTAACTTGATTGACCTTGAATACCTCCAGGGGTGGGGCCTCAACTCCCTCCCTGGGCAGCCTGTTGCAGTGTTGCAGCACCCTCAAGGTGCAGAACTTGTTCTTAACACCCAATCTCTTCTTTCGTTGTCCTGTCCCTGCAGGCCTTTGCAAACAGGCCCTCTGCAGGCTTCTTGTAGCCCCCTTCAGGGACTGGAAGGCTGCTGTAAGGTCCACCTGGAGCTGAACAACCCCATTTCTCTTAGCCTGTCTTTATAGCAGAGGTGCTGCAGCCCCCCAGTCATCTTTGTGGCCCTCCTCTGGACCTGCTCCATCAGGAGCACCATGGCAGCCTGAAGTAATTACAAGGGGTGGACACTTTTGCACTCCAAAGATGGCAGGTGATCTGAATCCACCTACTTAGCAACCAGAAGGACTGAGTCTACAACTTCACAGAGGAGTAAACTTGGCACATAGAGATCTAAAAGTGAACAGCAGTCAATGTCCTTTGGGTCACAGGTCTCCAGCAATGTGGTGTGAGACCCTTGGTCACCAGCCCAACAACAGAGCAACCTTTTATTTGGTACCCAAAAGAGTGCAGGAGTCAACTCCCAGCGGCTGCAGACACCTTCCTCACCATGTCCTGCACTCTCAAAAAAACCCTTAGGCTGCAAGAGGAAATCTCTTGTCCAATCCACTGCTGGCAGCAGCACTAACTGCAGAGCCTCAGGCCCTGCTGGGGAAGTTGTGAAGACGCCCAGGGGCAGAGATTCCCGGCTTTTCTGGTGTCTATTCCAGCACTGAGCCACACCCTGGGAAAACACCAACTGGAAATTTCCTTCCTGCAGTTTGTGTCTCTTGCCTCTTGACCTGTCACTGCTCTCCTGTATTCTGTAGCTCTCCTGCAGGCACCTGAGTACAGCAGTTAGATCCTAATCCTAGCTTCCTTCTTTTCAGGATGAACAAACTTGGCTGCTTCTGTCTTTCATCAGATGATGTCTGCATCAGTTCCTTCACCATATTAGAGGAAGGACATCTCTGAGTGATTCATAGCCTCATAGACTGGTTTGGGTTGTAAGGGGCCTTGAAGATCATCCAGTTCCAAGCCCCTTGCTATGGGCAGGGACACCTCCCACTAGACCAGATTGCTCAAGGCTTCATCCAACCTGGTCTTGAACACCTCCAGAGACAGGCAACCTCCCTGGGCAACTTGTTCCAGTGTCTCACCACCCTCAGTGAAAAAAAATTCTCCTAATCTCCAATCTCCCCTTTTCCACCTCTAAGCTATTCCTCCTCATCCTGTCACTCCAAACTCTTGTTAAAACTCCCTCTCCAGCTCTCCTGTAGTCCCCTTTGGGTACTAGAAGGCTGCCCTAAGGTCTCCCAGAAGCCTTCACTTCTCCAGGCTGAATAGCCCCAACAGCTTGTTCCTACAGGGGAGGTTCTCCAGCCCTCTGATCATCTTGGTGGCCTTCTTTGGACCCACTCCAGCAGCTCCATGTCCTTCTTATGCTGGGGGCACCAGAACTGGACGCAGTGCTGCAGGTGGGCTCTCAGCAGAGCAGAGCAGAGGGGCAGAATCCCCTCCCTGTGCTACTGCTCTCACTGCTTTGGATGCAGATTTTCTTTTCTTCTGATACAGTGATCTAGGACTTTCTGGAGCACAACACACCCCTAAAGCATGTCAGGTAATCTTCTCCCACAACAAAGCAAGTTTTATAACTTATCTAATACAACAAAGCTTAAAAAATAAATCCCTGAGAACAGGTGAGTAGAAAGATTCTGAAGATGTCTCTTCAGCTTAGCTTAATTCAGAAGTCTGAGGTCCTTATTGCTGCTAAATTTGGTTAATGAGATGCAACTATCTCAAATGAACTTCTGAAAGACTCTTAATGGAGAGGCGAGGTGGCACATGTTAGAGCCTGACAAAAGCTTGCAGCATGGTGGGTCAAAATGTGGTTGGACACTTAATTTAGAGAGTTTCAAGGAGAACTAGAAGTGAGGAGAAGAAAGGCAATGTACACACAGCCTGCACAGACAGCAACTGGGACATTTTTTAATGCTGTTACTCTGAAAAATACAAGAAATGCATTTAAAAAAGAAACCAGGCTGGGAACCAATCATTTCCCCCTCATCTTCACTGAAATCCTCATGTGAGCATGGCTGCTTCTTCTCCAAGTGGGAAAAAATGGGAGAGAGGAAAAAAGCAGAAGGAGCATCTTTCTCCAGAAGAGCATCTGTCTCATGCTGCTGTGAGTGGAAGAAAATTTTGTTTCCCATCCATGATGACAGTGGAAGAAACAGACACAAATGCCTGACTGTGCACGTAGCACAGGCACAGCAAGGTCAGACCCTGAGTACTGAGTTCAGCTTTGGGCTCACCATGATCCTGAGGGGCTGGAGCAGGTCCAGAGAAGAGTCACAAAGCTGGTGAAGGGTCTTGAGAACAGGTCTGGTGAGGAGCAGCTGAAGGAGCTGGAATTGTTTAGTCTAGAGAAGAAGAAGATGAGGAGAGTCCTGGCTCTACAACTCCCTAGAAGGAAGCTGGAGTGAGGATGAGATTGGCCTCATCTGCCCAATAACAACTGATAGGAGGAGGGGAAATGGCTACAAGTTGCACCAGGGGAGGTTTTGCTTGGACACTAGAAGAAACTTCTTGACTGAAAGGATTCTGAAGCACTGGAACAAGCTGCCCAGGGGGCTGGTGGAATCCTCGTCCCTGGAGGTGCTTAAAAGAGGCAGAAATGTGGTGCCTTGGCAGAGTTAGAGAATGGTCAGACTCGATGATCTTCAGGATGTTTTCCAACTGAAATAATTCCATGATTCTGTCATGAGTAGGCTCGTTATATCCACGGAGCGGCCAGGATCACAGCCAGGCTGACCCTGTAACCATCACAGTGCCTGTGCTGAACGGAGGAGGAGCTAATCCTGCCCATCTTCTGGGTCCTCGTGCTTGCTGATGGTCTCTGTGATCCAGTCCAAGTAACGGACTACCTTGGTGTAAAGACCAAAGGTACCACACCTTGGTCCCCAGGAGATCAGCCCGGCCACGTAGTACCGTCTGTTGTCGAGAGGATCTGGGATGGCATAGGCCCCCCCACTGTCCCCCTTGCAGCTGTCCTTGTCACCACCGGCACAGATCATGTTGTCGGTGAATGTGTAAGCACTGGAGTCGGCAAGGCCCTCTGGTTTCACAGACCGACACTTATCCATGGCCACCACAGGGATCTGGGCCTTCCAAAGGTAAATCGGCAGCCTCCCTCTCTCCCTCTGGCCCCAGCCAGCAATGTATCCCAGAGTCCCTTCCTGCAGCTCATACTCAGGTGATTTACCAGGAAGACAGAGGGGTGAGATGTTTGGGCCCATCTTCACAGGCTCCCTCAGCTTCACCAAGGCAATGTCATTATCAAAGTCGCTCCTCGTTTCTATGGGTTGCTTCTTCCAGTCAGGGTGGATGAAGGAAGCCTCAGCAACCAGCTGCTTGGCCTCCCAGTAGAGAGACTCCCTCCCGACGTTGATGACCCCGGCATACATGTTGGGCTTGTCAAATCCATCCAGCACGTGGGCTGCAGTCATCACCCACCTGTCGGAGATGAGCACACCACCTCCTCTCGGGTAATCGAAATACACCTGCCAGGGGAAGTTGCCCTTTTCTGCGCGGGTTCCTCCAAAGATCTTGGCCTTTTCTTGGATAGGATTGCTGGGCACCCCACAGACTGCAAAGGAGAGGAACCACACGGGAGAATTAGCAGTTACAAGTAGGAGGGTTCTTTGGTGCTGCTGAAGAGCCCATGGTCCCTTCCTTCCTGTGCCCTGGAAGTGATTTCTTGCATCAGTGTCTGTGCCACAGAGTCTGGAACCAGCGTTCACAGAGGAATTTGAGAAAACTCAAGCAACACTACCCTTGACATTCACTTGGAGCTGTAAGGATTCCCAGATTCTTGTTCTAGAGATCAGCTGTCACCCCACTAGGATGTCAAAGCTCACCATTTGATTGCATTCTAGTTAGCATTTTTCCTTTGCTGAATTATATCCTATAGATGAAAGGATTGTCTTGGAAAAAGCTTTCCTGGAGTTCTTAGAAATGTGACACTGCTCTTGCAAATGATGCTGTGCAGAGGAGTCAAGCATCCAGCTTTGTCACTGTGGTTTTACCATTTTCCCTCTCTGTTCTTTTAGTATGCAAAATCTTCATCAGTGAGTTAGTGGAGATCTTCAGACAACTACAGAATGTCAGGGGTTGGAAGTGACCTCCAAAGCTCATCCAGTCCAACCCCCCTGCCACAGCAGCATCACCTAGAGCAGATCACACAGGAACCCATCCAGGTGGGTCTCCAGAGAAGGAGACTCCACAACCTCTCTGGGCAGCTTGCTCCAGGGCTCTGCCACCCTCACAGTGAAAAACTTTCTCCTTCTGTTCCTGTGGAACCTCCTCTGCTCCAGCTTGCACCCATTGCCCCTTGTCCTGTTATTGAACATCCCTGAGCAGAGCCTGGCTCTGTCCTACTGACACTGCCCTGCACATCTTGAGAAACATGAGTGAGGTCACCCTTCAGGCTCCTTTGCTCTAAGCTGAAGAGCCCCAGCTCCCTCAGCCTGTCTTCAGCAGGGAGATGTTCCACTGCCTTCAGCATCTTCGTTGCTCTGCACTGGACAGTGAGAATAGTGTCTGGTTTCACATTCGTTGTATTCTCCTCCTGGGTAACAATGTCCCTGAGCATTCTCTTACCATTTGCTGTGTAATCCAAGCCACTGGCTGAGATAGACCCTAAGAGAGCTGAGGCATTTTCAGCTTGATCATGTCCTTTGCCCGTGAGGACTTGGGGTTTGGGGGCAAAGTAGTGAACAGGCATCATGTACAACTTGCTCTAGGCATCCTTCCTCCTCTAAATGGGTAAGCTGAAGTGTGCAGAAGACTTAGGACTGTAAATTCTATCAGATGGAAGTTAAGACCCAGCCATATCTACCACAAGTAGTAATGCTATGCACACCACACTAGGCACTCCCCTTCTCATGTCTCCCGAGGACAAAGAGAGGATGAGAAGGTTCTTCATAGGGATCTTGCTTGAGCTTACAGACATTGTAAGTGTAGATGATTATTGAATGACACATTAAACCTTAAGGCTTTAGGCTGACTTCCAAAGAGAGTATAGAAAGACCTTTCCCTATTGTGCTGCATCTGTAGTGCCCAGTAGGCAGATGTGCACTATGCCCAGGAAAGAAGCTACAGCTCTCAGTGAGCTTGGGTGGGACCAAGGGCCCTGTGTCACTGGACATCTCTTTTGATCTGTGCCCTGGATGATCTTTGGAGGTCCCTTCAGCCTCTGACATTCTGTGATTCTGTGACCAATTCTGCTTTCAGCCTTATTTGTTTAAAAGCAGAGAGATGAAGGACACAGGGGTGTTCACATGCTTCATGTACATGCAGGGTTTGGTCGTACCTGGGATACATTTTGGCAGCTCTGTTCCCATCTCTTCATTGAGCCATTCTCCGCTGGCTGAGCACTGATAAACTACTTGGAAAGCACAAGGAAGAGAAGTGCCATAAGGATACAAGGCAAGGAGCATGTGTAAGATCATTTCCACAGCCAGCACAGCTTGGTAAGCATTGCTGACCTCTCCCCTAGAAGAACACAATCCATCAGAGAGCTTCTGCCTCTATTTTGGAGAGACCTCACCCACCAGGGTTTTTTTGAGTACTTTACTTCTCTACCAGAAACATGTACTAGATGTGACCAAAATCTCCATGGATCACACCTGGGGCAGATGGAGGCAGGACTTACTAAAGCATTTGAAGTTAACAGCCCAAGTACAGACGTTACTAAGAGTCTATTAAACACCAAGGCAACAGCAAACACTACCTGCAATTCCACACCAAAAAGAGCTTTTTCCCCCAGTCCTGGCCCAATGATATTCCAGCCCTGTGGTGACGCCAGTACCATTCCTCTGTCAAATCACTATCAGTCCTCTGATCAAATCACTGTGTCTATACAGCAAAGGCAATGCTTACCATTCCCTTTGGGGCTTAGGGTATAGTAAGGTGCATCACATTGGTATTGGAAGGCAGCTTGGTACACAGGCTCTTGAAGCTCAGAGATATAAATGGCTTGGGCATTGTCAACAGGAATGGGGTCACCACAGTTCACAGCTGTAGAGAAGAAACAAAATCAAATATAACTAAAGGGGGTGTCCTCACACAACAATATTACTATTCTTCTGTACAAAGAGGAACCTCTAAGCTTCTCTGATCCCCATACAGTCACGAGCGCTCACTTCCTCTGCGCCTTCAGCATACTTACATCTCTGCCCTTCACCGCTCTCCTAACCTAGAGGTTTGGAGAGTCTATACCCAAAGGCTTCGTTCCATTCTGCTTCCCACAGCAGAGATAGGTCACTTACGAACACAGCTGAAATGAGAGTTGCTCCATTCACCGTTGTCCTGACAGCTGGAGACAAAAGTCGTGATGCGGTCTCGTTGCTAAGGAAGAGAGCACAGGATTCATGCAAGTCATGTCTGACACAGCCACTCCAGTGCAGGCTCCTCAGAATGCTGCAGTGGCCAGAAACTTACTACAGCTGTGATGAAAATGCACAGTTCCCAAAGGTGCTGAGAACACCTGATGGGAAATGGCATCAGGGAGCTGCTGTGAGGGCCAGAGAGGATATATGCCTTGTTATGGAACTTACCCTCACTATCTCATAGCCTTCCACACAGGTCACCTTCACATGGTCGCTGAAGACATACCTCTCCTTCTTTGGGTCAAGAACAGAGTTAGGGATGACACTTGGGGGACAGGAGACAGCTTTGAAGAGACAAATGGAAATCAGTGATTAACTGGGTCAAGATTTACTCTCTTTCGACCTCCCAGCTTCTTTGTCCTCGGTGTTCATTTCCCCCCATAAGCAAGCATCCTATGCTTACTGAGTGCCAGCAGGTGTGAGCATGTTCCCATGCTGTCCTGTCATGAATCTGACCTGGACAGACCCTCCTGTGGGCACTTTCCCAAGTGTTTACTCACGATCCCCGTAGTAACGGAGTTTCCAGCCTTTGTGCTGTATTGCCTGGTCTGTCTGGAAGATTATGTCAAGAGTGCTGCTTCTAGTTTTGATTTCAGGAGGACCTGGGAATTTGCTGCCACAATAGGGACCAAAACGTTGCTTTTCAGAGACTATCTGGGAAAATAAAAACAAAACAAAAGAAGAAATGAGAAACAGCCAATATATTGGGAAAAGATTCAAATACACAGAGTCACAGAATGTCAGGGGCTGGAAGGGACCTCAAAAGGTCTTCTAGTGCAACTCTCGTGCCAGAGCAGGATCACCCATACCAGATCACACAGGTCTTGAATATCTCCGGGAAGGGAGACTCCACAACATCCCTGGGCACATTCAATACATATTCAGATGTGTCCCCAGCAACTTCCAAAGGCAACATCGCAGAAAAGTTAAGCAGTCGGGAGGTCTTCTGAACATGAAGGGGTTAATGGGAGGTGCAGAGCATCCTGGTTCCCTCCCTGCGCCCCACACCTACTGTTAAGCTGTCGTGACAGCTCCCTTCCGAGTCAGCTGGTTCCAGGTCGAAGTCGCCGCTGCGTATGGTCAGCGCCACAAAGTAGCCTGGCTTCAGAGCCACTCGGTACTCACACCGCGAGTTCTCGGGGTACAGGCTGGGATAGTTGGGACTGGCGATCTCCCCTGATGGCTCAGTGAAGACATTTCCGCTGCAGTTCACTAGGATGAGGGAAGGAGCACAGGCAGGATTCAGAAGCGAAGCAGTCTCTGTATGAAGCTGCTAAGCTTTCCCTTTTCCACTTCATCGCCAGTCTCCCCAGTCACAACATTGCATCTTCCCAGGGAGCTGAAACCAGGACTGCTGCTTTCCGATTAGTTGGGGACTTGAACTTCCAGTGCCCTTTCTGTTTACTTTCCCCCTGCCATACAGGCGCTTTCCTCCAAGCTCTGTTCTCATGCCATACTCCTTTCAGCATGTGCTTTGCCGGTGTTTTTATTCAAGCCACGCAGCCACGTGGCTATTTTTGTGTCATTATTGAACTGCCCTCTTTTGTCAGAGATTAAGAGATTTACATAGAGCAGTATGCAAAGAATGTCGTTCAGTAGGTTCTTAATTCTCTTCACACAAAAAAAGGATGCTAAGAATATTTTAATAGAAATCCCCCAAATCACAGCCTGCCGCCAGTTCAGATTTGCACTGCCATGTTTTTATCCCAAAATTATACCAGCCACAACTGGTAGAGGATGACAGACAAACTCTTCCAGGTGCAGTATCTCATCTGCTCTGAATTAACTCTTGCTGATGATGAGCACCGCTCATGTAGTTTTCTTACCTCCACATGTTTTCATATCCTCGTAAAGGAAATAATCTGGTGGACAGGTACAGAAGTAACCTCCAATGTAATTATTGCAGTAATGACTGCAAGGTTCCTCCACAAAATCCATGCACTCATCCAAGTCTGCAAGGGTGAAAAGATGAATTAGCCAAGATTAGGAGAGGGCACTCAACACAGAAAAGACATGGGCCAAATAGAGAGGGTCCAGAGAAGGCCACAAAGATGATCAGAGGCTGAAGCATCTCTCCTATGGGGACAGGCTGAGGGAGCTGGGGTTGTTCAGCCTGGAGAAGAGAAGGCTCCAGACAGACCTTAGAGCAGTCTGCCAGTACCTGAAGGGGATTATAAGTAGGCTGCAGAGGGACTTTTTGCAAAGACCTGCAGGGACAGGATGAGGGACAGTGGTTTGAAGTGAGAGCAGAGCAGATTTAGATTGGATGTTAGGATCAAGATCTGCACAGTGAGGGTGCTGCAACACTGTAACAGGTTGCCCAGAGAGTGGTTGAATCTCCATCCCTGGAGATCTTCAAGGTCAGGCTAGACAAGGCTGTGGGCAAGCTGATATAGCAGAGGATGTCCCTGCTGACTGCAGGGGGTTGGGCTGAATGACCTTCGGCAGTCCAATCCAAACTATTCTATGATGCTGTGATTATTGGAAGCAAAACTGCTCTGTCAGCTTTTGCAGCCGCCCTGGCCTGGCCACCACAGCGATTCAGAGGAGGTTGTCTTTAACCTTACCCACTGCTACGTAGTAGGCTGCAAACCCAGTGAAACGCTGCTCGTTGGAAAAGTCCGACTGGAAGTGCAGGGTGAGGGTGTTATAAGGGACACGAAATTCCTCCACAATCGAGGACCCCGAGGCACGAGGCTTCTTCTGTCCACAGAGCACACCTTCAACGTGGCCATTAGACACAATCTGCAGATGCATGTGGAGGGTTTATCTCATTACTGGAATATGTCTGATTACCAGCACTGGAGTCTTTCAGCTTCTAGGTGACTAACAAAAGGTTCCTAAACTGTAGGTATTTCTCACAGCTTTCAGACAGATCTCCTAGGGCACAGCTAGCTGGAGGGACCAAGGCTGCTGTGTCATCAGCTGAGCTGGCCAAGGGTGAAAGACAGACAAGGTATGGCTGAATGGAAACCTTAGACAACCAGTTTAATGACAGGAGGGGTGTTCCCTCCTACTGACTTATCCAGCTGTGAAATACCTGCCTTAATTTCTCAGACACCAATGAATGCAGAAGGTTCTCTGTTAGCATCCTTTCCTCAGGCCTGCTTTTACAAAAAGTCAACCCTGGGGTTCACAGTGGCCAACCCCATCACTGTCAGCCTGCACAGCAGGTCCATCAGTTTGTCGCAGAGGGATACACGACACTATAGCTCCCAGCAGAACACGTCCATCCTACCAGCTCACCTTTGGTCCTTTTCCAAGGCCTCCTTCTGGTGCTACACACGTTCCTATTGCCCCTTCCCACACATAACTTGCATGCCAAGATGGTCTTGTCTCCCTCTTGTTTGTAGGAAAATGCTTTATTACCTTTTGTGCTTTGTGGCACAGCATGGAGCAGAGCTAGTGGGTCTCTAAGTTTCAGATCTCTGGTGCACAGGTCATAGCAAACTGTGGTGCAGTGGGGCACAGCACTTTATCTTAGTGCCCACAAACAGATCTCTTGACTGGTTTTAACCTACATAATTTCCAGTGGGCTTCTGATTGCATTCAGTCATCTGTGTCACTCAGGGATTAATTCTGAGTAATTTCAGGGATGGAGAAGCAATGCCCCAAGAAAATGGTCTTCCAAACCTACAGTTCATTGGCTAAGAATATGCCTTGCAATAGAGAGCTGTCAGTGGTGGCTAGGGAGGCTTTTCCTATGAATGCAGGAGGAACAGAGAGAGGGAAGCATGGATGGGACACTTAGCAGACAGAGCTCTTGTTGTTATGAGGCAGACTCAAATTAGTGTAGATCCACTCAGCCATTTGGGCTTCTTGGAGCAGAGAAGAGGAGCTGTCTATCCCTGCCTCCAGCCCTGAGCTTGGTGCACAGCACTGCTTCGTGCTCTAACCTGCCTGCCTGTCTTTTTCACGCTCGAGGATGAGGACAGTACCTTCACAAAGTCATATTCACAGTTCCGTGACAGTTCCAGATCCATGTGTGTGAAATAAAGGCGAATGCCATATCCCAAAGGGACCTGCACTTCCCAAGATTTCTGCACATCATTGGGATACACCTGAGGATAATTGGGTGACAAGATCTCACCATACATGGATGCTGCTTCAGCCCAGACAGGGAGATAGAAGAGAAGGTACCTGAGAAAAGAGGGAAGCAGGTGACATTGCAGTAGCCACATACACACAGTCCCTGGAGAACAAGCTCAGGTTTGTCTGCACACAGCATGAAGCACAACTCCTAGCTCTGGAGTTCCAGTAACCAGAGCTCTGTCTGTCTGGGGCTTGTTTTTCTCCTGTAACCTTTCACACAGAGGGGAGTGTGACCTCAGTCATGCTCTCTGCTCTTCTCCATCTCCATAAGAGCTGGCAGTGCTACAAGAGGGGAACACGGGGGCTGTTCCCTACTTTACTGCCTTCTCTTGAAGGCTCTTTGGTCTATAGATGCATTCAGGTTTGAGAATCAGCACAGTGCTAGAGAAAAAGCACTTGAGTCATAGAATTAAATTATTAATAAATCTGAGATCCCCATGGGGAGCCAATAACTCACCACATCTGGAAAAAGCAGATCTTCCTTTCTGCAATCTTCCAGGAACTGGACTTTGTAGTTAGGGTCTGGGACAAAAAACAGTGTGATTGATTAGTGTGCTTCTGTGTGCCAGCTGGGCAGGTCAAAGACCCTAAACCCCAGCTCGTGAGAACAGATCAACGTTGTGCCTCAAAGCCAAGTTTATATCTCTGTTCCTTCCTGCATGCAGTAACTCCAAGTACCTAGTACTCCACGCTGACAAAACAGAGCAATGATCTCTAGCCTGGTGCTCCCATTCTCCCCTTCTGAACATCAGGGCCTCCAGAGACCATGCTGGTGCACAGCAAATTAAGACAGAGAGCACCTCTCCCCCCAGGATACCAAATCCATTCTTCCCAGCACCTGCAAAATTAAGCTAAGACCCTGAGGTTGGGGGAGCAGCTTATCCTGACTCTTCTAGTTATCAGCGACACTCAGGAGCATTTCCCTTCCTCATTCCTAATGCAATATTTACCTTCTCTCCCTACTACGTGTCTGGTATTCTTCTCTCTTCTGTCTTCCCTTCTCTTTTGTATCTTTTCCCTTCTCTAGCCTCCGATGCAAGGCTGGAGCCTGGGGAAGAGCTTCAACTAGCAATATCGCAGCACCCTCTGCCTGCAGCATGCCGCCGTTCCCAGCCCGTGCGAGCTGCGGGGCACGGCAGGCAGGGGAATTTCCAGAACAAGTTGCACAATCCCTTTGGCTCCGGCTGCGGGGGAGCAGCAAACCTGCTTTGCCTGAGGCGTTTCTGCAAAATCAGATGACTTTTGGGAAAAGGGAGGGAATGGAGTTTCAGCTGCCTTCCCTCTCCTCCTCTCTGTTAATTGTTAGGAACAAAATCCAAAGGGTGCAGAAAGGGAGAGTCGATGGGATGAATGGTTCAGAGCTTTAGCACAGAAAAAAAAACCTGTTTGCTACCTCGTCCAGAAAGTCATAGAATTCATGGATCCATAACATGGTTCAGGTTGGAAGGGACCTTGAAGATCATCCAGCTCCAAGCCCCTGCCTGTGCCGCTGCAGGGACACCTCCCACTAGACCAGGTTGCTCAAGGCATCATCCAGCCTGGCCTTGAACACCTCCAGGGAGGGGGCATCAACAACCTCCCTGGGCAACCTGTGCCTGTGTCTCACCACCCTCACTGTAGAGAATTTCTTCCCGATCTTCAGTCTCTATCTGCCCTCCTCAAGCTTCAATCCGTTCCTTCTCATCATGTCAGTACAAGCCCTTGTCAAAAGTCCTTTCCCAGATTTCTTGTAGTCCACTTCAAGTACTGGAAGACTGCTCTAAGGTTTCCCTGGATCATTCTCTTCTACAGGCTGAACAGCCCCAACTCTCTCAGCCCTCTGATCATCTGGCCTCCTATGGACCCTCTCCCAACAGTTCCATGTCCTTCCTGTGCTGGAGGCACCAGAACTAGATGCAGTGCTCCAGGTAATCCAGACTTCTTGCTAGAGATCACTTTGTTACTACAACTTGGTGGCCACAAGACTGCTGCCACTGCTTCTCATCTGATGCTTCAGAGACCTCCTTTTTAGAGAGAAGGGGGAAAAAATGGCCTCTTAAGTGTTTTCCCTCTCTGAAGTTACCAGCGGGAGTTAAGAGAGCATTGCTTTGCTGTTTCTGTATGTAAGAACTTGAGTAAGAAGCTGGGGTTTTATTTACAAAGTGAACTCCACGTAGAGAGAACTCTACTCTGAGGCCACATCTGGAATATTATGTCCAGTTGTGGGTCCCTCAGTTCAAGAAGAACCTCAAGGATTTGAAAGAGTCCAGCAGAGACCCAGAGAGATGCTGAAGGCAGTGGAACATCTGCCTGCTGAGGACAGGCTTGGAGCAGAGGAGCCTGAGGGGTGACCTCACTCATGTTTCTCAAGATGTGCAGGGCAGTGTCAGTAGGACAGAGCCAGGCTCTGCTCAGGGATGTCCAGTGACAGGACAAGGGGCAATGGGTGCAAGCTGGAGTAGAGGAGGTTCCACAGGAACAGAAGGAGAAACTTTTTCACTCTGAGGGTGGCAGAGCCCTGGAGCAGGCTGCCCAGAGAAGTTGTGGAGTCTCCTTCTCTGGAGACATTTCAAACATGCTTGGATGCATTCCTGTGAGATCTGCTCTAGGTGATGCTGCTGTGGCAGGGGAGTTGGACTGGATGATCTTTGGAGATCCCTTCCAACTCCTGCCATTCTGTGATTCTGTGATGTAAGAGATGTTCAGCATGCTCTGCCTTGGAGTTAGATCAAAAACCTACATGGAATGGAGTTTCAACACTTTCTCCAGGTCAAACCCTTAATCCAGCCAGTGCCCTCAAGGCAAGGCCAAAATACCACTGCACAAGCTCCAAGACCTGTCATTAATGCTCTAGAAAACTCCTCCTCCTTACAAATCAGCTACCTCGGGCCCAGACTATAAATGAAGACATAAAACTCCATAACACTTCTACCTTACAACCAGCACAGCAGCTCCAGAGCTTGTTTTAGCCAGGAAAAAAAGATTCAAGTTCTAACAGGCCACAGGCAAAGCATGTCAGCAAAGCCCAGCTGAAAGACTCCTTTACGTTGTCAAAGGAGAGAAACACCTACAGATGAATCACAACTGACTTCATTGTAGTCAGGATAAAGGTTTGCTTGAAGAACATGCCTCCTCTGTTTCCTTTGTCAGACTGAGAATGGATGGAGAAAGAAAGCAGCCTGTCATCTCATTTCTGCCATCTCTTGGGAGCTCAGCTTGATGTTTCTAACGGGAATTTGGAGAACCAGAAAAACACTGATGAAAGGTACACAACAAGTCTTGGGGGGATGTTTTCTCCTCCAAACTGGGCAAAGTAAAAAGCCTGCCAAGTGTCTCTTCAAGTCACAATCATATTTTTAAATAGGCATGGCAGAAGTAAAACGAGTGTGGGCTGATGTATTATGCATGCCACTGCATCACAGGAGAACTGTGTGTGTGCATGTAAACCTGACTCAACTCGTCTGCAGCGCTGCTAAATTAACCTGTGTGAGCATTAATGACTTTTTAGCAAACATATACCTGTTAATTAAGAAGAAGATTGATGAAGTTAGTCAAGTAAAAAGGTAGCTGTACTTCATCTGGGCATGTATCTACATAATGCTAAATAATTGTGCCCAATTCTGAGCCCCTCAGTTCAGGAAGGACCTATGGGATTTCAAAGAGTCCAGCATAGCCACAAAGATGCTGAAGGCAGTGGAACATCTCCCTGCTGAGGACAGGCTGAGGGAGCTGGGGCTCTTCAGCTTGGAGCAGAGAAGCCTGAGGGGTGACCTCACTCATGTTTCTCAAGATGTGCAGGGCAGTGTCAGGAGGACAGAGCCAGGATCTGCTCAGGGATGTCCAATGACAGGACAAGGGGCAATGAATGCAAGCTGGAGCAGAGGAGGTTCCAAAGGAACAGAAGGAGAAACTTTTTCACTGTGAGGGTGGCAGAGCCTTAGAGTAGGCTGCCCAGAGAGGTTGTGGAGTCTCCTTCTCCGGACACATTCCAAACCCATCTGGATGAATTCTTGTGTGACCTGCCCTAGGAGATGCTGCTCAGGCAGGGAGGGTTGGACTGGATGATTTTTGGAGGCATCTTCCAGCCCCTGACATTCTGTGATTCTGTAAATTATTTAAGCAGAAGACTGCTGGCATTGATGTATATACTTACACCAAATGCACATAAATGTTTGATTGCATTTGCCTAGATCTGTTTCTACAGTTCACAGGATGAAACAGCTAGGTAATAAATCCTACAAGTTACTGAAACCCTGTCAGAAGTTATATTGAAAGAATCATTTTAAGAGGCAAAACCGTGCCATTGAGGTCAACCAATACTAACATGAAATTTGCTGGTGCAATCTACTTCTGCTCAGAGGCACACACACTTCCTAGCACTCCTCAGTGACATAACCACACACTACGTTTCCCAAATTGCACAAGACAAACTTATTCTTAAGACAACTCTGAGCTGTGCAGCTGGAATCTTTCTGCCAGATGTTACAAAGAGTAGTAATGTTCCATTTTTCATCAAATGACCACCTAAATCAGGCTTAGGATGAAAATAGGCTGCATCCTCCAGCAGTTTTAGAGACCCCAGAGGGACGTGCCCTGTGGACTCTCCCTTAATTTGAACAAAGTTTTCCAGGACCCCTCTGTCTCCTTGGTGAGGATTAATCTCTAGTGATGAAAGTTTCCTGACAACCCCTGCGTTCCTCTACCAGGGAGATTTCCAGCACAATCTGTTCATCTCTTTTTCTCCCTCCAACATGGAGTTTGAATGCAGACCTCCCACAGCCTCCCAGTGAAACCTCCAGACTATTCTGCTCTGTGCACTGTGCCATACTCGTGTGGCTGCTGCCGTGTGGACTCCCTTCCCCTACAGTCCTGGGTGTAGCTTGAAGCAGCTGTGACGGTGAGGCACCGATACTGCCTGCACAGGAGGTGTGCCACCCTTTCCACAAAACAGAAGCCCCACAGTCCTGTTTACACCAAGGTCTTTTCCCTCCGGGTGAGAGGATCTGACTCACAGCTGGAGACATATACCCTATGAAAACTGATGAGGGGGATGGGAGTGGAGTGTCTGCCATGACCTTCCAAGTGATGTCCATCCTCACTACCTAAACCAGAAACATCCAGGTCGGTTTTGAATATCTGCGGACGAGACTTCACAGCCTCTCTGGGCAGCCTATTCCATCCATAGCTTCACCAGCAGTGAACCAGTGTCTCAGCAGGAACTGTTTATAGAGTTTCATCCATTGGAATGAAAACGTTCCTAAATATTTTAGCTTATTTGAAACCACAAGGCTGTAAACTGCAGCAGCAGGACAGCTGCCTTGAGAGAAAACAAGACGGTTCAGGAGCAGTAACTTCCGGGACACAGCTAGCCTGGGCCAGCAGCAGTGGCAGAGTGCTCCAGCTTCATCGCATCACGGAATCGGTTTGGGCGGAAAAGACCTTGAAGATCATCGAATCCAACCATTAACTGCGCCAAGTCCGGAGCTAAACCATGTCCCTCGGTACCACATCTCGAAGTCTTCAAAACATCTCCAGGAGCCTTCCGGGAGATGCCTCGCTCCAGGAGCCTTCCTGGGGAGCGTCTCTCGGAGACACCACCTGCTCCTGACAGCCCGGCCAAAGCTGCAACACCGCAAACGGCAGCCGCGGCCCTGCGGCTCCACCGGCGGCGCAGGGACAGGCAAGGGGCTCCGGCCGGTTCCCCCGCGGCCCGAAGCGAAGGACGGAAGCTCAGCTCGCCGGCGACGACCGCCTGCCGCAGCCAGTCCCAGCAGCGTCGGGAGGCGGCAGCAGAGTGTGCTGTGTGCG
>VWZI01014168.1:433187-453466 GCA_013396835.1 Psilopogon haemacephalus
GGGTTGGAGTGGGAGTCTCCCGCTGTGCCGGTGGAGAGGGGGAACCTGCTGTGAAGCGAGCCGCTGGGCTCCCCGGCCGCAGGAAGCCGGGGTGTGGTGCTGGCGGGCTGCCTGTGAGAGGGGTGCCGGCTCGCCTCGTCCCGGGGCTGGAGCGAGGGGCGGAGAGCCTGCCTGGCTCCGAGACCTGTGGAGCCGGTCCCCGCCGTGCTGGCGTTCGGCGTGCTTTGAAACAAGTGCGCTTTGGAGCTGTGTCGTGAAGCGGTGTTTTGGGCGCAAGAAGTTTGTTTGTAGTTGTTCCGCTGCCTTTGCGTGAGCGGCAGGTGCTGCGTGTGCACCCAATTGCCCGGGAGTCTGTGTCTGGAGGGATGCAGCCTCAGGAAGCTCCGCACCCCCTACGAGCTGTCGCCCTGCCCCAGTGCAGGGAATTCTCTGCCAGGAGACATCGTTAGTGTCTGCAGGGATCATGGAACTGCGCGGGAGTGGCTTGTCGTCGCCGGGACTAGCAGGTGGTGTGAGCAAAGCCTGCGAGTTCAGTAGCCGGAAGAACTGGGGTGTTGTGCTGTGCTCCGCCTGCAACGTGAAGCGCGTTGCACAGCGCACTGCTGCTTATCTGAACACCAGATAGTTAAATCACATGGCCAATAGTTAAGGCAGGGCTAGAGTTATGATGTGGGCTAACAACTGAGGGGGAGGTTATAGCTCCCAAAACGTTAATTCAATTGTATCTATACACGCTATCTAAATAAATCTCTGCAGATAACCAACGAAGCTTTGGGTTCTGAAAGCCTTGGGTGGTGTAATCACCTAGCAGAAAGGAAATACAAGCTTTTATCTGGAGTTAAACCAAACTTCTTCTATAAACAACAAAAAATGAAGTAATAGGAGACATAAACAGGACACACACGTAAGGCAGTGCTAACGAGTCTAGCAGCTCATCGCAGACAAACAGGAAAAGTCCCGCTTGCCTTGCTCTCACCTCTTTTTCTGGTACTTTGATTGCAATCTGATTGAATTGACTTGTCTGGCAGAGGCAGAAACCTAAACAGGAAAAAGCAGATAGTTTACTTCCAGGCGAGTCAACTGAACCAGCCAAGGGACTAGTCGAACAAGTGTGGATGCAGTCAAGGTGTTACAAAGCCTGTGGGGAAGCAGAGACCTGCAGCAGAATGATGCCTTTGCAGGATGCACCTTGACCGTGCAGTCAGAGTTTCTTCTTGCTTCTAACCAGTGCTAAGCTGGGACACAACCTTGGAAAGCTATTTTCTGCTCTATGTTTTGTGGGTAAGTCAAACCACTTCTTTGAAATGAGCCGCAGGTAGTGATGATCTTGATGACAGGATCTTGATGGAGTCGCTAAGTGAGAGAGTTGTGAGCGTTGTTGCAAGTGTTGCATGTACAGTGGTGACACTAAGCCACTGAGATAGGGCAGCCTCCCTTGCTGAGGAAGGACACTGTCTCACTTATTTAAAGTCTTCGTGAGTCTTTTTAATTTGTTCTAAAAGCCCGGGGCTCAGAGACTGGGAACTCACTTAGCACCTCTTCCCCTTGCATACCTAAAATGTCCACCACACAAGGGGACAGAGCTGCACATTGCCCTGTGCTTTCTCAGTAGCTTGGGATCTCTTCATTACATGCAATTGAAGGCATAACTTCGGGTGGAAGGCTTCAAGGCATGCAAACCAGCCTTGCCTGAAGCTTGGCACTCTTGCAGGTCATTTGGGTTGAGCCACTCAGACAGAGGGGGTTAACTCCAGCTTTCCTGATGTTTTGTGACTCACCGGTTGTAGCACTACATTAAAAGGAAGAACCAAGCAGCACTCCAAAGCTACCTGAGAGGAGAGCGAGAAGAGTTCCTTAACCCAGCGCTAGCAAAGAAGCGTTCATTTAATTGCAGCTTAGCTCACAATCCTTTTAATGTGACCAAAAGCCTTAAGCCTGTTAGTAATGCAGCTAGCACTGATGCCTGCTGCACAGGGTGGCATAGGGTGTAAATAAAAGGCATTTCCAAAACCTGGCAGTGGCATTAGGACAGCCAACACAGGGCTTTTCCTTCACTTCCTCCCTTTCAGAGGTTTGCTGAGTTTCAGGAACAGAGGTACTTTGGTTGCCTGCAGCTAATACTGCTGCGTTACTGCAGAACGGGACCGTGAGGGTGAAGGACAGTCCACTGCTCCAAAGATGAAGTAAAAAATCTTTGCCTTTTTCTCCCTCTGTGGAGCACTTTACCATCCGCACTGTGCAGTTCTGCTGCAACAGCTGTTTCCAGGATTTCAGTGTTCAGGAGGTCACCAGAAGCTGGTAAAAATAGCCCTCTAAAAAAGAGGAAGATGCAAAGGACTTTGCAAACTTCTTCTACTGATTTCTGGAGAAAGCTGAATTATTACTGAAGAAATAATTGGGATGGATTCTCTTGATTCGGTGTAAGTGTACACACAGTCATGATCTGAAATAACCCAAAGAACTAATTTAAAACTGCTGACAGTCTGACACTACTGAAAAGAAAAAAAAATAAATACAGGGGAGAATGAGAAGAGGAGGAAGGAAGAGCAGCTAAGAACAAAAATTGGAGTAGTCCTGATGGACACCACATTTCCTCAGTGAACAAGTGAAGACTGTGAGAGCACATTACTGAGCAAATTCTGGGGATTTTAGTCACGGCTTTGTATTTAGATCAGAGGCACTTCTATGGAGCCTGTAGTTTTGAAGCAAAGCTGGAGTCAGGTCCATTACACAGCTTGTACAAGATTAAAAACTTGCCTCCTGCTTCCCCTGGCTGAAAATTTGCATAAGCAACCTTTGAGGAAATGAGGAGGCTGTCATTTGGCAACACTAGCAACAGCAGCAGGACTTGAAGCACGGTTCCTGGAGCCTGCCATTAGAAGATGTGGTCTGCTGATGTCTCTCAGCCGTAGGGAAATGTCTCTGGAGAGATGTGCTCTGCCTTGCATTCTTGACCAAGTGCAGGGCCCAGTGTTCCCACGGGAGAAACCCTGTCTTTAGGTCAGCATGGGGGACAGTTGTGATCTCAGCTGTGTACCGCCAGGGTAAGTGATCTGAACCAGTGTGGTCCTGGCCTCTTGGTTGAGGAAAGGAGGGAGCCCCTCCAGTGACGTGAAGGCAAGAGGAGGATTTTGGTGCTGCTGCACTTGTCCTCCCTTGCAAGGAGGCAGATTTCTTGCTTGCTCTTACTGCTCAAAGTGTAAGCCAGGGCACAGAAGGCCTCGTGGCCCTGTGTATTTAGGACTTTATGTTGATCTTATTTCTTGCATGGCTCTCTGGTACTGAAGAGCTGAAGATCCTAATCTGGGCATAGCACTACACAGTGGCCAGCAAGCTACCTGGCATGGTCTGCTGCATAATATGGAGGGTGGCCAACATTCTGTGTACAACCCTGAGCCAGGAAGAGCACTGTGGAAGTGTTCCCTCATCTACAAACAGAGCAGTGACCTGCAGAAAGTACCATGTTCCTGCTGAATACGTGCCAGAAACCATCTGCTTTGCTTGCAAGTGGTCCTTTGTCCCCACCTACCTCACCATTTGTCTTAGATTCTGTGCATATTCTTGCTCTCTACATCCTGAAGACTTTTAAGCTCAGTGAAATTCTCCCTGTGGTCACCCATAGCTGATGACTTATCCCAGTCAGGTTCCCAGCTGGTCAGCCAGGCAAAGAACCTTACTGAAAGAGAGGAAATTACTTTTTTAAACGGGTAAGAAGTGGGAGAAGCTGTAAGAGGCAGCACCATCCCATCACAGGTGCTAAACCCAGCCCTGTCACAGAGCACTCATGTGCTGCCTTGTTTAAACCCTCAACTTCAAATACATCTTGCTCCTGAAACAATAAAAGAGAGCACTGCCTGGTGCTGCACACCTAATCTGCAGGTGAAATGGTGCAGTAGGAGCAGACCTGCAGTTTCTGTGCAGTACTGATGGGGTTTGGGTGTTTGCTTTGGACCTATTTCAGCCCAGTCCTAGGAGCTGAGCACTCATTGGAGTACATTTCCAGTTCAGCTTCTGCTGAGAAGAGCCCTGTTCACATGCTTCGGGACAGTTGTGCTGTGCAAGCTAAGGCACTGTAACTGGACTTTGCACTCCTGAGATGACTTGAAATACTCACAGAATAGCTTAAGTTGGAGGGGGCCTGAGAGATCATCTACTCCAACCTCCCTGCTATGGGCTGGGACACCTCTCAACTAGACTCAGCTGCTCAAGGCCTCATCCAACCTGGCCTTGAACACCCCGGGGGAGGAGATATCCACAGCCTCCCTGGGTAACTTGTTCCAGGGTCTCACCACCCTTGTACTGGAGAACTTCTTCCTAAGATCCACTCTAACCCTGCTCTCCACCAGCTTCAAACAGCTCCCCCTTGTCCTATCTCTAGACACCCTCGTAAAAAGTCCCTCTTCAGCTTTCCAGTAGGATCCCTTCAGGTACTGGGAGGCAGCTCTAAGGTCCCTCCAGAGTCTTCATTTCTCCAGGCTGAACAATCCCAGCTTGCTCAGCCTGTCCTCATAGCAGAGATGCTCCAGCCCTTGGACCATGTCTGTGCCTTCCTCTGGACTCACTCCAACAGCTCTTGTCCTTTTTATGCTGGGAACACCAAAACTGGACTTAGTATTGGAGTTGGGGTCTCAGCAGAGCAGAGCAAAGGGGCAGAATCCCCTCTCTTGCCATGCTGGCCACGCTCCTCTTGATGATGCCCAGCACATGGATGCCTTCTAAGCTGCATGAGCTCATGGCGAGCTTCTCCTTAATTAACACACCCAAGTCTTTTCTTCAGAGCTCTCCATGCTGGACTTCATGATCTTAGTGGCTGGGCTTAATTATCATAAAGCTTTGTTTTTTTCCAACCTAAGCAATTCTGTGATTGTGTCTCTGTGCATCCAGAGTTACACAAGGTGTGGGACATTGGCAGCATTACAGATAGGTAAAGACATCAAAACACCAGGTAAAGCTACTCTCTAAACACCTCTTTTTCCTGTTCCCTTCCTTTTAGTTTTAGCATCTCATCAGAAAATGGAGAGCACTGATCTGCTGGATCTTAACAGAGGTGGACTTAACTGATCAGCAACAGGGAGAAATAGTCTGATCTGCTCTCTTGAAGATGAAAAAAAGCTGATGCATATAAAGAGGAATAAAGAGAGCAGAGATGAAAAGAATGTTTTTGGTTTCTTATTTGCAGCTTCATCTTGGGGAAAAAGGCAGGCATCTTCATCACCCATTCCAGAAGATGGCAAACTTGACAGTGCTATTTTTGGATGGAGTTCAGAGAACTTCCCTCTTGCCTGATCCAGCCTCTTCATCATTTACTGCTTCTGCTCAGGTTCTTGTACCTGAGCCCAGGTGTTGTGTCCATTGGTCTCCGTAATGGCTATGGCCATGAAGTTGACCTTGTCCTTTGCTTCCAGGGCTGGGGTTCCCTTAACCAGAGATCATCCTCTTGTTCCCATGAAGTTCAGAAAACACAAACTGCAAAACCCAGAAAGAATCTGGTGGCAGCAGCAGCAGATATCTGCTAATTTGTCCCTTTTGTATCAATTGCTGATCCCCTTCTGTAGAGGGAGGCAAAAGTCAGCTGTGCGTGCAGAGTGCTTTTCAACTCCATGGTGCACCGAGGAGAACGCCTTTGGAGCAGAAGGTCACCTTCTGTTTTCGGCGGGTCTGTTACAGCCAATCTCCAGCCTTGGTCTGCTCTGCTTGAGCGGGCTGTGTAAGAAGCCTGTGGCAGACTGGGGCCGCTCTGCAGCGTCCCTCAGCAGCAAGGAGCAGACTCTTCAGTCCTGCTGCTTCTGAACGGCAACAGCAAAGCGGCACCGCCTCCTGCTGCTGACCTACCCGAGTGTGACAGCAAGCTCGCCAGGAGGCCGTGGTAACTTCACAACCTGCTTCCCTGCTTCTGCTGTGCTAATTCAGGTGGGGTGAGAGTCCTCCCTTTGCTCTCAGTAGCAAGAGCTTGTTATTAATAGTCTATCAGTGTTCCAGAGTGCACAGGTCACAGTGTGGCCACTGCCACTCGGTGCCTGCTGCCACCTGGGAGTTAAAGTTCAGACCTGCAGCGTGCAACTGGCCCCGTTGTAAAGCTGAGAAAGCTACCTGGTCTGCAGCTAAACTGTAACTAAATTGCAGCCCAGACTTGCTGTGGCAATCAGAAGAATTTAGGCTGACATTGTGACTTTTGAACTGGAACAGAATGCCCTGTAAGTGCAGGACCGGGGGGGTTGGATCTGAGGCTTTCTAAAAACATCTCTGCTATGTACATTAGCAGTTCTGTTTGGAAAGGTTCCTCCTTCTCTTTTCCTTCGGAGGAGAATTACCCAAACCACCATATGATAGCATATTAGGGGTTGGAAGAGACCTCCAAAGATCATCCAGTCCAAACCCCCTGCCAGATTCTCTTGCATAGAGCTTAAAAGGGTTGTGCCTGACAAGTGAGAGAGGCCTTTGAGAGAGGAGGAACACTTGGAGATGGGAGAAAATAAATACAATTTCTGGGTTTCAGAGATTTGAAATACATTATTATAGTATTCAGTCCTAATTTGATTCTGTCTACAGAAATGCCCCGAGACAAAAAACAAGTTTGTTTGGTTTTGGTTTTGTTGTTTTTTTTCCCCACAATGAAAATGGAATGTTTTGCAGAACTGTGCCTGTTTTGGTGAGAGTAGGAAACCCTTGAAAATGCATTTTTGAAACTACAGATTGACCGACAGCAAGAAATTGAGATTTTGGTGTTTCTGATCAGATTTTTCTCCCCCTTGGTGAAAAGGGAGAGAAGTATTATTTCACAGCAAACCACAGTACTTTAACTTTGAGTCTAAAATGATGGTTACTCTGCAGGCTTTTTTTTTTTAATTTTATTTTAACCACTTTTCATTTCACAAAGCCAATTGTTAATGTTTGGGGTTTTGGTTGGTTGGGGCTTTTTTTTCCCACGTGCCAATTTTCCTGGTGAAGTTTTTAATAAACATTAAACTTCAGCGGGAAAATTGGCACTTGAGTAAAGAGCCCTGATCTGTATATATTTCTGGGTGGAAGGCTGGGAAACAAAACTCTTTTATTTATGTAATTATTTAGTAAATCACGTGTTTCACTCTAATTCTGGGAGTTACTCCTGCATCCCCAGAGAGCCTGTGCAAAGAACTGCCTTTGCTAGTTCCCTCTTTCCCTCCCAGCTGCTGCTCAGGGAAGCAGTGGAGGAACAGGGCAGAAGTGCATGTCAGCCAACAACAAGAATGCTGTGTGAAAAGCCTGGAGGAGCGGGAAGGGAGAGGGATGCTTTGGGGAAGGCATCTCCTGATGGAATTTGGAGCTGCTGCTGCAGCAGGGAAGAGCAGGCTGGATGATCAGGAGTGAGGTTGCCAGGCTGTCCAGCTGAAGGGCTGTGGTATGCAGGACTGGCTGGCCACTTGGACCAGGGAAGCAGCCTGTGGCATGGAAACCAACAAGGAACACCAGAGAAAGGAACGGGAACGAGGAGGTAGGACCAAAGGAGTGGTGGCAAGAGGCCAAGGCAGTGGGGAGCAGCAGCTTGGCTTCAAGATGCAGCAGGTATGCCTCTGGGCTCAGCACAATCTGCAGCAGTTTGGGACGTAGAAGAGAGCTCCATAGTCCCAAACTCTGGGACTCCCTCCCAAGTGATTTGAGGGGGAAGGAGGGTACCTTAAAACATCTCTAGTCACACCTCAGCTTGTTAGCACTGACAGACTGCAAGCCACATACTTTACATCAGGTGGCAGTTTCCCATTTCTGTTCCCTGTAGTGACCAAGTCTGACCTTGCTTATTGGGAGCCTTCCATCCCTCAAACCCCTGCAGACAAAAGGTGCATCTGGGCAGCTTGCATTGCTGCTCCACGTAGAATGTGGCTACCCACTGCTGCTGTTGCTGCAGGAGTGCCAGCAGCACAGATCCATTCACTGCTGCAGATTTCCTTAAGCCATATGGGTGGCAGCCTTCCTGTGTGAGGAATTCTCTTTTTTTGGTAGGAGAGACAGTTTGGGTTTGTCTTTAGTCAAGGTAACAGAACACAAGCTTGCAAAATAAAGCAAGAAATTACAAAGTGCCAGAAGTAAAGTTGTTTTTGCTGTCCCAGTCGAGCTGGTTGTGCTCCTGCTTTTAGAAGCACTAACTCACATTCTCCTGAGATGGACAACAAAAACTGGGACAACAAGTAGGAAAACAGAAGATATCTGTTGTATAATATGTGGCAGTTCAACATTTCCTCTCCTTTTGGACATCTGTGTGGCTAGCAGAGTGTTTCCCAAATGTTTTTTTTCACTTGAGCCACAGGTGAGTAAACAGGAGGTGTTCTTGAATTAGATTAGGAGTTAGCATGCAGAAAATCATAGAATGGTTAGGGTTGGAAGTGACCTCCAAAGGTCATTCCCACGATCAGCAGAGATATCCTCCACTAGATCAGCTTGCGCACAGCCTTCTCTAGCCTGACTTTGAAGATCTCCAGGAATGGAGCCTCAGCCACTGCCCTGGGCAACCTTCTGCAGTGCTCCAGCACTCTTATGGTGCAGAACTTGTTCCTAACATCCAATCTAAATCTGCTCTGCTCTCATTTCAGACCATTGTCCCTTGTCCTGTCCCTGCAGGCCTTTGCAAACAGTCCCTCTGCAGCCTTCTTGTAGTCCCCTTCAGGTCCTGGCAGGCTGCTGTTAGGTCTGCCTGGAGCCTTCTCTTCCCCAGGCTGAACAACCCCAGCTCCCTCGGCCTGTCTTCATAGCAGAGGTGCTCCAACCCCTGATGATCTTTGTGGCCCTCCTCTGGACCAGCTCCATCAGGTCCATGTCCTTCCTGTGTTGAGGGCTTCAGAGCTGCACACAGCACTGCAGGTGAGGTCTCCCCAGAGCAGAGCAGAGCAGAGCAGAGCAGAGCAGAGCAGAGAGGCAGAATCACCTCTCTCCATCTCTGGCCATGATTCTTTTGATGCAGCCCAGGCTGCCATTGGCCTTCTGAGCTGCAGGTGCCCATTGCTGGCTCATGTTCAGCTTCTCATCCAGCAGCACCCCCAAGTCCTTTTCTGCAGGGCTGCTCTCTATCTCATCCCCAGCCTCAATTGCTATCTAGCATTGCCCTAACCTAGGTGCAGGACCTTGCACTTTGCTTTATTGAACTTCATGGGATTTTCCTCACCATCCAGGTCCCTCTGGATGTCATCTCATCCTTCAGTCTTTTCAGCCACACCTCTCATCTTGGTATCCTCTCAAACTTGCCAAGGGTACCTCAATCTCTGTCCATATAATTGATGAAGATACTGAACAGCACTGGTCCCAGTACAGTCCTTTGAGGGACATCACTGGTCACCCCTCTCCATCTGCACATGGAAGGACAAAACTCCTCCCACTTAGCTGACCTGCAGGAAATGCTTCTGACTTTGAGTTTACTCTTTTCCCCCAAACAGTACCTGCATAGTCCCGGTTGAGTTTTGTTCCAGCTTTGTGTGCTCAGTACTTTACAGGTCACATGCAAATCTGAAGTTGGAGAGTTAGAACATAGTGCTGGGTTCATTTAAGGAATTCTGGGACTAAAGCTGGGCCACACATGGAAGAACTCACTGGGGTAGGAGTGGGCATTGAATTTTCTAGGACAGTGTATTGATCTCATTTATTGATTTGGTTTGAATCTAGCACCTTGCCCTATTTCCTGCATCATCACAGGATTTGGAAATGAATCAGAGCCTGAAGTGTGATTTCCTGGATTTCAGCATTATCCCTCTCATGGACTGAATAAGGCCAGAAACTGTCACTTCAGTGCCAACTTGGCTATAATTATGTTCCTGTTACTTTCTTCAGTGTAAACTAAGAGTCATTCACCTGCATCTGCCTGCCAGGATGGAAACGCAGTGTCAGGAGTGCTCACTGTGGTGGCAGTGCTGATGTGTCTGCGTCAAGGACATCTTCCTAATTACACCTTCTAGAAAGCTCAAATCTGGCACTCCAAGGAGGACATTGAGGGGCTGGAGCAGGTCCAGAAGAGGGCAACAGAGCTGGTGAAGGGTCTGGAGAACAGGTCTGGTGAGGAGCAGCTGAGGGACCTGGGGTTGTTTAGACCTCAGAAGAGGAGGTCTGGGGGTAGACCTTGCCACCCTATAGAAGTCCCTGAAAGGAGGTTGGAGACACGTTGGGGGTTGGCCTCTTCTCACATGCAACAATGTGACTGGACAAGAGGGAACAGTCTCAGGTTGTGCCAAGGGAGGTTCAGGTTGGATATTAGGAAAAATTTCTGTACTGGAAGAGGCTGCCCAGGTTGGTGGTGGAATTACCATCCCTGGAGGTGTTTTAAAGATGCATGGATGTGGTGCTGAGGAATGTGGCTCAGTGGTGGTGGCTTAGCAGCTGTGGAGGGATTGTGAGCTCCAGGCGAGTGGTTGGACTTGATGACTTCAGAGATCTCTTCCAACTTCACCAGTTCTGTGGACTATCAGGAATGCCTGTCTGCACTGATCTACAACTCCTTCATCTTTTCCTGTATCTTTTTTCTCCTCAGGATATCCTTTTGCCTTGTTCCAGCGCTACTTCCTCTTCCAAAAGGAGACCTACCTCATCCACCTCTACAACATCTTCACAGGACTCTCAATTGCTTACTTCAATTTTGGTAAGAGGCATTTGGGAAGAGAAGAGCTGCCTAGCCTAGGATGTGCTGTGGTTCAGGGGGACCTGTAGCGGGGAAGATACTGTTTCTGTTTAATCCCTGTCTCTCTTTCCTGTCCCACAGGGATGCATTTTTTTCATTCCCTGCTCTGTGTCCTAATCCAGTTCCTCATCCTGAGACTCATGGGTCGCACGGTCACTGCCGTCTTCACCACCTTCTGCTTTCAGATGGTAAAGCTCTTTCTTGCTGTGTTCGTTTGTAGAAAGGAGCCCCCTGTTCAGTTTTGCATTTCCCAGTGGCACCTGTGGGTGGAAGAGTTGGAGACAGATCAAAAGCAGCTGGAGGAATGAGTTTGGATAACCCACACAATGGTTTCTTTCAGACATACCTTATGGCTGGGTATTACTGCACAGCCACCGAGCACTATGACATCAAGTGGACAATGCCACACTGTGTCTTGACACTCAAGTTGATTGGTGAGTGACACCTTCCTCCTATGGCAAGGCATGCCTTGGGGAAGAGGGGAGTGCTTGTTCAGCCCAACCAGCCCAGCCCAGGGCCTCCAATAACTGTTTCTCACCTCTAGGTCTGGCCATTGATTACTATGATGGAGGAAAAGATCCGGTGAGTAGGACACTACTTCTCATTTCTTTCTTCTCCCCTCTCCCATGCTATTCCAGTAAGCTGGAGGTCAGAAAAACTCAAAGGATGTGAGATAGCCAGCTCCATTCATTTCTTGGTAAAAGCCATAGCTGAGAGGGAAGCCCCCCTGAGTGTCTGAGGGCACCAAATTCTGGGGGGGAAGAAGTAATTTGGAACAGAGACAGCAGTGTTTAGAGATGGACAAAAAATGTTTTGATTGTACTGGAATATTTTTCTGCCCCCTTCCAAATCCCCACCATCTCCTTCCCCCAAACATGTTACTTTAGATTCCCAGTGCTGTGTCTTGTCAGTAGAGTATCTTTAGGCTGCAGACCATCAACACTGCATCTCACTCTCCATGGACCTCCATGCCTGCCTCTGTTTCCTTTTGTTTAGCCTCACCACATCTCTGGGCATGTTTGCCCTTTAGTGGTATCTGAAGGGGGCCTACAGGAAGGCTGGGGAGGGACTATTCACAAGGTCTTGTAATGACAGGACGAGGGGGAATGGGTTCAAACTGGCATAAGGGAGATTTAAACTGGATGTTAGGAGAAGTTCTTCACAGTGAAGGTGGCGAGACACTGGAACAGGTTGCCCAGGGAAGTTGTGGCTGCTCCCTCCCTGGAGGTGTTCAAGGCCAGGCTGGATGAGGTCTTGAGCGTCCTGATCTAGTGGGAGGTGTCCCTGCCTATGGTGGGGGGTTGGAACTGGATGATCTTTGAGGTCTCTTCCAACCTAGACCATTCTATGATTCTATGATTTGTTAGGGTCCTGTTTGTAGAACAGATGAAACAGGGAGACAAGGTGCACAGCACAACATGTGGGAGAAGGCAGAACAGTTGCTACAGTCTCTTAATCCTATTCCAAGCATCTGCATTCCTCACCTCCTGTTTGGAGCCTGAGTGAGTCTTCAGCATCCACAGAGTCACTGCTGACTGTGAGAAATCAAGGTGGAGCTGAAAGTTTCTAAGCTGAAGTTTCAAGCAATTAAAAGAGAATGGATTCTTGCGTCAAGAAGTAGGAACTGTAGGACAAAGATCTTGTAAGAGTACACACAGGTGCAGTCAGGACTGGAATGGGTCAGAGAGTGCTTTGCAATGCCTGCTGTGATGGCAGGGCTGCATGTCAGTAGATCACTTCCACCTCTAGAGCTGGCAGGTGGCTCTATTCCCTCTTGGGAATAGAGCTCGGCAGGTGGCTCCAACCACTGGGTCTTGTTGCTGTTCAGAAAGGTTGGGGAGGGCTGGGGAAAGGAGTGGATGTGAGGGACAAAGTGGACAGTTCCATATACATGGAGAGCAAGAAGTGAGAGCATTAAGGAAGTGAGCTGAGGAGGTAAGATGGAGAGCTAGGGCGAGATTCCCTGGGATGATGTTAATGCCACTCCCTTTGCTACAGGAGTTCCTGACTCCTGAGCAGCGGCGATTTGCTGTCCGGGGAGTTCCTACCTTGCTGGAGGTCTCAGGATTCTCCTATTTCTATGGTGCCTTCATGGTGGGGCCTCAGTTCTCCATGACAGACTATCAGAAACTGGCAAGGGGTGAGATGACTGATGTCCCAGGCCAGAGACCCAACAGGTAATGAAAAGCCACTTTGCTCCTCACTTCCCTAAGTTCCCTCTACATTTTCCCTGCAGCAGAAGGCCTCCTAACCTGCATGCTAAAGTAGTGTGACCGGAAGTGATCTCTGAGACAAGGCTGTCCTTCAAAAGCTGCTCAGAGCTCTCTGAACAATGGCCTAGCATAGTTCCAGAGAACGAATATCAACCATCTGTCTTGGCCCCAACCTGGTCATGTTAGCACCTCAGCTTCCAAATGGAGCCATCTGCTGCAGTGGAACGTGGTGACTCCCTGTTGCTGTCTCCCTTGCCTCATCTTCTCCACTTCTGTCTTTAAAGTGATGAGTTTGACGTTGCCTTCTGAAGGCTTTTCTCTGACCTGCCTGTTTTTCTTTCTCAGTTTTGTGCCTGCTCTCAAGCGCCTGAGTTTGGGTCTGGTGTTTCTAGTGACCTATACCTTGGCAAGCCTGTATGTCTCTGACGACTACCTCATCTCAGATGATTACATGGTACGGATTCATTTGACAGCTGTGGAGTGGGGAAGGATTCCATTCTCTAGTGGCCACTAGAGAATTAATTCCAGAGAAATCATCTAGTTGCTACCTTTTGTTTTTGGAAGACCTGACACCTGTATTTGTGACTTTCCAATGACCTGCCATTTCAGCCCCACATGCTAAGAACTTTGCTAGAGAAACTTGCAATGTGCCCTGGTGGCCAAAAAAGCCAACGGCATCCTGGGGTGCATTAAAAGGGGGTGTGGTGAGTAGGTTGAGAGAGGTTGTCCTCCCCCTTTCCTCTGCCCTGGTCAGGCCACATCTGGAATACTGAGTTGAGTTCTGGGCTCCTCAGTTCAAGAAGGACCTCAGGGAGCTGCTTGAGAAGGTCCAGCACAGAGCCACAAAAATGCTGAAAGCAGAGGAGCTGAGGACAGGCTGAGGGAGCTGGGGCTCTTCAGCTTGGAGCAGAGCAGCCTGAGGGGTGACCTCAAGTTCATCAAAATGTGCAGGGCAGTGTCAGGACAGAGTCAGGCTCTGCTCAGGGATGTCCAGTGACAGGACAAGGGGCAATGAATGAAAGTTGGAGCAGAGGAGGTTCCATATGAACATAAGAAGAAAGCTTTTCACTGTGAGGGTGGCCTGGAGAGGCAGAGCCCTGGAACAGGCTGCCCAGAGAGGTTGTGGAGTCTCCTTCTCTAGAGACATTCCCAAACCACCTGGATGTGTTCCTGTGTGACCTGCCCTAGGTGATGCTGCTCTGGCAGTGGGGTTGCAGGACTCTGGAGGTCCTTTCCAACCCCTGACATTCTGCGGCTCTGTGAAACGAGGGTGTAAGTTCTACAGTGTGGCCCAGTGTCACCAAAGGCAGAAGGACGTGTGATTGCACAAACACATGACCCAGTAGCAGTCCCAATGTGTCAAGTTCAAACAAAAAGTGATGAGATCTCATTCATCTCCTCTCATCACTGCAGTTTTAGTTTTCATCCTGTTTCCCCTTCTCTCTGCAGGAGAAGCCTCTCTGGTTCCGCTGCGGCTACATCATGATCTGGGGCAAAATTATCCTCTACAAATATGTCACTTGCTGGCTCGTTACGGTGAGTCCAGATGTCACTCCAGGAAGGAGAAATGAGCAGAGGTTGCACCTTTGCGGCCACTCGGCAGGCTCTTGGGCTTAGTACCCAGGGGAGGTAATCTGAATACCTGGAGACCAGGGCAGGCCAGTGCAAAACCCAGCAGCCATTTGTTCCACCTGCAGTGCTGCTCTCCACTCGGAGCTGCCCCAGCCCTGCTTGCTTCATCTTTCTTGTGAATCTTCTCCCACAGGAAGGTGTTTGCATCCTGGTTGGTCTGGGGTACAACGGGAAGGATCAGAGTGGGAAGCCTTTGTGGGATGCCTGTGCCAACATGAAGGTCTGGCTGTACGAGACGACCCCTCTGTTCACAGGGACCATCGCTTCCTTCAACATCAACACCAATGCCTGGGTGGCTCGGTGAGCAATGTCTGACTAACATCGGGGGCAGCAGGGCCAAGCTCTTTGGTGCCAGGAAGCACTAGAGGAAGCACCTGCCAGGTTTCAGATCCTACACTTTTTCTTCCACGTTGTGCTGCTGTGACATAGGAAAGGTCACTGAGCTGGACAGACCTTGTCACTCAGCCTGAAAGGGCAGGTCATTAAGAAAGCAAGCAGCTGATGGCAGCAGGAGAGGCTACAACAGGGCCAGCCTTGTCAGCCAACCACAGAACTGCTTCTAGCATCACACCTCTTGCTGCTCTGTGCAATGACTCAGCTGAGTTTTGGTTCAGTGCTTGCTGGGACTTACAAAGGAAACGTAAAACGTACCTCATGTTTTGGCAAGGCCATCCTGGGGTGCATTAGGAGGGCTGTGGTGAGTAGGTCCTGAAAGTTTCTATTCCCCCTCTACTCTGCCCCGTTGAGGCTGCATCTGGAAGGTTGTGTCCAGCTCTGGGCCCCTCAGTTCAAGGAGGACCTCAGGGAACTGCTTGAAAGTGTCCCATGCAAAGCCACAAGGATACTGAAGGCAGTGGAACATCTCCCTGCTGAGGACAGGCTGAGGGAGCTGGGGCTCTTTAGCTTGGAGCAGAGCAGCTGAAGGGTGACCTCATTCATGTTTATCAAGATGTGCAGGGCAGTGTCAGGAGGACAGAGCCAGGCTCTGCTCAAGGATGTCCAATGACAGGACAAGGGGCAATGGGTGTAAGTTGGAGCAGAGGAGGTTCCATGGGAACAGAAGGAGAAAGTTTTTCACTGTGATGGTGGCCTGGAGAGGCAGAGCCCTGGAGCAGGCTGCCCAGAGAGGTTGTGGAGTCTCCTTCTCTGGAGACATTCCAACCCCACCTGGGTGTGTTCCTGTGTGACCTGCCCTAGGTGACGCTGCTCTGGCAGGGGGTTTGGAGTGGGTGATCTTTGGAAGTTCCTTCCAGCCCCTGACATTCTGTGGTGATGTGGGTGTGCGTTGTTAGACAAAGCTCCTCTTCCCACTAGCAGGTTTAAGACAAAGGCCAAGGTGATTTTTGCTCTAGTGAGGGGAGCTCTTGGCTGTAGCTGTCACCACAGGGTGTGTCCTCCCTTGGGCCCTGCACAACTGCCACGGAGAGGGGAGGACACACAAACTGTAAACACTTTGCTTCTTCTCTGCTCTAGCTACATCTTCAAGCGTCTGAAGTTCCTGGGTAACAAATTGCTGTCACAGGCACTGGCCCTGTTCTTCCTGGCCATTTGGCATGGGCTGCACTCTGGCTACTTGGTGTGCTTTCAGATGGAGCTGCTCATAGTCATCGTTGAGAGACAGGTGAGCTTCTAGGGACTTAACCAGGGCAGGGAGCCCTGTGTCAGCCTTTCCTCAAGTCTCTAGCTGCTACCCTGCAGTCTTTACTGAATTGAAGCACGAAAAACAGCCACTCTCTTTGAAATGGATTTTCAAACTTAACATGTTTTTGTTCTCAACAATTTGGTGGGTTACTGGCTTCTGCATGGGCAAGCTATAAATGTACTGCAGAAGTGGAGAACTTGGCAGAGGAGTAGAGGGCAACTTAAGTGCCTGGCAGCTGGAAAGACTGGAGGATAAGCACATGAGCTGAATTCCCAGTCCTGAAAGAACAACATTCCATCTTTAAACTGGTATTTTGTAAACTAAACTTTAAGCAAGAAGGGGTGCTTGTCTAAAATACTACCTAAATGGCTTCCCGAAATTACTGTGACACAGCTAGGTAGGTAACTTTGGCGCCAGAGTCTGCAGATGTAGGATGGGAATTGCATTTTTTAACTCAGGTGATCAATCTGGTTCGGGACAGCCCTCCTCTGAACACTCTGGCCTCCATCACTGCCTTGCGGCCCTTCTTCTACGTGCTGCAGCAGGCTATCCACTGGATGTTCATGGGTTACTCTCTGGTGCCATTTTGCCTTTTCACCTGGGACAAATGGATGAAGGTATTCAGTAACTGCAACCACCCCCTTTCCCTCTGTTCCATCTCACTTGTGCTCACTGCTTCTCACCTCTGCCTTGACCTTCACAGGTGTACAGGTCTGTTTATTTCTGTGGACATGTGCTGTTCTTCACTTTACTGCTGGTGTTGCCTTACATTCGCAAATTGATGGTGCCACGAAAAGAAAAGCTAAAGAGAGCAGAATAACAGCCAAGAGGTAAGGCTGCGCTCAGAAAAAACAAAACAAAACAACAAAAAACACTTGGACTGGAGAAGTAAAGCAAGGCAGCAGTGTTCCACCATCCCAAGGTGAAAGGCAATCATAGACCAAACCAAGCACTTTTTTTCCAGATTGTACCACCCGTGCATTTGTAGGAGTCGATTCCAAACTCCGGAGCAGAGTCCCCTGCCAGCTCTGCCGTGCTGTACGACTTGAATCCAACGCGAGAAGGGGGAAGGAGGAAGCCCAGGGTGGGAGACCCTGCAGGAGGCGCGGAGCGAGGCTGCCCGCTCGCCACCCTCCGCCTGTTGCCTTATCTCTCTGCCGCCCTCCGGTGGACACTCGTGGCTCTGCCGCTACCAGACGATTGCGAAGCGCTCCCAGGCGGATCGGGCTGCACTGGGCTTGGAGCCACCTTCTGACTTTTCTACGTTTGTCATCCGAGATAAAAATTGCTCCTGGTGTTTTTCATATCGGCTTCAGCTCCTTTCCTCTTGAGTGCCTCGGTGTGAACTGTGGCACACCACCCAGCAAAGGGATTCTGCAGGACTGAGCAACATCAGCTGCAGAGTGAGAATTTCAGTTCCATGACAAACTTGGGCTGAGTCCCTGCTCTGAAGGGATTGAGCCTGCTCTTGTATGAGACATGAAAGTAAAAAACACAAGCACTCTTCACAAAAGTGACCTTTAATAGGAGAAAAAGGTCGGTGGGGCCGTCCCTTTGAAGTTTCATTGTGCCAGGAGCTCTACAAGGATGAAATTGAAGCCTTTTCCCCCTGAAGAGCCCAAGTTTGCACCAGGTCAACACCCAAGTAAAAAGTCTTTCCAGAACGTGGAGTCACTGTACAGAAGTCCAATGCCACCAGTAGCAACAGAAGCTCACAGTACTCCCCAGGCTTCCTCAAAGGCAGTAGTAATTTTAGCACAGGTCAAGGCAGCAGAGAGGGGATAGTTGCTGATAGAGACCATCTTTTCTGTGTAGTCAACATTGACCTGGGGAAAGACGGGAAAACAACCCTACAGCACAACAATATCAAGCTCCAAGTTTTCACTTAGTTCTATGTGTCTTAGGTGGAGAAGGACAGTATTTTTTCAGCAGGAAAACTGCCAGCCTTTGGCTAGTGCTCTTTCTTGGGAAGGAGAAAAGTCCCAAGTGTTGAAGGATTCACTGGGCCATATTTTGACAAACCAACCTAGGGGAAGAAGAGAGGCAGGACAGAGAGGACCATACTAAAAATAAATTAAAAAAAAAAAACAAAAAAAAGAAAGAAGAATCCAAACCATACTCCTAATAAGGCCAAAATCAATGCTGATACAAGATTTTTATAAGCCCAGATAAGGGATGGGTGCACTTACTGAACCATGGGCAAAAGCTCCCACAACAATGGCAACTGGGTCTGCTGCAGGTGCCAGCTGACGCAGATCTGACACCTTGGGAACTGCAAAAGAGGTCCCTATCTTCATACAGCCCACAGGGAGATGATTGCTCACTGGGTTTTTAATCACCTGCAGAAAGTGGAAGGTTAATAGGGCTGCAGAGGTTAAAAACTCTGCCACACAGCTAAGACCACTGTTCAGAAAGGCCCAAACGAACAATGCCACAAACAACAAATAATAAATCACCCCTCCATCCCTAGCTGCAGCTCAGGAGTGTTGCAGCACACCTGTGAACAGTCAGCATTTACCTTCAGCAGTTTCTGAGGCCCATCAGCCGCTCGAACACTGAGCTTGTGCAGCAACTGAACTGACAAGAAAAAAACGTACTTGAGTTGTCTGTTCTTCTGCTGCTGTTCCCTGCCTGCTGGTCTGAGCTGAAGTAGATAAAAAGCCCATCTTCAGTGTCCCCAGCATCATCTACATCAGCCTTAAGAAATATTCAGGCCATCTTGCTGCTAGCACAGCCTCCTGTAGGTACTCCCCACTTTGTTAAGGGCTATGATCCTGGAGCTCGGAAAAAGCCACTTTTGTTTCTCTTTTCCTTTACTCACCCATTTTGACAAGTTGATGCAACTTTCTAACTCTTCCCTAAGGTGCTAACTACTCCACTTTACTGCATTATTTTGTGGCCAGTAGAGGTTTTGAATCGCTTACCCATGAGGCCACAGAACCGATCAAAAGTTCTCGGGATTCTTGTCTGGGGATTGACTTCAATTAGAACATTCTTCTGGGTGTGGATGTAAACCTGCAGGAGGCCAGCCCGATTCAGTGGGCTGTCCATGAGCATCAGGAGGCTCTGAAACAGGGAAACACAGCAGTGGAAACAGAAGGCGGCAGGAGAGGGGATTCTTGGAAAGGTTGAGGGTTAGCCCCCTTGAACACAGAAGGGACCGACGCTGAGGCAGGAAGGTGTTCACCTGACTAGGGCAGTTCCCCCGTAGTGCCAAGCAAAAGGAATCCCACACCCGATTAACGACTGAACGTATGGACCGCGGCCATAGCGGGGGAGGCCAGAACTGACCACGGTCCGAGGAGCAGGCAGACCCCCAGGTCCGAGGGGCAGGCTCCGCAAGCCGCCTGCAGGGCCGCCCTGCCGCGCTCCCGCAGCCGCTGCCCGCAGCCTGCCGCAGCCGCTGCCCGCAGCCTGCCGGTACCTGGTGGGTGATGTCGGGCCGCACCTCGCCGGGGTCCCGGCCGTTCCGCAGCAGCAGTGCTTTGTGCTTGTCGCAGTTGAGGAGCTCGAACGTCTTCCCTACCTAAGGCCAAGACACAGACGGGTGGGCCAAGGCTCTTGCGGCCGCCGTTAGCCCAGCCGGACCCCCTTACCGCCCGCACCTTCACCGTCTCCAGACTCGCCCCTTCGAGCACCACCAGGAGCCGTCGGTGCGCACGGGGCCGCTTGGCTAAAGGCAAACTCTCTTCCTCCTCCGCTTCCTCACGCCGCTGCCTGGGCGACGCCATTTTGTTACGGCCGTACCGCGCGGCACCAGTAGCACCACCCCCACGCCGCCCCCTGCCCACCGCGGCCCCTCAAAATGGCGCTTGGAGCGCGTCGCTATCTGTCTCCGGCCGGACCCGCTTCCGGAGCGCGGTGCGGGAGTGGGCGGCGGGCGCCGCCCCCGCCGCGGTTTCCCGCCGGAGCATTTTGGCCGCGGCAGCTTCCGGTGTCCTTCCCGGTGGGGAGCGCGGCGCGGCCATGGCGCAGAACCTGAAGGACCTGGCGGGGCGGCTGCCTGCCGGGCCGCGCGGCGTGGGCACTGCCCTCAAGCTGCTGCTGGGCGCTGGCGCCCTGGCCTACGGCGTCCGCGAATCTATCTTCATCGGTGAGTCCCGCCCCGGCCCCCCTCCCCCCCCCCCCCCCCGGTCCCCCCCCCCCCGCCCCTCCCCCG
>VWZI01014168.1:453494-477224 GCA_013396835.1 Psilopogon haemacephalus
TGACCGTGCCCCTTTTCCCCGTAGTGGAAGGCGGCCAGCGGGCCATCTTCTTCAACCGCATTGGCGGCGTCCAGCAGGACACCATCCTCGCCGAGGGGCTCCACTTCAGGTAGGGCCCCCCTCCCGCGCCTGAGCCGCTGCGGGGCCAGCCGCCGGCCGCTGCGGGTTCGCGCGTGGTAAGGCGCCTCCTGCCCTCCGCAGGATCCCCTGGTTCCAGTATCCTATAATCTACGACATTCGAGCCAGGCCGCGGAAAATCTCCTCCCCCACCGGCTCCAAAGGTGAGAACGGCCCCGCAGGCGGGAGCGTGAGGCCCGCCGGACGCCCGTGGGGCAGGAGTCTAGCGGCGGTGCGGGCCCTGCTTATCTGCCTTTCTCCTCTTCAGACTTGCAGATGGTGAACATTTCGCTGCGTGTGCTCACACGCCCCAATGCTGCAGAGCTGCCCAGCATGTACCAGCGCCTAGGCCTGGACTATGAGGAGCGTGTGCTGCCTTCCATTGTTAATGAAGTGCTGAAGAGTGTGGTGGCCAAGTTTAACGCATCGCAGCTCATCACCCAGAGAGCCCAGGTAGGCATTTCTGGAAATTTACACCTGGATGGTAAAGATACAAATGAGCTGTGGCTAAGGGGGGTTGTTGAAACAGATAAAGAATGAACGTACTAGGCTGGTAGCCGAATAGAAAGGGTATGAAACTGTCTCTTTTGCAGTTTGAGTCTAACATAGGTCTGACCACTAAGATTATGTTGGTAGGTTTTGAGAGGAAAACTGAGTTAGTTGGAGCCAGGTTCTGCTCAGGGATGTCCAATGATAAGACAAGAGGCTTTGGGTGTAAGCTGGAGCAGAGGAGGTTCCACAGGAACAGAAGGGAAAAGTTTTTCACTGTGAGAGTGGTGGAGCCCTGGAGCAGGCTGCCCAGAGAGGTGGTGGAGTCTCTTGCTCTGGAGATGTTCTGGACCCACCTGGATGCGTTTCTGTGTGACCTGCCCTAGGTGATGCCACTCTGGCAGGAATTTTGGGACTGAATGGCTCTTTCGAGGTCACTTCCAACCCCTGACGTTCTGTGATGCTGTGTGTAGAGGGTGCAGAACTCTACCGTAGAGCAGTGCTGAGGGAGGAAGAGCTGATTAGCATTGTAATTTGTGTGTAATAGCGGCACATATTGAAAGTGTTGGCAATGAGAGGAAAATGAAGTCTCCTTTATGTAGCTGTGCACTGCAATTCACACAGGAAAGGTTCCTGGTGTTGTTTGAGATTTATGCTTGGAAACAGCTGCAGTCAAGTAAAAGCAGATGCTGGCTGGTCAGGTATGTGACAGACACATTTCCGTGTAAGTCAGCATTTAGTGCAGGGCTTTTCAGTCTGGCTGCAAAAAGATGCTGGTAGTGAAAAGGTAGAATAAAACATATACCACCAACAGCTGTCCAAAGAGACTGAAATGAGTGAAGGAGGCAGGCTCCAGCAATAGCTGCAGTGATGAAGAGAGGTGGGATGTGAATCAAAAAGTTAAGGGCATCCAAAAGTGAACACAGTGGGACTGACAAAGTGGAAACAGTGGCAAGTGCAAGGAAGATAAAGAAATGCTGCCAAAATGTGTGGGGCCTGTAAAAGTGGATGTGGTAGGATGGCCGAGAAAGCTCTCTAGAAGCGCTTTTAGTTCTATAACTTTGACTGTGTAGCAATAACTCTAAGTGTGTTGTAATATGACTTTGAAAGTGTGGGGTGTAGGAGTGCAAGAGTTTGAGAGGCAGCAGGTTCACCCTTTGTTCAGGGTTTGGTTTAGGTAATAATGACTCTCTTGGGTCAGAATGGCCAGCTGGGCAGGGAGAAATTGAGTGGAATCCAGCAATGCCAGGGGAAAGGATAGCATCATGGAGCAGTAGAGACTGGGGACTGACCTGTTGGAGAGCAGCTCTGGGAAAAGGGACAATGGAGATCGTGGCAGATAGAAGGATGCCTGTGAGCCAGCAATGTGCCTTGGTGGCTAAGAAGGCCAAGGGCATCCTGAGTGTCTGCTCTGACTCCTTCAGTTCAAGAAGGACCTCAGGGATCTGCTTGAGAGAGTCCAGCACAGAGGCACAAAGATGCTGAAAGCAGTGGAACATCTCCCTGCTGAGGACAGGCTTTGAGCAGAGCAGCCTGAGGGGTGACCTCGCTCGTGTTTAGCAAGATGTGCAGGGCAGCGTCAGGAGGACAGAGCCAGGCTCTGCTCAAGGATGTCCAATGACAAGACAAGGGGCAATGGGTGCAAGCTGGAGCAGAGCAGGTTTCACAGGTATATAAGGACAAAGTTTTTCATTGTGAGGGTGGCAGAGCCCTGGAGGAGGCTGCCCAGAGAGGTTGTGGAGTCTCCTTTTCTAGAGACATTCCAATCCCACCTGGATTTGTTCCTATGTGACCTGCCCTAGGTGATTCTGCTCTGGCAGTGGGGTTGCAGTGGATGATCTCTGAGGTCCTTTCCAGCCACCGACATTGTGTGGTGCTGCGTGAATGAGCAGTGGGGAGCAGTCATAATTGACTTGTGCGGGGCAGAGCCAGTGAGAAGCAGCCTGTAGCTATCGATCCCTCTGTTTCAGGTGTCTCTGCTCATCAGGCGAGAGCTGACAGAGCGCGCCAAGGACTTCAGCCTCATCCTGGACGATGTGGCCATCACAGAGCTGAGCTTCAGTCGTGAATACACAGCAGCTGTGGAGGCCAAGCAAGTGGGTGAGTGCAGCTGCTGCCTTTTCCTTGAGTTTCTAAACAAGGGACTGGAGTGGGTTAGTGTGTCACTGCTGTCACACTGGTACAGGACAGAGTTCTGAGTCTCAGCCTTCTCAGCAGCGGAACTAAACACCTAGTATCTGATACCTTTGGGTTACAGCTGCAAGGCAGACCTGCAGAGGAACTGAGTTCTCAAGGCTGGGGCTCTGCCTGGGGATTATGTTGGTCTGGATACTGTTGGTTTTGTTTAAGAACAGGCGAAGTACCCTCAGATATGCCTCACACCTGTAAACACAGCCTTAGGATACTGTCAGCTCTTCTGGAAGCAGAGCCTCCCCCCACTTAGACTTTAGCTGAAGTGATCTGGTGGGAGGCTCTGAAGATCTGCTTCCAATGCTTTTGGTGTTCTGTCTACAGCCCAGCAGGAAGCACAGCGTGCACAGTTTCTGGTGGAGAAGGCCAAGCAGGAACAGAAGCAGAAGATTGTTCAGGCTGAAGGGGAAGCCACAGCTGCCAAGATGATATCCTGCTTTGGGACGTTTTGTTGGACATAGCTTGAGAGGCCTTGGATCTGACACATTGGGCTCCTGCTTAGGAGACTCTTAGCAGGTGATAGCCTGAATTAGGTCACTGTCATCTTTCCCTTGGCTGGAGCAAGGTCTGCCTGAGGGTACAGGCCAGGAGCCTTCACTCTCTGTTGCCAGGTTCCACTTCTGTTGGCTGCATGTGTCTGTAACCCATGATGCTGCTCTTGGTGTGTGGAGGTGAGAAGCCTCCCTAACGCTCAAGGGACAGAGATTGCTTTTTCCCTAAGATGTTTGATGGCGTGCATTAGGAAGACTTTCTCGAGGGTAGGTGGCTTCTCTCAGCAGGTTCTTCCTTAACTCCAGCCCCTCTGCACCTTGGTGAAGCTCTCAGCAGGAATCCAGGCTACATCAAGCTCCGCAAGATCCGAGCTGCTCAAAACATCTCCAAAACGGTGAGCCCTAGGCACAGAATGGCCTCTGTCCCTCTGCAGTCTCCTGCTGTCCTCCCAGCCCCGGGGCCACATGATGAACTTAAGGCGAATGTGACTTGCCCTGTCCTAAGATTTGCTCCTGCCCAGCCCTTCTCTGCTCAGATTGAGCTTCAGATTTAGCTTGCAGTGATCAGCAGTTTGAGGTGAAGCTAGGAGCCTGTGCCCTCACTATGACATGGCTAGATCCACATCAGATTCCATCACCCACTCTCAGCTGCAGCCACCAAAAGTTCCTGGTTTCCTGCAGGCTGAGGAAGGGGAACAGGTAGGGTTGGGATTCAAGGTCTTTGACAGGGACAGAATGAGCATTTCTGTAAGGAAGTCTGATGGCACTGGGGTGGGAGGTCAGGGAGGAACAGGTTTGTTTGGTGGAACTGCATTGACTGAACCAAGGCCTTAACTAACTGAAAGAAGTGCTCTGTCTGGCAGTGGAGAAAGTACACACGGAGGAACAGCACTACTGACAACTTGACTCCTCTCTGCCATTTCTCATGCCTCTTGCAGATCGCAGGCTCACAGAACCGTGTGTACCTCACAGCAGACAACTTGGTACTGAACCTGCAGGATGAGGGCTTCACCAGGTAAAGGGGCCAGGGAGCTGCATTTATCTGCACCCTACCTGTCAAGCTGGTCCACTTCCTGGAGCTGTCTCAGCATCTTTCCTCTGAGAGGAGCCTGATGCCAGAGGACACAGCCTCAGGAGGGAGCAGTCTGACTGAAATGGACACATTTTTGTTACATTTGATCAATATCTCTTGTTTTTCTCTCCCCCTTCAATGCATCTCCTGCCGCACAGAGGAAGGTAAGACGTTGTTTGTTGTAATCCTTTTGGTAGCACTTGGAAGCAGGGTGGTGGTGTTTGCCTGATGCTGAGCATGGTTCTGGCTTGGGCTTTTCTGAACATAGGAACTTTATTTCCTCTCTGCCTCAGTGCCTATTTGAAGTGGGAAGCTTAGGGCCTTCCTCACAAGGAGCACACAAACATCTCTATCCAGTAGGAGATGGTTGGTAGTTGGAGCACTGTGCATGGCCATAAGAACCTTGCATGAGAAGGGCAGGAGTAGTTGAGGAGCATCTTCTGGTCTGTCGTGCACAAACAGGGCATCTTGCACTGAGAGGTAAGAGGCAGGTAGATGGTCTTAGGAGTCTGCATTGTTTTTTGGGAGCTCTAGGAAAAGACACTTGTTACTGCCCAAAAGCTTTCCAGCCCATGCTAGCAAACCATTTCCTGCCTTCAGAGCTGGGAGGAGTTTGGTGGCTCTGCTTAGTCTGTGCAGTGTTCACTGGACAAGGCAGTGCCAGCTGAGCTCACAGCAAACAAGCAGCTAAGAGATGAGATTGCTTAGAAGCCGGAGGGAACCAGAGAGAGTTTTTCTGTGGAATCTGATTGTAAAATAAGGATTTCTGAACTCTGACCAGGTTCTGCTTTATTAATCCCAGAAATCTTTAAGGGGCTTTGAAAAAAAGTAGTAAAGAGGAAGGACTTAAAAGTCCAGGTCCTCTGTGCCACCTCACAGCCTGTAGTGGGGATCTGTTTCAGCTTTGCTTGTGCTGTCTGCACTAAGGGCTGGCTTCTGTCTCTTTGCAGTGACAGTCTGCTACTCAAACAAGGGAAGAAATGAACCAAGCTGAAGCTTCCTGGAACTGGCAGCGCTGCCCAGCAGAGCATCTGAGTGAGGAGCTTTGACCGATCTCCTTTAGCATTGTTTGCCCTGACTCTGAAGTTGCTAATGCAGTAGCCAGATTGAGTTCCCACGCCTCTGCTCTGTGGTGACGCAGTTCTGGGGCTCCTCCTTCACTCCACCAGTTACACTTGTGGAGGTAGAGAGGGGGCTTACTGATACTAACCCTCATGGCTAGAGTAATGAATTCATTAATTTTAGATTTCCCTAGGGTCAAAGGAGAGTTCTTTTTGTCCAACTAAGGGAGTTAGCTGCCATCAGTACCAGCCTCTCTTTTTTCTAGTAAATTTTGTTTCTCTTTCACTCTTGATCCCGAGACAAGCTGGGACTGACTTCAGGGCAATGTCATTCAACGGGTGCCTGCTGCTGCTGGAACATCCTTGTGTCACTGTCTGCTCAGTGATTCTTTCAAACATTTGTAAAATTAAATTCCACCAACTTTACAGGGTGTCTGGGTCTGCTTGGTGCCTGAGAAAAGGGGTTTTGTGGGGTGGGTAGGTGACAGCCCAGTGCCCGTCTGGCTCAGAACCCAGCACTTGGACTGCAGCTCTTTGGCAAAGCTAACATTTGAACACCCCCAGGGGAGGGGGCCGAGGCCAGGCTGGATGAGGTCTTGAGCAGCCGAGTCTAGTTGAGACGTGTCCCTGCTCATGGTTGGGGAGGGGGAAGGTTAAATAGATGATCTCTGAGGTCTAGGGTTCTATGAATCATTAAGATCAGAAAAGACGTCTGAGACCACGAAGTCCATGCTCGGTAAACCATGCCTGTGTGTTTTATGAACACCTCCAGGGATGACGACTCCACCACCTCCCTGGGCAGCCTGTTCCCATCCCTAGCCACTCTTGCAGCAATGACATTTTTCCCAATTTTCAACCTAACCTCCCTTGGTGCAGCTTGAGGCCATCTACTCTCATCCTGTCTCTGGAGGAGGAAACCTTCAACCTCACTCCAACCTCCTTGCAGGGAGCAATGAGGTCTCCCCTCATCCTCCCCTACTCCAGACTAACCAGCCCCAGTTCCCTCAGCCACTTATCACCAGACCTGCTCTACAGTACAGCTACACTCCAGGAGAAACTGGAGAACATAAACCTTGGGTGACTGAGTCCTCAACCAGACCAGAGTTTATTTACAAATGAGAAAGCATGGCCATGACACCAACTTCTGCGGTATTTACAGCACTCATCTGCAGGCTCAGGTAGAGAAGGGGACGTAGTGCAGCGGGTTAGGATTAAGGAAAGTTTTCTTGCAGAGGAGATGAGCTGAAAGAAGCCAAATGTCCCTATGTGAAAAGCTGGGATCTCAGGGAATGCTACCAGGCAGAACTCCCAGCAGTGGGCAGAGCTCCTTTAAAGAGCTCCTGTGGCTCTTCCTCAGAAAGTCCCCTGAAACTGACAGCAGAGGTGAGTTTGGGCCCCCAGCTCTCAGCAAAGTAAAGAAAGGGCAATGGTTTTTCCTGTGATGAGTAAAGGGGATGCAGGAGGCTTTGCTGGCCTGCTCAAGCAAGGGACAAAGTCACCAGAGCTGGAAAACAGCCTGGATCAGGGTACGGGAAGGAGAGGGGGAAGGGGGAAGGCCTGGTTCTAGTCCTGCAAGGAATAAGTCCAGCCAGCCTGAGCATGAGCTCCAGCCTTGCACCACTGTGCTACCTGTGGAGAAGGTTCATTTCTTCTTCAGTGACCCTTTCAGCTTCTTCTCTGAGGAGCGCTGCTTCTGCACCTTCTTCTTTTCCAGGTTCTCATAAATCATTGCTTCCTCTTTCTGCCTGGAAAGAACAAGGCAGGGGAAATGAGCAAGGGGAAGAGGCCAGCAGGGAGCTTGCCAAAGGCAGGCCTGGGCTTCAGGGAAGCTCTTACTTGGAGGGCTTGCGCGAAGCCTTGGCGTGCCCGCTGCGCACAGCGGGGGGGTAAGCGATGTTCCCGTACTCCGACTCCCCTGCCTTGCCTTTCTGAGCCTGCGGGAGACAGAGGCAAAGCTGAGGAGGGCATGGTCTGAGGGGGTCATGCTTCATGCTAGGGTCTCTGGGAAGGCTGGTGGATTGCTGAATTCTTCAGGATCGTGAGCCAGCAGTGCCTTCATGCAGCCCAGAAGGCATCCGTGTGCTGGGCTGCATGAGAGGAGTGTGGCCAGCAGGGCAAGAGGGGTTTCCTGCCTCTGCTCTACTGAGACCCCCACTTCCAATACTGCATCCAGTTCTGGAGTCCCCAGCATAAGGACACAGAGCTGTTGGAGTGAGTCCAGGGGAGGGCAGAGACATAGTCCAAGGGCTGGAGCATCTCTGCTATAGACAGGCTGAGAGAGCTGGGGTTGTTCAGCCTGGAGAAGATTCTAGTGGGAACTTGAGCTGCCTTCCAGTACCTGAAAGGATCCTACAGAAGGCTGCATGAGAGTAGCTAGAGACAGGGCAAGGGAAAATGGCTTGAAGCTGAGGGAGAGCAAGGTTAGACTGGATCTTGGGAAGAAGTTCTTCAGTAACAAGGGTGGCGAGACACTGGAAAAAGTTGCCCAGGGAGGTGGCCACCTCCTCCCTGGGCCAGATTGGATGAGGCCTTGAGTCCAGTTGAGAGGCATTTCTGCTCATGGCAGGAGGTTGCAGTAGATGATCTCTGAGGTCCATTCCAACCTGTGCCATTCTGTAATCACCTCTGTGACAGCAGTGGGCAGAGTGTGCTGATCAGCAAGGATGCTGCTTGTAGATGCAAACAATCTCTGGAGGCACTGCAATGCCTGAGACTGCCACATGTTGGCTAAAGCACCTTAAAGAGCAGCAGCTACTGGATGCTGCTAGAGGCTACAAAAGGAGACAGAAAAGATGCTACTTAGCAAGAGAAAATCCTGCAACTGCAGAACCAGAAGGGGAAAGACAAAGAAGAAATGAGATGGCAAAGTCTTTGCCTGTCCTAGATTCAGCCTGTAACAAAAGAGTTCCTGGTGGAGATGTTGTGCAGAACATGGCTGAAATAATTGCACTAGAACTCACTGCTCATTGGCAGTTCAGCAGGGGTTGGTTGGTACTAGAACCTGAATTTTAAAGAGTGGAACAGGGACTCTGGACCTGGTGCTAGCTTAAAGCTTGAGAAAGAGCACCGAGGCTCAGAGCCAGCACCATGCAGGGCCTAGACTCCCAGGAGAGAAAAGTAAATCTTCCCTTCTCACCTGGATAACTTCCAGCTTTCTCTTGGTGGTTTCTATGAACTGGCAGATGGCCATGTAGATGAATTTGTACTGGGCCTCCGTCTGCACCATCCCCGAGCGCTGGGCCCTCACCATCTGGATAGTCTTCTGGATGTCAATGTCACAGTCCAGCCCTAGCAAAGGGCATCAGAAAAGCTTATGGACATGCTCACTGCCTCCCTCTCACAGTTCTGCACCAAAAGCAGTCACAGCAGAGGTCAGACAAGACATTTCCACCTCCTTCCACGCTCTTTACTCCTATATGGTCTTCCTAGACCTCCTTTCTGCTCAGCCTCTTTCAAGTCTTGGGATGAAGAGCCCAAGCTCAGGGAAGGCTGAAGTCACAAGTGAGTGGATGTGGGGCACAGAGACCCAGCAGCTGTCACACAGCAAGGAGAGCAAAACCTCAGGGCTGTGGTGGGATCTCTACCTGATATTTTTAATCCCTTTGCAGATAAACTTAAGGGCACAGCCCTACTGAGTAGGTCAGCTCACTCTGACATACTTTGGTGTCCTCTTACCCTTGGTGGAGATGGTTTCCACTATCATATCAATGACAATGATAGTCCCAGTGCGGCCAATCCCAGCGCTGCAAGGAGAGGAGGACAGTCAGAGCAACACAGACCCTGAGATGAGTGCAGCTGCTTCTGAGAGGGATGTGCCACCTGCAGCAGCTCTTCAGCAATGCCACAAGGGAGTCACAGATTCAACAGATAGTGTGGTTGGGGGGCATCCAAGAGGAAAAAAAGCAAATTCTGGGGGTGGCCTCTGCATCACTCAAGTCCTGCTGTAAGGCAGAACTTCTATACACCACCCCAGGTAAGGAATGGAGAAGGCTTTCACATTCCAGCCTCTGTACCAACCTGCAGTGCACCAGGATGGGCCCTGCATCTGGGATGCTCTCTTGCTTCTGATTGATCTGGTCAAGGAAGCTGAGCACACCTCCTGGGTCACTGGGTACACCGTGGTCAGGCCAGCTCAGGTATTGGTAGTGCCAGATGTCACGCAGAGCGTTACCCTGGTAAGCACAAAACAGCCCTGGTAAAGCTGTGGGCCTGGCCTGACCCCTGTCCCAGGGAGACCTGGCACCAAAGCCAAAGGGAATCTGTCTCCTACACACTCTTTGTTGAGCCCACCAGCGTGATTCCTACTCAAACCAGGTGGGAACAGCAAATCCAAGGCTGCTACAACAGCAGCAGCTGCCAGCCCCGGTCACAGCTGAAGGCCCAGGTTGGCAGACTCACGTTGTCCCTGGGGCACAGGCAGAGGTGCCGCAGTTTGTACTCCAGCGCGCTGTGCTCCCCGGCGTTCTCCACCAGGTAGGGGCCATACTCCTTGGTGCTGCCCACCTCGGGCCAGTAAGGCACACACTTGTTCTGTGTGGACGGAGAGGGTGGTGTGAGGACCAGGAGGAAGCAGGGGAGAGAGGAAAAGCAGAGCAGTAGTTGAAAGGGAGGAGGAGGAGGAGGAGGAGGAGGCAGCTCCCAGGCACCTACAACTGCTACTTACTCGTCCCTTCTCCACCTCCCGTGTAGTCATCACAATAACCCGCGTGTTCTCCTGCCACACCATCTGCCAGAAATCATTGACTGTGGCATCCAGGCAGCCCTGGCTAGCGATGTAGCTCTTGGTGCACTCATCTGGACTGATCAGGTTGTTCTGAGTATCAACAGGGGCAAGTTAGGAGGTTTGCAGGAGCAGGAAGGCCTTCCCCCCTTTTTGGGCATGAGGCCACCTTTCAAGAGCCTTACCTTGACATAGTTGGCATTGATGTAGTCAGATCCAGGTATGTTTGGGTCTCTTCCTTGGAGGATGACCCTGGAGTGATCAACTGAGAATGCAATGAAAGAATAAACAGAGCAATGAGACTTTGTGCCCAGGCATGTCAAGCTCCTCTCCTGCCTCATGCCACCTCACTCATGCTACCCAGTGCAGACAGCATGCCTCATTGTCACCTCTCCTTCTCTGGGGTCAGACCAGTGTCACCCCATCCTCCTATCTCTGTACCATTATCATAGACCATCAGAAATTAATGAGTCTAATGCAACCCTCCCTCCTTCTTTCAAGGATAGAAAAAGGCTATGGCTTCACTCATCAGCTCTTAAATCCTCCATGCTGCACACCTTGTAACCTGCTCTGGAGGACAGAACAGGCAGAGTCAATGTCAGAGTCAGGGATGACTTGGACAGGGCCTGTTTGTGTCTATATTTTATAGTGGAGAAGTAAGACTCACAGGGCAAGATGTTCTTGTATCGGTTCTTGCTCTTGTTTTCAGGTCTCTGCCCCTCATGGCGGTCAAAGAGCTGCTTGGCTTCCTGTTTCTGCAGACTCTGAGAGAAGAAGAAAGAATAGTCCTGGCAAGGTCACAGCATGTGACAGGGGAGGTGGGCACTCAGAGGAGCAACGGTGACTCTGGGGACATGTGGGAGCCCTTAAAAGGGAGCAGGAAAGCGCAAAGCAAACCTAGACTGGAAAAGTCAAAAGTGTCTAATTCATCTCCACCGTGAGAATGCACATTTCTACCTCACTGGGCTCACTCCTCGGAGGAGCAGGTTCCAAACAGAGACTGCTTTCGAAGATAAAGTGGCAAGAATTTACAAGGCACCTGAGAAGTTTGTGTCCAGGCAGAAATCAAGGATGGAGAATGAGGTGGTGTACAGAGACTTCCCAAACAGGCAGAATCATAGAATCATAGAATGGTCTAGGTTGGAAGAGACCTCAAAGATCATCCAGTTGCAACCCCCCGCCACAGGCAGGGACACCTCCCACTAGATCAGGACGCTCAAGACCTCATCCAGCCTGGCCTTGAACACATCCAGGGAGGGAGCAGACACAACCTCCCTGGGCAACCTGTTCCAGTGCCTCACCACCCGCACTGTGAAGAATTTCTTCCTAACGTCCTGCTCAAATCTCCCCTCTGCCAATTTAAACCCATTCCCCCTCGTCCTGTCATTACAAGACCTTGTGAACAGTCCCTCCCCAGCCCTCCTGTAGGCCCCCCTCAGATACTGGTAGGCTGCTATAAGGTCTCCCCGAAGTCTTCTCTTCTCCAGGCTGAAATGTCCCCCAGCAGTTTCTTACATCAAATTCCTCCCAGAATCCAGCCTTGGATGTCTCCTCAGATAGACTCCTCTTGTTCAGTTCCTGCACTCTGTTCTCAATGTCAGCTGCATTCACCCTGGTGGCATAGTAGGGCTGGGGATGAGACAACACAATGGGTTGGTAGGAAAGAGAAGCGCTGCTGGAGAGCGAAGACTCCTCTATGGTCTGTGCAGCAAAGGAGGAGCAGGACACAAGCAGAACCAGTGAGTATCCCTCCAAAGAATTCCTCAGAAACAAAGAAAATGAGCTTTACCTGCTTCAGGTACACAAAGGAGCCTGACAGCTCCTCAATGCCAGTCTTCTTGAAGTGCTCCACCAGATCTGCTAAGCTGTCGAACACCTCAGCACCTCCCACGGTGTAGCGTTCATTCTGAGTGGAGAGAAAGATGTCACATCTCACCTGTGACACTGCTAGAGACAGGGCTGACAGTGCTCGGGGACAAGGCCCTGCTGGCTGCAAAGCCATTGGCACTGCTCTCTGCCACCCAGAAATGCACATCTCCTGGCAGAGAGTTCCAGCAGTCATCTGCCCTGAGAGCACCAAGCTCATAACATGAGTTTGTGCTCCTGGCTCCTCAGCAGATGGAAGCCCACAGAAGGTATTTTGCCCTCAGCTCTCACTTCGGGCTGGTTGCTTTCTGTGCTTGAAATATCCCTTCAACTGCATCATCCCAAGTGGAAGAAACAGGATAACTGAGTCATAGAATCACTTCAGTTGGGAAAGGTCATCAAGTCCCCCATTCTCTAACTCTGCCAAGCCTGGTGATAAACTATGTCTCTCAGCACCACATCTCTGCAGCTTTTAAACACTTCCAGGCATTGGGACTCAACCACCTCCCTGGGCAGCCTTTGCCAGTGTTTAAGAACCCTTTCAGTCAAGAAGTTTCTCCTAATATCCAACCTAAACTTCCCCTGGTGCAACTTCAGGCCATTTTCTCTCCTATCACTTGTTCCTAGAGAGAAGAGACCAAACTCCCACCTCACTCCAACCTCTTTTCAGGGAGTTGTAGAGAGTGATGTGGTCTCCCCTCAGTCTCCTCTTCTCCAGACTAAACTACCTCCAGCTCATGACAGTCCTGATGGAAACATCTGTCAGACTCAGTGTGGAAGCCTTGCAGATCTCCATCCTCCTCCTCCAAAAGCTCACAGTTATATTGTGAATCCTCTCTCTGCCACCACAAATTCTCTATATTGGAGTCCTTGGTCACACTGAGCTCCTGCTTCCTCCTGTGACTGAGAACCCAGAACTGACCACGCTGGAGTCTGCAGGGTGGCAGCACTTTGATCCAAATTCAGAAAGCCTGCTGGTAGTAGTCAAGCTGACAGGGGCCCTGCTTTTGAGGACATGATCAGCAGAGACCACTCCACCTCCTTTGCTCACCTCACACATGATCTTGATGTGTGTGACTTTGAGCAGGGCCCCAGCAGCATTGCTTGCCCCAGCTGGTGGAGCATCAGACCCAGGTTTCAGCTGGTCAGTGAGGATGGACAAGACAAAATCCCCAGGTTTGCTGAGGCTCTCCCGCACCAAGAAAGTCCAAGGGGTGGCTTTGGCCTGGAGAAGTGACTCAGCTGCAGGCCCTGAGAGATGCCCATGGTACCACCTACAAAAAAAACAAGAGAGGGTCAGAAGAGAGATGCAGCTGCAGGTAAGTGGATGCCCTTGAGCTGATGAGTGAAGGACAGCAACGCTGGGCAAGAGTGAGGGAGGAAGACAGAGGGGAGGAAACCAAGGGCAGGATCTTGCAAAAACCATGAGATGGGAAGAGGAGATCTGGCAAGAAAAGGAAAGGGGAAGGGATGGGGCTGTGGTAGAAGGGACCTGGTGAGTAGAATGCTGGTAGAGGACATGGTAGGAAAGCATCAAGCTTGATCCAGTCATGTGATCCTCCTTCTCTCCTCTCAGCACTCCATGAGGAGCATCCCCATTTGACCCAAGTGCTCTCAGCCTTGCCACAGGACTGGACCCAGGGTGCAGAGGGATACAAGCATGGTGCAAACAGCACAGCTGCTGCCAAGCCCTTTCCAATCTACAAAGGCCCCTCTGTGTGTGTGTGCACTGATGCAAGTGATGGCCATCAAAAGCAGGATGAAGATGGGACAATTCTGGCCTCTTTTGGCCCTGCAGCAACTCCAGATGTGACCCAGGCTGTCTCTGTATAGATCTTCTTGTCCCTCATGCCTGTCCCAAGCTTCACAGTCTCTTCAGAGCACACTAGAAGGTTGTGAGAGGCACTGCTGAGCTGCCAAGCAGAGATGCAGCTCAGCTGCATTGACTGCAGCTCCATGTGGAAGCAGGAGCCAGAGCTCCCAACTGCAGAAGGCTGAGAGCTGTGGGGTGCTCTGGGCACTGGGAAATACTCATCCAAGACCTCATCTTCCAGCAGAGGCTTTTACTGGGTCTGAACTCAGCTCAGGGGCCACTACAATCCTGGTGTTCCTGCTCTGGACCCTTTGTTCCTTCCCAACTTGGTGGCAGGAAGGGACTTTGGGCTTCCCTAGCAAGAATGGGCCTGTTTCAAACAGGCACTTCTGGTCCTGGAGCACTCCCATCTCCAGCTGGAGTTGTCTGATGGTCTCTGTGTCCAGTGGCCTTTGCCAGCCGAAGGCAGCATCCACTGCAGCTCCCACAAAGCTGCCTCAGCAGCTGGAGACAGCTGTTTTGAGCCTCCCCCCCTGGATAACAAAGCTTCAAAAGCAGGGACCTGTTGCATCAGAGTAGCTTGCAATGCTTTTCCCTGATCCTATCCTCTACACAGCACTCCAGATGCTGCCATCAAGGTCAGGCTGGTGCTCAGTAGCCAAGTCACTGTGGTCAGAGCTGTGGGAGGCTGCTGCCTACAGAGCAGCTAAACGAGGCCTGGGGTGGTGCTGGTGTTTATGGTGAACTTCCCATTGCTAGGGCCATCTGCTCCCAGGAATTGAAAGGGAGTCCAGGCCATGGCCCAGTCACAGGAGCAGCTGAGATGTGCATTTGCCCCAAGCAATGTATGGATCCCCATCCCTGGAGGAGTTCAAAAGAGGCAAAGATACGGTGCTGAGGGACATAGTTTAGAACCAGCCTTGGTAGATGTGCTGGTTTGAACTAATTGGAGGATTTTAATGAGAAATTAGATTATAGGCTGAGAAAGGAAAACAGAATTTGATTCTCCTCCACTCATAGGTTTACCAAGACGGTATAAGAGTTAGAACCCAAAGAAAGATAAGACAGAGCTGCTTGAGCTTCTCTGGCTGCTGCATCTCTCCCTGCCTTCTTAGCTGGATCTGTGTAACTTCACTAACCACCTTCCTGCTACTTAACCCCCCTGGCCAATCTACCTGGCACATAAGACAGACAGTGGGATAAGACTGGAAAGTGGGGGAAGGTGGTAGGGTGGTTGGAAACCCCTCTTAGGGACTCTGATCTCTGGGAGGGCTGTGGTGTTTCTGTATTAGCTTTTTACTGTATATATCTGTAAGTATAGAATCATAGAATCAGTCAGTGTTGGAAGGGACCACAAGGATCATCCAGTTCCCATCCGCCTATGAACATGGACAGGGACACCCTACCCTAGATCAGGCTGCCCACAGCCTCTGCCAGCCTGGCCTTAAACACCTCCAGGGATATGTCTCCAATCACCTCCCTGGGCAACCCATTCCAGGCTCTCACTGCTCTCATGGTGAAGAACTTCCTCCTCACATCCAATCTGAATCTCCCCACCTCCAGCTTTGCTCCATTCCCCTTAGTCCTGTCACTCCCTGATAGCCTAAAAAGTCCCTCCCCAGCTATTTTGTAGGCCCCCTTCAGATACTGGAAGGCCACAAGAAGGTCACCTGGGAGCCTTCTCTTCAGATTGAACAGCCCCAACTCTTTTCAGTCTGTCCTCATAGCAGAGGTGCTCCAGCCCTCTGATCATCCTCGTGGCCCTTCTCTGGACATGCTCCAGCATGTCCACATCCCTCTAGTAACAGGGGCTCCAGAACTGGTGGGGTCTCACCAGAGCAGAGTAGAGGGGGAGANACCCAGATTCAGGACCTTGCACTTGGCCTTGTTGAACCTCATGAGGTTGGCTTATGCCCACCTCTCCAGCCTGTGCAGGTCCCTCTGGATGCCATCCCTGCCCTCCAGCCTGTCTGCTGCACCACACAGCTTGGCGTCACCACAAACTTGCTGAGGGTGCACTCAGTGCCTCTGTCCATGTCACCCGCAAAGATGTTGAACAAGACTGGTCCCAGGACTGATCCCTGAGGGACTCTGCTTGTCACTGGTCTCCACTTGGACATAGACCCATTGACAGCCACTCTTTGGGTGTGGCCATCAAGCCAGTTCTTTATCCATCTGGTGGTCCACCCATCAAACATCTGAGTCTAGCCTGGACAATTTCAGAGTGTGTGTTGTGAACGCCCAAAGCACCCCAGTAGAGACAAAGAATGGTTGGACTTGATGATATTAAAGGTCTTTTCCAACGAAAAAGACTCTTTACAACACCTAGGAACCATCATGCCAGCAAAATGTGGCAGACAGTCATCACACCTTGGTGAGCAACCTCTGCTGATCCTCACCTCACAAACTGCAAGCAGCAGCTGGTGACTTTTGGTGCGTTGCAGTTATCTGAACCTCCTCCCATAAAAGAGTTCAGCCACCACTTCTCAGATGCCCCCTGGGAATGGTTGGCCCCTCCTGCTCCTCAGAGGACTCTGGGCCTTTTGCCAGGTAGGAAGGGGTTAATGGGTCTTTCATTTCCCCCTTCCCCCGGTAGAGCCAGCTCTACAAAGCCACGTGATGGAAAATCATCTGGGGAGGGAGTGAGAGAAGCTTTTGCAAGAGCCGGAGCTGGGGGGAAGAAGTTTCCAACCGCAGGGAGGAAGGGAGGAAACTGCAGGGCCACAGCCCAACGGCCTCGGAGTGGAAAGCACAGTGGGTGGGCAGACGCTGGCCTCTCTGCAGCCCAACCCCAGAGTGAGCAGAGGGGTACCCAGACGCTTTGCCCTGGACATCTTTGCTCCCTGTGTCCAGGGGCCCAAGGAGGCACTGTTCATCCCAAAGCAAGGCACAACTGTTCCCTGAGCTGCATCAAAGAGCCTGAGAGCACAACCCACCTGGTTTGATTTAGGAACTTGGTGGCAAGAGACGTATGCAAAGCAGGGACAGGAAGGAGACTAAGCAGGCTAGGAATAGTAGGGGAACCTGGTCCTGCTCTCAGCTCTGAGTCACACATGCCCAGAATAACCAAGAAGGTTTGGGGCAAGACTGAAGGCTTCAACATAACATGTTACCCTATAGACCTCTGCAGACCTGCAGTTATCACAACAGCTCTTGCTTTTAGCAGCAGTTTATAAGCAGCAACAGGAAATCAGAAGTGAGAACGGAGCCCTAGTTTTAGGTCTGCTGGGATAGGTCAAGATAGATCCAGTTACTCCTGGGGAGAGAAGCATAGGAGGCTGCAGGAGGCAGGAGAGACTTTTTTCAGGGTTTGCCCTGGGGATGCAGGTAGGGTGGAAAGAAGGCCACAAAACACAGGGGAGGTCTCCTCACAGACACAGCAGCTGCTTTGCTGCCTCTGTACCTCTCAGTAGTGGGGTCAGAACAGTTGAGTGGGTATCTCAAGTCAATGATGGTCCCATCTTTGTCCTGCAGTGAGCCCTGCTGCTGCGTGTAGTACTCCACCAGTTCTGACAGGGTGGCAAACTTCTCCCCTCCATACAGGTCATAGAAGTCCCCAGTGTTCTGGATGCGGATGTGGGTCACCTGGTCACCAACCCTGTGGGAGGATGCATAGATCAGCCCTGTGAGGTGGTTGGGAAAAGGGCAGAACATGTTCTAGGTTACCTCCTGCCAAGGACCTAGAGCAAACCATTTCAGTGCAAGGAGATGACTGCAGAGACAAACTCCCAGAGCAGCTTGAGGGAGAGTCTAGAAGATGCTGGGAAGCTCAAGTCCTTTTACAGCTTGAGAAGAATTTACAGGCTTAAGGCAAGAAGAAGATGCCACAAGGCATGTGAGGATCTAAGCATCCTGCACATGTAATCCTGGGAAGACAGAAGGGTAGGGTTCAGGTTACTGACCGGACTGAAAGGGAGAAGTCCCCCTGGTTCTTTCGACTGGGTCTGGCAAGAAAGCTCCCGTGGACACCTCGCCCCTTCAGTAAAGCTTCAGCTTCCAGCCCGCTCAGGTCACGGTGAAACCACCTAGCAGGAGGAGATAAAAACAAGACCAGGCATAGTGAAAAATGGGCCCCATTCAGCAGCACAAGAAATACCACAGCACCAGTATCCCTCGATGGAAAGCTATGGAAGGTTTCTGCTGAGCTAAGCCTTCCAGGGTGATCCCCTCTCTTCTCTGTCCTACTTTCCCGGTCCCTCCCCTTGTACAAATACACACACACTTCTCAGTCTCTCTTACCTCACCATGGTGGAGGATGAAAGAAGAGGGCACCAAGTGGCTACCACCAAAGCACCTCAGAAAACGCAGAGGGCAGAGCAGTTTGTGCTGGCAGGAAAAGGGAAGTCTGAGATCGGTGCTGCAGCACCCAGTGCCAAGCCGCTTCTGCACCTCTTGGGAGCTGGCCATGTATCTCCCCAGGCTTTTACTGTCAGCCCATCCAGACTCCCTCCATCCCCCTGCTTCTGGACATGGGCCTTGATCTCTGTGCGGTGCAGCTGGGCACGGGTGGGCACAAGGCACCACGGCTCCAGGAACAGGAAGCACTCTGAGCCATCAACCCCACTACCCCCAGCTGCTTTGCACACACTTCTGCTTTTCCTTTTGTGTCTGCTCTCCCCACCCCCTTTAGGTCTTGGTGGTTTTTTTTTTGGGTTTTTTTTTTTTTTTTTTTTTTTTTTTTTTTTTTTTTTTTTTTTTTGTTTGTTTGTTTGTTTGTTTTTTTTCACACCAGTGCTGACCCCTCCTTAGGTCTTGGTCTTTTTGTCACACCAAGACTGACAAGCCATGGGTCCCAGCCATGCTCACACCACACAGTCCTCTGCATCCTCTGCTCCTCTTCTTCCCCAAAAGGCTGGTGAGAGACATGAGTGCTCCTCACTGTCAAGCCCTTGCTGTAGTGCCAGGGGGACAGCAAATGCCTGGGGGTCACCTCCACACCTGCAAGGCTGCAGCAGGCAGCGCAAGTGAGCATACTCTGAGAACTGATGCAGCCTACTGTGGTTTATGGCTGCCCAGCCACACAGCTTGACTCTGCCAGGCTGCCCTCAGCTACTCAGATGAAACCTCCATACACCAGCTCCCTGGCTGGAAGGGAAATGTCCCCTGTGCTCTGTACAGCCATAGGGGAAGTCTGTGCAAACCCAGAGCTGCAGGCTGGCACTCTGAAGTGGTTGATATGTGCCATAGTAGCTCGAAAGGGATGAGTACAGGGGAGAGAGGTGGTATTGGAGCTGCCCAGCAAGGCAGGCAGAGAGCATGACAGACAACCGCTACCTACAGCAGGCACACACAGCACCAACAGAGCTTATCCTAGGACCTTCAAGAAGGTCAATCCAGCTAGCAAAGCAGCCTGACTTCCATGGAGCCATCTCAGCTACCATGTGTGAGGGAGTAGGCATCAGGAACAGCAAGACACTTGTTTAAGTATCAGCAGCTGCAGACTTCCCTGAACACCCCAGACCCAAGCATTCTGCCAAAAGCTGAACAGGCTGCTAGCAATGGCCAAGACAAAAGTCATGGTCATGACAGAAACCAACAGCAAAGGGAAGTAGAGCAGAGACATGGGAAGCTATACTTAATTGCTAGAAAGGCAACCCACCCTGCTCTGAAACACTTCTAGTTTCACAGGGTTGATGAGTTGGGATGTGAGGAGCTACAGGGGTTCAACTGTACTGTCTGAAAACTGATGTTAATAAAGGAGACTTTAAAGGCACAGAGATACAGGGCTTTGGGGAACAACTTAGACACAAAATCATACAAGTTGGACATCAAAGACTGCACCTAAAAATTTCCCCAGTATAGCACCGACACAGAAAACCGTTAGGAAAGACAGACAGGAACTGGGCAGAGGACCCAGAAGAGAATCCCTCATTTCAAAGATTGGCTTTGATGAGGACATCACCAGGTGGGTGCACGATGAGAGCAATGGCTGTGATTTATCTTGATCTCAGGAAAGCATCTGACACCATCTCCCACAGCATCCTCACACCTAAACAGGAGAGTGTGGTCTGGATGTGGTGGTGAGGTGGAACCTCCTGTGTACCTGCTTGTACCCGTTGTTCCTTTTCCTATCACTGGACATCACCAAAAAGAGCCTGGCCCCTTCATCTTGACACTCACCCCTCAAATTTATTAGACATTGATATGGTCCCATCTCAGCCTTCTCTTCTCCAGACTAAACATCCTCAGGGCTCTCAGCCTCTCCTCATAGCACAGATGTTCCAATCCCCCAAATATCCTCATACCTTCCACTGGACTCTGTTCAGCAGATCCCTGTCTCTCTTGGACTGGGGAGCCAAAAACTGGACACAATATTCCAGGTGTGGTCTCACCAGGACAGAGTAGATGGGGGAGAATCTCCCTAGACCTGTTGGACACACATTTCTTGATGCACCCCAGGATGCCATTGGCTCTCTGCTACAAGGGCACATTGCTGTCCCATGGAGAACTTGCTGTCCACCAAGATTCCAAGTTCTTTCTCCAGGTAATGCTAGTGTGGATTGCATTGCCTTACACCATGCCTCTGCAGACCAGAGCACCTGCCCTCACTGGTGGTGGAGGTTTTGTGCTTCTACAAAGGGCTTGAAATACTTTGGTGAGTGAACAAACAAACAGAGCTCAGCCTCTATACAAAGCCATTCAGAAATGCTGCAGCTGCAGAGCAGCGGAGTCACTGCAGCGGACAGGACACTGAAAACTCTGCTTTGCTCTTCACAGTCATAGAATGCACAGGGTTGAAAGGGACCTCTAGAGCTCATCTAGTCCAATACCGCTGTAGTCACAGCAGGGACATCCCCAAGTAGATCAGTCTGCTCAAAGCCTCATCAAGCCTGACCACTAATGTCTTCAGGGATGGGGCCCCTCATCACCTCCCTGGGCAACCTCTTTCCACCAACTCCACAGTAAACAACTTCTTGAGAAGGAGGCACCAGAACCAATCCGAACACCCTGAACTGCACTCCTCCAGCTGTCCTGTAAATCCTGTTACAAGGAGAGGCTTTCCCTTCTGTGCTCCATTTCTACTGCCACTGTTTTTATTTTTCTCACCAACCCTTGTTTTCTTCCTCTGGCATTCAGAGCACTTACTCACAGGATGGCATCAGGATCTTGACTCTCAGATCCCCACTGATGGAGGACTGACAGCAGCTGGTGGAGGAGGTACCACAGCCCTTTAAGCAGGGTGTCCTACTAAAGAAAGTAAAGCAATATTGGGATTATCCAGACAGTATCATCAGACGTGCTTAGGATAGAGATCAAAGACCTTGACAGAGGAGGGGTAGACTTGCGTCTCTGGATGACTGTGGCAGTGAGTGCTGGGACTCTGGAGGAGCAGTTAGCAGCACCTCCCTTAACTCACCTGCGTCTGATCCAAGCAAGCACAGTTCCAAACTCTACCTGTTCCTGAGCAGACTAAGGAGAAGGTGGATCCCAGTCAGGCAAACTGCAAGCCTCAGGAGGAAGGCTTCATTTTCACTATTTGCAAAGTATTTCCTGGGTTGTGGTTAATGAATAATCAGAGGGGTGGGGGAATGCCAAGGCCAGGCTGGGAGAGGTAGAGCCGGAAGGGACCGATTGTTCTTCCTATCCACTGAACTCAGGCTTTCACTGGCTGCATTCCTGCCTGTTTTGTAACCAAAAGGCATCGCGGGCAGACCCGGATGCACCTCCCTCACACCTGGCTCACAGCTCTCTACTTTTGCAGACCTGCCTTCTTCATCCCCAGCCCTGCCATCCTGGCCCCCACTGTCCTTCCCAAAGACCTCAACACTCCCAAAGGCAGCAGGCACTTGGATCTCTTGGTTTGAACGAAGACAGGAGCACAAAACATCACCCTGCTCCACTAGATCCGTCTCTCTCTCTTCAGTTCCAAAAGATGCAATTTTACATCGTTCTAATTCAGGCTGCAGGCAAATGGGGCAAGGGCAACTCCCACAGCATCTCTTCACTGCCTTGTTCATGAGAGCTGATTGCACATTCGGCCAAACAGCTACAAGTGCCAAGAGTAAGCTGCACCCAGCCTGCTGGGGACAGGTGTCTCAGCAACCTTTCTGGCTCTTGCTTAGCAGCATGAGGCTGTCTTTAGGGACACATCATTCAGCATGTTTCACATAGCACATTTGTAAATACTTGCTTTTAAGACAAGGCTTAGCATCTCCAAAAATGCTAAAAAGGGTTGTTCCAACACCCAGTCCTATGGCTTTACACTACTGCTTTTTTTTGCAGAACTTGGTGCATACTGAGCCCCTCAAAACACCAGCAGGCATGAGGCAGGCACTGCTCGCACCGCCTCTGCACCAGGGATAAGCACCCACACCTGATGAGCACAGCTGAGCTCAGGATCATCAGCGGAACGAGGCCACTTTCAAGATGTTCTTTATTAACAAGCAGACACACAGACAGGCACAAAGCATCGCATTCCGGTCCCTTGCCGAAGGGCTCCAATTCCCGGGGCTGACAAAGCCCACACCTTGGCAGAACAGCAGCAGCCAGAACCGCATGTCCTGGTGGGGCAGGCGAGCTCCACAGGCTCAGGAGGTGGCTACTCCACCTGTGCCGGGCCCGTGCGAGGGCAGTGTCATGGGCGGCAGAAACAGGGCCTTCAGCTTGCCCGACATGCTGGCGATCTCAGGGTCCTGCGACTCATAGGACTTGATCAGCCGAGCGAATTTCAGTACCCCTGCGAACGAAACACAAAAGGTGGGAAGGCAACACCGTCAGCAGCGCCGCTCCCTCCGCGGGCCCGCACCTCCCGTACCCTCGCCGTCGTTGCTGAAGCCGTAGGCTTTGATCACATCCTGCTGGATCTGGGTGGCCACAGGCAGCAAGAACTGCAGCATCTTGCCCATGTCGTTGCAGGCGTTATCCCGAGCCTCATCCATGCGCTGAGCGTTCTCGGGCGCCCCAAAGGCCTTGATCACTTCCGCCAGCACAGCTGCGCGACACCAAAACGGAGACATCAGCCCGAGCGCTCTGGCGGCCCTGCCACCGCTCCCTGCCGCCCGCACTCACCCTTGGCCTGGTCAGTAGTAAGCGCCGCGTTAGCCGCTTGCGCGCAAGCCGCCATGGTAGCCCGCACAGCTCAAACACAACCACAACTCCCCAGCACCGCCTCCATACCCAGCCCCGGGGCGCATGCGCCCCAGGCCTGCCGCTTACTGTCATTGGACCACCCGGTGAGGCTTCCCGACAAACGGGAAACCTGCTGGACAAATACTAAAAGAGCTGAAATCACTGCCGGCAGAGTGCGCCCGCGCCGGCCTCCGCCCGCACCTTCCTGCCCCTCGGTAAGGGCGAGAGCTGCTCCCACCCCGAGCCACCTCCCGCCTGCACCCCCGGCCGCCCACCCCAGCCGTCCCGCCCGGTTCCACCGCCCCACGTCGCCAGCAGCGGCGGAAGCTCCGCCAACACGACCGCGACGCGGCGGTGCCGGCGCTATGCAGATGACCTGCTTCCCATTGGTGCCGCCGTGCCGCCGCCCCGCCCCTCTCCCGGCACCGCCGGCTGCGGGCGGCGGAAGGCGCCGCTTCGAGACTTCAGTCGCTCCCGGGACACTCGGCCGTGCGGTGCGCTCTGCTCGCCGCCTATTCCGCAGCGTTTCCTGGAGGCGATGCCCACTCCCGGTGGCCCCGCGATGGCACCGGCTACCTTAGGCTTTCTTAGCGGCCACGCTTCGCAGCCATCCCGGCGTGGAGGATGCGCGTTTTCTGCCCACTCCCAAACCAAGCCCTAGCAGGTCCCCTTCTGGCCCCGCGTTAAAAAAACAAAAACAAACAAACAAAAACAACACAACGGAGTCTCGACTCTGGCAGGGTTTGGTTTTTTAAGTTTGTTTGGGTGTTGGTTTTGTTTTGTGGTTTTTGTTTGGGTTTTTTTCCTTTTTTTTAAGAGCTTCATATATATATTTTTATATA